>OZ020612.1:19206434-19806434 GCA_963971575.1 Liopterus haemorrhoidalis | reverse complement strand
TAACAAATGAATCAATTATAAACTTATTTTTTTATTTATTATTTGTTTAATTTTAATTTAATTTGCCGCACATCGGCCACTATTTTAATACTTTTTAGGGAGCAATATTGTATTTATTTAATGTAAACATTGCATATATTTTAATGTAACCCTACAAAAACAAATGACAACAAGCATAGAATAATTATTCCATAACAAGTGATGGAATGAAATACACGCAAAATGCATAAGAAGTTATGTGCTTTAGAATAACATTCCAACTCTTGTGTTAGAATATTAACTTTCTGTGGCCAAAATTGGTTTTAGAATTGGCAAATTCTATAGTGGTCGTGGAGAAAATATTTTTTCTTCCCTTTAGTGCAATTTTTAATAAGAAGTATCTCACTTATTTAACATTGAAAATATATACAAAAAAGTGGTGTAAAATAAAGAAACGATTATTTAATGTTCTACTTGAAATTGAAATATCTCACATAACATTTACTTTATAGCAAAAATGAACTTAACAAAAAACGTATATAACTTATTGTTTACTTCACATCAAAAATGTATATGACGAAACATTTTTGTTTTCTCTTCAAAGCAGTTTTTAATAAGAAAATTAGTTTGGGGCAAGGGGAGTGTTACGTATAAGGTTGAAATATCTCATTTATCATTTACTTAACAGCAAAAATGTATATGAGAAAAGAAATTATTTCTCTATATTCAATGCAGTTTTAATCTTATGTATAAAAATCAATTTCTGTTTTTCTGTCTATCTGTTCTTTATGCAAAGCCAAACAGATAGACAAATTTTCACCAAATATAGTACGGGGGGGGGGGCATATAATCCGAGAAAAGTTTTAGTGACGGTTCCAACTTCGTCCGTGTCCCCCTAGAGGGCGTTAAACCATCAGTTTCGCACACTCTGTACAGTCTGAATTGATAAACTAAACATGTAGATCATAACTAGATCTAAAAAGAAATCTGGGAAAGCATATATCTGTCATGAACCGATATCGTGTATTGAGCAATTTTCTGTTTTTAAACGTAATAGTTTTTGTATTATAATGTTTGTGGGTGCAAAACAGCGGAGTTTTATAGTGATGTATCAATTATTTTAGAATAATAAATTAGACCATTTCACGTAGAATCATAATGTATTTAACACTATACATCAAAGATTAAAAATAACGGAGATATCAGGTTAAACAGAAGTCTAAAATGCAGATATGTTGAGAGTTGTGGAATTTGTCAATAGATGGCACTGCTGGTTAGTTGTTTATCCTGCACTGTGTAACGGTAGTTAAAACTACTATACCTACCGTTTTATATATTTAAGTTCAACGTTGTGAGCGTTATGTTCTACATTCTGGGAATTAAACTAGTGAAATGCCGTAGCGAAGCACGAGTACTCCCGCTAGTAAGATATATATTTGGGAAGCTATGGGGAGAGCTACCTATAAACTAAGTATCTCACTTATTATTTACTGAACATTGAAAATATATACAAAAGAGTTGTTGAGAACAGTGTGTCTCAACCGGTAGTCCGCGGACCACTGGTAGTCCTTAGCAAAATTTTAGTGGTCCGCGAAAGGATTATAAATTATTATTTTTGAGATTTTTTGTTCATTTTCTGTGTATTTTGTTCATTTTTCAGCAATTTTTCATTACTAACATATATATAGAGTTTACATATACAATTTGTTTAATAGTACTTTTTTTAGAGGTCTGCGGTAAAAAATTAAATATTTTACTGGTCCGCGATACGTTTTCAGTTGAAAACGCTGGTTTAGAATAAAATGTACATAACAAAAACCGTACGAGGTACGGGTACGCCAGCTAGTAATAAAATACATAAGACTATAATTGAAAAAACTTTAAATTTGTTCACATGTGTAAAATCTTGCAATAGTTCGTGTTTCCTTGATTGTGTCCGTGATAAACATCAATAAGAGAATGCGCCAAAATTTTAAACAAACAATATCCTTTAGTTGTGTTCTGACAATAATACACATCCCATGCAGTGAAGCGGCCAAGCGTCCCACGCAGACAGCCTGTACCTTCTATAAATACTCCCATATAGACGGTACTCGGTACAGATGATTTGGTAATGTTTCCTCTGGCTGGCTGGCGGTAAGGTAGAAGGTAGGCGACCGGTGCGCCGTGTATCTGTTTCACATGGAATCTTCCCCCGGTTGCTAGGTTACCAGCTGGTCTCACGCGTGTCGCCTGAAACTAGGTCTCTGGGCGTACCGGGACCCGCGACCTGGACATCACATGTTAACATCATACAGTTCTTGCTCAAATGAACGTTTCGTATTCGATTATGTTAGGGTTAATTGTTGGTTTGGGCGTTATTTGTAATTTGTTTAATGTGTTTTTAGAAGGGAATTGTTGAATTAGACATTTATGAGGGATCGATATGCTTGCTAAATAAGAAATACCAAAAATCGATCATTATTATATTTTTATTATATTTGTTTGAGACCGCAGGCTATTAGCCCTTCACTGTGCTTATACACTCATACAATACAGGCAAAGACATTTTTGAACCAGGCATATTTTAGATAAATATTCGTATTGCACATATGAATGCAAATGATGAGTTTAAAAAGATGAAAAGAGTTTAGAAAAATGACATTTTCTGAAATCGTAAATTAAAGTATATAAGCTCATCCATTGTCTTATGATAAATTTTAGGATTTTTATCTCTCAGGACTGAGAGTTCCAATTCCTAATAAACTAGGTAATAATTGGCACATAATTTATTTATTAAGCTAATAAATTTATTGGTGCCAAGTTATAAAATCCTTCTAATAGTTTATTAGGAACATAATGTTTTGTTTCTGTATTGGTATTTTTTATGAAGACAGTAATACATTAATGCAAGGGGATAGAGTCAGTGATGGCATCCTACCAGTTCGGATCGGTTCGCGCGAACCGTTTCTTAAAATTATTGAAACCTTATGGAACCGGTTGTTAGAATTATTAAAAATAAATGAATTACTCTGACTTCAGTTTTGAATCGTGCGCCGTGCCCTGCAGTGTTGCAAATGTAATATTTATTTTATAGGTTATTAATAATACGCTCTTAATTTTTTTTCCTTATATTTAATAAATGGAAGTAAGTGATTTGTTTTCACTCTTAAAAATACAGAATAGGTTCCTAGATATCACATGACTTTATAGAACCGCTTCCTGAAAATTTAGGATGCCATCACTGGATAGACCTATACGTAAATTGCAAGGGTAGGCTAATAAATTTTTACAAAACAATAGAAAAACAAATTATTCTGGGTTGATTCATTTTTATTTCTCAGCATAGTCGCCTTTTAGCTCGATACATTTCGCCCAGCGTTTCTCCTTTTTCGAGTTTTTTTGAACTTTTTCAAACTATCCAAAAGGTGAGATCCGAAAGGCCCTCAAAATAGGCATCTGTTTCGGCGATGATCTCCTCTTTCGATGTGAATCTTTTTCCGACGAGCCATTTCTTCAAGTTTAGAAACTGAAAAAGGTTTCTGAGGGCCAAATCTGGTGAATACGGTAACAATTTGAAGCGTAATTCCTGCATTTTCGCCATCGAAACTGCAAAAGTGTGCACCCGTGAATTATCTTGATGAATTAGCACTTTCTTCTTGGCCAAATGTGGGCGTTTTTCTTGATTTCTTCGCTCAACTGTTCGTCCTTTTTCCAAATAGTCAATGTGGATGATTCCGCGTGTATCCCAAAAAACGTTCCCATCACCTTGCCGGTCGATTTTACTGTCTTCGCCTTTTTTGGAGCCGGATCGGTTTCAGAAACTCACTGCTTCGACTGTTCCTTTGTCTCTAGAGTGTAGTGGAGGATCCAAGTTTCATCAACGGTTATGAATTGACGAAGAAACTCGTTAGGATTGCAACGGAAAAGCGCCTAACCAGCCATTGAATCGATCACACGATTGCGTTTATTGTCCACTGTGAGCAAACGCGGCACCCATCTTTCCGATATCTTTTTAATACCCAATTTTTCGTGCAAAATTCAAACAACTGAGCCATGTGATATGTCCGTGGCCTCAACAAGTTCACGCACTTTGACTCGTTGATCCCTCATGACCATCGTGGATTTTGTCAATCATTTCTGGCGTAGTCACCTCAAGTGGACGTCCCGAACGATGTTCATCTCTTGTGGATGTACGACCACGTTTAAACTCACTGTAAACAGTTTTAAACGCTGGTGCACATATGCCATGGTGGAATGGTGCGAAACCGCCAATAGAATCGCGTTATTGGCCATGATAGAATATAATTCTATTCATCATAATTCCACCACAGAAAGAAATAAATATGTAATATTAAAGCAATAATTATTTTTTTTAAATATAAAGTCTTATTATCCTTAATTTTACCTGCGCGGACCATATTCTGTCTGACAGAAATCGTCGCGGGCAAGTGAGCCAGAATATATAAAGAAGAGGACGATGGATCACACCGAAGAAAAAACTAAAATAGTCTCTGATACTAGTTATGTAATTATTTATGAGCATTTGATAAGCTGAATTATTTTGAACGTAAAATTTGTTATAAACCGCATTATGTCACGTTTAAAATGTATTTTAAAAAAAAAGTAGAAAATCTATTCGGAAAACACATACAAACCACATCCGGCCATTTCACATGATTATAAAAATTACTGTTTGAGGTTCTGAGGACACAAAAACAAAGTGCGCAAAGTTTAAAGTGCAGTAAAAACTACGTTTTATCTTTTTCATTTTTAAATTAAATGTTACCATTACATTAGGTGTGTGTAAAAGATATAGATTTTTTTTTTGCAAGTTATCGCTTTATTTTCGTAACAATACAATACAATACAAAACTGATTACCTTCTCCACCTTTCGAAATCTGTCGCGATAAAAAATACGTATTCGGTTTGTAGACAATGAGATCGTCGATCCAATCTCAGCCACAACTCGAAAGGACTGTCCAATGAAGAAATTTTGTATTGAATTGAATAAATGATAATCCGAAGACACCAAGTCGGTGATTAAATGGCCATATCTATTTTATTGTCTTTGTCAAATGTTTCAATTGATGACTATAGTAACTGTTTCCGTCTGTTGGAGGAGCTAGAAAAATTGCTCGTAGATATTGATAATAGTATATTCTGTAACGAGGTTGTAATGAAAAAATTCGATGCGAGTGGAACATTCCGAGCGTGAGCCACAGACGAGCGTGAGGAACCACGAGCATCGAATTTTCTCTTCGAACCGAGTCACAGACCCTACTTTCTGCACGAACACCAGAAAAAACTATTTTAGTACTTTGTAGTAAGTTATGTTAGTTTATTAACAAACGTGTTTTAGTAAAGCAAACATTGTTTATAGTTTTCATACGCTCATAGATACCGTCCGCATTACTTATCAGCGCGGAGGAATGCATACCTTATAGTGAACAATAATAGATTACAACGAGAATGGAATAATTCTTTCTTCACTAGTGAAGGAATGAAATACACGCAAAAAAATTAATTTTCCGCACATCGGCCACTATTTTAGTACTTTTTAGGAAGTTATGTTGCATTTATTTAATGTAAACATTGCATATATTTTAATGTAACCGTACAAAAACAAATGACAACATAGAATAGTTATTCCATAACAAGTGATGGAATGAAATACACGCAAAATGTATAAGAAGTGCTTTAGAATAACATTCCAACTCTTATGTTAGAATATTAACTTCCTGTAGTCAAAATTGATTTTAAAATTGGTAAATTCTATTGTGGTCGTGGAGAAAAACCATTTTGGCTTGGATGTTCGTTTTTTTTCATTGATGTTGATGACTGTTTAGGTCCATCCTGAATGTATGCATTTAGGATTGTCGTACATTATCTATTTTTCGTCACCCTTAACAATTTTCCTCAAAAAAATAGTCCATATGTTGCCGGGCATGCATGCAAGTGTCTTTACATTACACAAAATGCGTATCTTGAACCGACTGGCAAATCTGTATTAGGAGAGGTCATATGGTATACCACTTTTGGATATTCTGAATTGGTTTCTACTTATACAATCGTCTCGAAACAGTTGATCGATAAACTTCCAGCTGTTCCACGGGCTGCTCTTACGTCTGCAATGGATATGCATTCAATAATCCTTACAGATCAAATAATCGGCCTATACACTTTAGAGCAAGAGTCGGTTGGCCACGTAGTAAGGCGTGAATAATTTCTTAAAATTACGAAAGAGACATTTCTAAAATAAACTTAGTAATAATACTGTTAGTACTCTTTGTATTAGTAATATGTATATGTAATTCGGAAATTCGTTACAAGTTCAGAAGTGAAACTGTCCAAGTTTAAAGCCGTCCCAAACAGAATGAGCCTCGAAAACAGGATATGTGCTTCGTTTTGTGCCCAGTGTTGTGTTTGTAAAGTTCAAACTGGATTATTACAACTAGCTTTGATGTTTCATTATTTGACTGAGTAATTAAGGTATAATTGGATTGTGAAAAGGGAATTAAATATAATTGACATTTTGCTGCCGACTATTTTTTTAACTGAATTTACATAAAAAACATAATTTTTATGTATTTGTTTGAAGTTGATATGGCAGGGTTGGATCTAGTCATTTTTTTAGAAATGAAACTTGTACATGAAATTTTATGTAACTCTTCAGATAGCCAAATCCAGGTACCAGGTTTTGTTGCCTGACTCTGCTTACGACTAAATCCGTTTCCAGATTTCATGTCACGCAGATGAAAAGTGGTTGGTTTCTGATACAAATTTTGTCCGTATAGGATGTAAGTACATTTGTGTATGCCTACGCCTTAATCTCATTACCTCCAGCTGAGCTGCCAACCTTTTGTTTGACATTAACAAGTGATAGTAACTGATTTTCCACCTCGCTGTTAATATTATCATCGTCATCTTCCCTAACATGTATTTACTACACTCGCCTGGTACTTAACAAGATGAAGAAGTGCAAGATACGATTCATTCGGAGCTTTAATTCTCTTCAAATTTCCTGCTGTATCAGATTCACCTGATTTATCATGGATAGCTTAAGTATTTGAAAGTATAAACTCTTTCAAAAGTATTTCCATTAGTTTTTAAGTTGGTCAAGTTTTCATGACTTTGTCTACTAACAATGAGGTACTTTGTTTTTTCATTACTGATTATGAGTCCTACTTTACGAGCATTAACATCAATAAGGTCAGTTAAGTATATTACGTCATCAACCTTATTTGAAATAATATCCAGGTCCTCTGCACACCCTAAAATCTTGTGGTATTCATTGAGCGGTGGTTCGTAACTTGGACTTTTCGTAGCACGATCTCCAGCACGAGGTTAAACAGCAAAGGTGATATAGCATCTCCTTGTTTGACCCGAAGTATAAATTTCAAAAGGCTTGGACATAAAATCTTCAGTTAGACGCCTCTTTCTACGGAAGACGCGTTTAGAACCCCAAAAATATATCGCTGGAATTTGTATTGTGCTTATGGCAAGAGTGTAATAATGATACGTTACGGCACTTTTTACTTTTTTTACTCTTCCTATAAAGACCTACTTACATATTGTGGAGGTTGTATAACAATGGTAGATACAACAATTTTTTGGATTTATTCTCGGTTTATTAATTTTAAAATAATTATGTAATGTATCATCTTATTTTGAATTTTTAGAAATATTAGTAAAAATTAACCATGATATTTGCCACATTGTAAAATAATATGAAGATCAAATTAATTCTCATATCAAATTTTAAATAAATAAAAATATCTTATTCTTGAAATTGTCATACAACTTTCATCTTTTAATAATAGGATGAATTTAAGAATTTAATTTTATTATTAAATATTTTTTTTTTAATTTGCTGATCTTATAGGTCAGATAGAGATAGAATAGATCAGATATTGCTGTTTTTATATAAACTTGGTTTAAGAACGAATAATTATAATTTCCATCCTTTTTTTTAATCTATATAGTCTCAGTACGACGTTAAATAGAACAGTATATTCTGTAACAAGGTTGGAATGAGAAAATTCGATGCGAGTGGAACATTCAGAGCGCGAGCCGCAGACGAGCGTGAGGAACCACGAGCATCGAATTTTCTCTTCCAACCGAGTCACAGACCCTACTTTCTCCCAGAAAGTCACCAGAAAGAAAAAATAAATAAATGAATAACAAATAATTATTTTAACAAATAATTTATATTATATAACAAATTAATAAATTAATTAAACTTATTTTTTTATTTATTATTTGTTTAATTTTAATTTAATTTGCCGCACATCGGCCACAATTTTAGTACTTTTTAGCAAGTTATGTTGCATTTATTTAATGTAAACATTGCATATATTTTAATGTAAGCCTACAAAAACAAATGACAGCAAGCATAGAATAGTTATTCCATAACAAGTGATGGAATGAAAGACGCGCAAAATATATAAGAAGATAAGTGCTTTAGAATAACATTCCAACTCTTGTGTTAGAATATTAACTTTCTAAAATTCGTTTTAGAATTGGTTAATTCTATAGTGGTCGTGGAGAAAACATATTTCTGGATAAAGTAGTATGTAATGTGTTAAAATTTAAAAATTTTCAGTAGTGTTTTAGAGCAGCGATATGCCAAACAAGACAATGGTTAGTTATTTCCAAACAGACAGCTATACGCCGTACATTTTCTAAGCAACACACTGAGCAGAAACGAGTTTTCGACAGAGCTTACTGCGTCTGCGCGAACGCAAAACAGTGGCGTGGTTTGTTACTTATTATTTTATTAGTCAGCTGTTTGTTTGGTACCTTGTTTGTGTTTCGTTATTTTATTAAAACCGTGTTAAAACAATCAGTTTTTTTCATAACTATTACATTTCTGTGAGTGAGATTTTGGTAAGTTAGCCTTGAAAGTAGCTAAAACACATACGTAAGTAAGAACAGTGTGGACCGCCACTGGTAAAATAACTGAAGTTCGCGTCGATTTGATGACTCATTGTGTTGTTTCGAAAATGAACGGCCTATAATCCTGCGGATTGTGCACATATTTTTGTGGATAGAGACCCTGGATATACGCATGCGGATCGGATGTAGATACAGAAAAACCTATCCGCGCAGGGCTCCATTCATAGGCTATAAAGGCATTTAAATATTTTTATTCTAGGGGGGTGTTTCGGATTTGTGTTTATTATTGACTTAACAGAAATATGTATATAATAAAAATTGTTTATAAGTAAACAAATTTTTTTTTGTTCAACGTTTTTTTTTTTCAGTTAAATGATTATTTAGGGAGTTAAGGGGGGAAACCCTAAAATAAAATCTTAATATATCTCACTTATTATTTACAACAAAAATGTGTAAGGAAACATTTTTTGTTTTCTCTTTAATGCAGTTTTTAATAAGATATATATATTTGGGGAACTATGAGGAGAACTTCCTAAAAACAAAGTATCTCACTTATTGTTAACTCTTTACTGCATGAATTTATATTTTTGGCTGAAATAATTCATGAGCATTAGGAATTGGTTCCTAATGATAGACAAATTAATTTAAAAAATATATTTAAAATATTAATTATTATTTTTATGAAAATAAACGAAAAATTAAAATTTTTATGAAAAAAGTTTTCAAAGCAAAATAAAAAATAAAAATCGGAATGTGCCATATATGGCACACTATGCGGTAAAGGGTTAACTTAACATTGTAAATAAGTACAAAAGAGTGGTTTGGAATAAAGAAACGATTATTTTCTGTTCTACTTGAATTTGAAATATTTCACATTCATTTACGTTACAGCAAAAATAACAAAAACCGTACGAAGTCCGGGTACTCCAGCTAGTAATTAAATATAAGGGGTACAATTTTGAAATGATATGCCTGTAAACTGTAATATAATCGATATAGTTCATTAACAATAATTAATGAAAAAATAAATGAAAATACCCATGACACTCTTCAGTGGTAAAATTAAAAACCGTCAATCATTTGTGGTGCCCTTTAACCCTCGTTTAACCCGTCCCTGTGATGTGAAATTGTATTATAAATGATATACGTAAGCAGTTTAAACATGTGTATGTAATTATTCACGCTGTGTTACCCGGTGTTCAGTAGCCGCATACATACATACATACATACACAACCGCGACCCCGGGTAAATATTGCACTATTGTTTCTTGCATACAATCATCGAACATGCTGTTGTGCATTCTTAATCCTAAACATATGCATACGGACATAACCAGGGACGGATTTATGAGTTGCTAAACATAAACTTGCTTAACATTATGCAGACAGTTTAGTTAAATTGTGGTAATCTGGCATTTGTCTCTTATTGTGTGAACGAGTTCTGAGAATTGTTGAATACATTTTTTGGATCAATAGGCTTTGAATTTTTTAGGAGTTCGTAGGGATTACTAAAAACCATAATACCGTCATTCTGTTCGGTAGAAATTGTGGCCGAAAGCTGGACCTAGAAAGTTGAAGTATGGTATACTTATAGTACTCTTTGGTTCGGTTTGAGAGATTAACCGAATTTAACCATTTGGTTAAACTCGGTTACAATATAACAATCCCATAAGTAACCATAGCAACAATTTTCTACACATTGGATTATAGTTAACTAAACTTTCATAAACCGGCTCTTTGACTCACATATAGGAAAAATACTGCAACTCCAAGAAAACATATCACCCGAAAAATTTATATAAACATTGACCGGTTGACATTGCCTGCCGTTCGGTCGTTGACCGTAACATATATATTTAACGGGGGGAAAAATATATATATTTTTAATTTTAAGTAGGATACAAATAAAACTTGTGTGAATTAACCATCAAAATTTTATTTAAAAAATATACTGAGTGTATCAAGATAGAGGGAATACATGTTTTCTCGAAAACTCGACGTGTGAGCAAGTTGGGAAAAAATTGATTACCAAAGTTTACCCAAAGAATAAAATGGTAGTATTGAAATTTTCCGGAATAAACTGGAAATACCTACAGAATATCCAGGGCAACATTAATTATTTGAATGGGAACGTTTGTCGTGTTGGGTATGTTTGGATATAGCTTTTGAAAAAAAACAACTTTTACTTAATCTCTTTGTTGGTATCTTATACGTTTTACGATTTTTTTTTTCTTTATAGCGACTTGAAAGTTAAGTAGTTTTATTTTCAAGTGTTCCAAGTACCTTCCATTTTAATTGAAACACTTTCGCATCCTACTGAGGGACTTTTGAGAAATAATAATAAAAAATATTTTACTTTCAAGTCAGTTTTCTTGAAAGTAAATTATTTTTAATTATTTTTATATATACCGAACTTCCAGTTTGTTCCGGAAAATTACCATTTGATTCTTTGGCTAAAACCTTGATCATCAATTTTTTTCCCAATTTGCTTACATGTCGCATTTTCGAGAAAAATCGTGTTCCCTCTATCTTGCTACGTATATTCATGCGATTTTTACCAAATGTGAGCAATTTTTTCATACACCCTGTAACTTAGAGGGGTTAATCTAAAAATCCTAAAAATATTTAGGTAATGTGAGACTGATGTGAACAGGTATTTTTGAACAAATTATGTTCGCATTTTTTGTGTTTTTGAAATAATTTATTATTATTTTATTTTTTAATTGGTTTTTTAACTAATAATGTTATGGCATATTTTTTTTTGTGGAGAAGAAATACGTCTTCTTTTGAAATTAAAAGAATTAAAACGGTTGGAAGTCGATCTTACGTATTCTAATGTATAATTATTACAATGATTAATATAAATTAATATAATGATTCTATTATTATTATTATTATTATTACAGAATGTAGAGCAGAAGCTACAGGCTTGTTATGCTTAAAAGATAACATGTACATAATTATACTTACAAACTAGAAAATAATACTTAATTATTACAAATAACAGAAAATGAGATAATACTGTTCCATAAATAACTTTTACAAAACGCAAAAACAAAAGCGTAATAATAATTAATTTAGTAACAGATGGCTTATCCTGTTTTTAAAGGCGCTTATGGACGACAGGTATAGTATCTGCCTCTTCTTGGAGATATAGTTGGTGAGAAAATGTGGTCTCGGTCGCTTGTTGAATTTCTTGTATTTTATCTTTAAATTGTGGCAACGAAGTCGATGATCCAGTTTGAATTCAACCAGAGAGGAGATAATGTAGAACTTGCCTATAGTTAGCCTGTACATTTGAAGGTCTCCACGTCTTCTGCGATCAGCTAGTGATGGTATGTTCAGTTTTACAATTCGCTTTTCATATGACAGATGTCGAAGATTACATGCTAGACGCATATCATGTCTTTGGACCCCCTCCAGGAGCAGTATATTTTGATGTAGGTAGGGCGACCAACAACAACTGCAAATTTTAGGAGAGGGCGTATGTAAGATAAATAAATCAAATGGAATAAGCTAGAGGTTAGATGAGGAAAAGATTGGTGTATAATGTAGACGATTTTATTTACTTTTTTCACTATACTAGTAATGTGAGGGGACCAAGCAAGGGTTGCCGTAATAGTTATGCCAAGGTCCATTACAATTACGACCTGCTGCACAGCGCTTCCTAAGAAGTGCCTGGAATTATTGTTCCCAAGTAATATACGATATTTTTCAACGGTAAAAGCCATAGAGGGCACCATTTTGTGATGGAATTATATGTGTTTGAATGGTCGCTCGATTTTTTGCCTCCTTTTAGTCATAGCTTGATAACTAAGTCAATTGCGAATATTAAGTTTAGGTAACAGGTTAGGTGTAAATAGCCATTGTTACTGTGCGCCAAATATTTTAACTAACTTACTAAGAACAGGGTAGGTCCAATAACGCTTCCCTGAGGTACGCCACTCTTAACTGGATACCGCATTTTTATGAAAATTAATTATGATTATGAATCAATTTTCTCAAAAAGTGGATATATATTTAAAAGTAGATGATGTGCCTCTTACGGTTTTTGTTAAATACATTTTTGTTGATAAATGCTTTTGATAACTGAAATATTTCAAGTATATAGGTAGCGCTCCCCACGGCCCCCCAAATATTAATCTTATTAAAAAGTACATTCAACAAAAAATAATCAAACCACTTCTCATAATTATTTTTGCTGTTAATTAAATAATAAGTGATATATTTCAAGTTTATAGGTAGCTCCTTCCCCGAATATTGAACATATAAGAAATGTTTCTTCTTTCTAAATAAATGTAGTTTATGCATTTTTAAGTAAAATATATAAGTGACATTTTTCAAGAATTTAGTTTTGGTATGTACCCCAGCCCAATATTCATCCAGTTGAAAAAATGCATAGGATGGAAAAACATTGTTTTCTTATTATAAACAATCTTTGACTTATCGCTATAAGTCAATAATAAAGGAGATATTTAAAATTTTTTAGAAATCAGTTCTAACCCCAAAACACCAAAATTTTGAGATACCATATAGCAGTGGCGCTCACTAATTTTTCCATGTGTTCTACTTTCAAAATACAAACTTAACCGCGATCTACCCTAACCCTAATTTTTGGGTTTGAATTGTAATCTAACTTGATATTTAAAGGAAGGAGAATTTGGACAAAGAAAAAACATGGCACATAACGAATAATTATTTGTAATTTAATTTAAAAGGTACAAAAACTTATTGAATTCTTTTGCAGCATTTGATTTTAGCATTGCATTCCATCTACAATTTTTTTGTAGTTTGGGATGTACGTACTTTTGGCATTTTCTTACTTCTTAGGCAGTATCATAAACATGAATCCAAATTTTCTCGGTTAAATTGTTGCGATATTTTGATTTGAATATTTTCAATAGCGAAAATGCTGATTGGCATAAATAAGTTGATCGAAAACATGAGTGTAATATTTTTTAACACATTACTTTTTTTTTATATAAATAATTTTTTGCTGGCGATCGACTTTAAATCATTACGCGATCGACCAGTAGATCGCGATCGACCTTATGAGCACCACTGCCATATAGCCTATGTGTCAATCCTAGTTCTATTGTTTCTCCATATCAAATTTTGTTAAAAATATGTCTAGCCGTTTCTGAGTGAATCTGGGACAAACAGGTAGACGGAAATATTGTCTTATAATTATCTGAAATGTGTAGAAACCAAATATGAGGCTGAAGAGATAAAAAAGAAAACAGATATAGCATCCTATTTTATTAATATATAGGTAGATTGCATCTAGTAAACAGTATTAAATGTATAATGCTTCGTTCAGAACCTCCAAATTATAAATTAGAATTAACGTGAAATTAGTACTTAACATAACATTTCTACGTAGAAATTAAGCAGCATTCACAATAAAAATTAAGAAATTAAGCCACTGATAGATATTTTTATCGATTTCTACTTTATCGATAGATATTTGGCAGCTGTTTACATTTGCTAATGAGTTTTTGAGTGTTTCATGATTCTGAAAAGAGTTGAAATAGAGGAAAAATTTATATTTATACACATAGAAAACACAAAGAAGTGGATAAAAGCAAAAAAATATGGTCATAGAAATTTTTAGGTTGACAAGTGCTTACTGCGCATGCGTCAATTATAAATTAACGTAAGGGTTTGCAGTCTACAAACATCTAATTTTAATTTATAAGTATAAGTATTAATTTTGAAGGTTGTGAACGGTAACGTATGGTTACGTATAACAAACATTTACGTTAATTCTAAGTACTAATTCTAATTCCTAATTGAGAGGTTCTGAACGCAGCATATGAATTTCAATTCGAGTTCAAATTTATTACAGCAAATCTAGTAAAAGGATTTATTTTTCGAAATGAACAAAATATGACATGCACCACTTAACCCTCTCATATAATAGGATACTCCGGACAAAGCTTGCACAGCATCAAATACCGTCTCATGTAACTGTTAACATAAGGCAAATTAATCTTGGGTGTCGTCATATATCTAGCTAGTTTGTATCTGTCATGCGATAGTTGACAGATAAAATAGAAATATTATTACAACAAATCGGCGAAATAAATAGACAGAAATTTACATAATGAAATCAGAAAGATCATAGTAGTTTCAGTAGAGGGTTACGGGAACTGACTTTTATTGTTTATAACATTAATTTCTATCTTATTAGTGAATGGGTAATTAAATGCTATGTAATAACGGCGTAATGGAACAATGAAAATGAAAAGTTATGAATGGGCGATTAAATAATGAATTAAAATTATAATAACAATGCGATAGCAGAATATCTACCGTAAACAGTATAATATTACTATGAATAACGAATAAATTAATTCACTTTCTTAAATTGTACTTAAGAAAGGGGTTTATGTCTGTAAAAAGTATGGAAACTAATTAAAACTTGTGGCAAGCAAATACGGGGTGATTTAAGGACAAAATAGTTCAGCTGATAGATCGAACTTTAAATACGTTTAAAAATCCTTATAACATATGTACATTTAAAAAAAACTCTAATTGGCTTTGGATTTTTTATTTAGGCACTTACTAAAGGCACTTCTTAGACCACATATTTTTTTTATTTAAATGGTCTTTGCTACCAAAGCAATCAGCCGGGACAATTTTAATTTTTTGAAAACGCCATGCCTGAACTGGATTCGTACCCGAGATCTTAGGAACGCGAAGCACTTGTGTTACCACTAAGCTACGACAGTCGGCTAGACCAGTGTTTCTCAACAAGTGGTCTGCGGACTACCAGTAGTCCCCAGAAAATTTTTAGTGGTCCGCGAAAATTTTTGTATGTGTTTTTTACAGTTTTTTTGGTATTTTTTATGCACATGTTTTATGTAAATAATTTATATTTTGTTTATTTTCTGTAAACTTTCTGTGATTTTCTACAAATAAAATAAAGTAAAAATATATTTAGTAGCACATTAAATATATTTGTTTTCTTGCAAAAAATGAACCAACAGTTATTATTAGTGGTCCGCGTTGGAAAATTATATATTTTACTGGTCCGCGGTGCGTTTTTGCTTGAAAAACACTGGGCTAGACTACCTGTTAAAATTTTCACTCATAACTGTCGATAAGTAACGGACTTAGAACTGCCTGCAAACTCTTATACCATTTTCACACTAGATCTTTAAGACGAGTGAACTTAAAGTTCACCGATGTTTACGATCGGTATGCTTTCACACTTGATGTTTAAATCTCTGGTGCTGTCATCAGCTACAGTAATTTTGTCCTTAAGTTACCGTCATGAAATTACCAGTTTTGAACTGTCTGCGCAGACGCACATTTTGAATTATTATAAACAAATATGTATATTTCATTTCATTCTACAATAAAGACACTACAATAAAGAATATATTACACCTGTATTAACATGTAAGTTGATACATTTTATCTCAATTATTGTAGCGCTGTATTTTATTAAATAAAATTAAAATTAAATAATTTTACTATAACAACAAGTATAAACTTCTTATAACGTCGATATAATACAGTATTCTTGTTTATGATAATATAAAATGTTGACAGCACAAATTCAAGGAGTATTTTTTTATAATAGAAATTAAGTTGGCAATGCGGACGAAGTTTAAGACGCGATCTCTGTCTTAAACATCGCTTGTATTTAGACGAGGCCATACGGTTTCACATTAGCGTTTAAAGATACATTCACTTAAACATCCGATCTTAAAGATCTTGTGTGAAAAGGGTATAAAACACCATTTTTTCTAAACTTATTACGTAATAATTTCTAGTTAAACGGAACTGCAGTTCCGTAATAAAAACATTTATGACCGTTTTCATAAATGTTCATTATTGTAAAATACTTCGTTATATCAAAACGGACCATTAAAATTTAAATTTTCTATAGAAAATTTCCATGGAAACGGACCGTTTCTATGGATATTTGATATAATGAAAGTTATCGAGTAATGAACGTTTACGAATTATGCAACCAGTATAACTCTATTTTGTAGCAGGTTGCCTGCATACTAATTTTCTAACTGATATTTATGGATACATTTTCGTTTTACCTCGATTCCTTATGGAATTTTCTCAAAAAATCGAAAAACATTTATACGCTTTGTAAATTTTTAACTTAATAGGAGATTAAGCAAGGTGCTTAAGCAATTCCTTCAGCTAAATAGCCTTAAGCAGGTATATTATGCGATGGTCTACTCAAATTTGGCCTACAATGTCTGTGTCTGGGGTTATTCAATTGAGAGCAGTGTGTGTGTGTGTGTGTGTGTGTGTGTGTGTGTGTGTGTGTGTGTGTGTGTGTGTGTGTGTGTGTGTGTGTGTGTGTGTGTGTGTGTGTGTGTGTGTGTGTGTGTGTGTGTGTGTGTGTGTGTGTGTGTGTGTGTGTGTGTGTGTGTGTGTGTGTGTGTGTGTGTGTGTGTGTGTGTGTGTGTGTGTGTGTGTGTGTGTGTGTGTGTGTGTGTGTGTGTGTGTGTGTGTGTGTGTGTGTGTGTGTGTGTGTGTGTGTGTGTGTGTGTGTGTGTGTGTGTGTGTGTGTGTGTGTGTGTGTGTGTGTGTGTGTGTGTGTGTGTGTGTGTGTGTGTGTGTGTGTGTGTGTGTGTGTGTGTGTGTGTGTGTGTGTGTGTGTGTGTGTGTGTGTGTGTGTTCAAGTTCAAGTTCAAAATTGTTTATTCAAAATTCATATACATGTACATATATCTTTACAAAAATTTGATAATTTTGAGAAAATTAATAATTAGATTCTGTGTACTGCGCCAAGTGCTGGAAAACACGCGCGGAGCTAATACTACAGGTACTAAGAATAACATATAGTTATTAATACATTATAATACATAGTTATTTACACGTTTACACACAGAAAAGTATTTATATTGTACAATGAAAAATAGTAAATCACTATATTGTACAAAAATATGCAAAACATATTAAGCATTTTTTATCCTTTACATTTATTTCAAATTATTTTGATTTTAAATTTTAAAGCAGACATTAATATAGTAATAAATAAATAAATAAATAAATAAGATAAAATAATAAATAGATAAAGACAATAAATATATAAATAATTAATTTAAAATAAAATACAGAAATTATACGAAGATGTATAATAACGTATTTGGCATTCTCTATCCTTACATTAATATCACTTTATTTTTATTTTAAAATAGACTGGAATAAAATAAAAAAATAAATAAATAATATAAATAAATAATAAGACAACAGTATAAATTAAAGTAAATAAATAAATAAATAAGATAAATTAATAAATAAATAAACAATTACATTTTTTGTGTCCACTTTATTTCTACTTTATAATAATGAGCTCTTCAGACTCTTGTAATAAATAAATAGACAAATACAATTGAAAGATATAACAAAGTGGAACAATAAATGAAATGAATGAAACAAAGTGAAATAAAGTAAGATAAAAATAAATCACGACAAATAAATAAATAAATAAATACTCTATTACTAACAAACAAAACTTTTTTTTTTTTTTTTTGTAAGACGTATCGAGGCATTGCTGTTTACAGATTTAAAGAAAGGTATTTGTAGTATTTCAATGAGAAGTTTGGAATTATGAATGAAGTAAAACTAAATAAAAAAATAAATAAATAAATAAATAAGATAAAATAAAGATAAAAGCCTTACACCGCAAGGTAGAAAGGGATTAAGTAAAAAAAAGTAAAAAGATAAAATAAATTAAAATAAAATAAAAAATAAATAAATAAAATAAAATAAAGTAAAAAACGAAGTAAAAAACAAAAGATAAAATAAAATAGTATCTTGCAAATAAATAAACAAATAACTAAATAAAAAAATAAATAACAAAATAAATTAATTAATTTCAGCAAATAAATAAATAAATAAATGAATAATAAATTAATTAATAAATTAATAACTTGTTTTGTAAGACGTACCGAGGCATTGTTATTTACAGATTTTAAGAAAAGCATTTGTAGTATTTCACTTAGTTGTTGAAATTGTGAATGAGGTAAAAATTAGATAAAAAATTAAGTAAATAAATAAATAAATAGAAAAATAAATAAATAGAAGAATAAATAAATTAATTTCAGCAAATTAATAAATAAATAAATAAGTAAATAAATAATTAAATAAATAAATAAATAAATAAATAAATAAATAAGTAAATAAATAAGTTACAGAAACTAAAAATATAAATTGATAAATTAGATTTATAACATTCGATAGTTATTAAGCAGTTGAATTGTTTAGTATTTTATCTTTGAGGCATTTTGAAAACTTTTTACTTGCAAGACTAAAATCAAGTTCGTCATTTCTAAGATTTATTAGTTTAGCCGCACTATAACAACATTGATTCCTGCTAGTCGTTTTATTTAGCTTAGGTAATTCTAGTTGCAGCTGATTAGCGGACCTGGTTCGCACGTTTGAAATTTTTATTTTAAAAACGGAAAAAAATTTTTTAACGAAGTTTATTGTACTATATTCATACAATTGCTGCAAATTCATTACCTTTAGTTCTTCAAACAAAGGAGCAGAGCTGTCGTACTTACGAGCTCCGCATATGGTTCGTAAGGCCATTTTTTGACAAATCTTTATGTTACTTAATATTGTCGGATAGGTACCTCCCCAATGTATGATTCCATATCTTAGGGTGGATTCGTACCAAGCAATATAAAGCTTTTTGAGTTCTGCTAATGGAAGGACTTTTTTCATATAATATAATTTATAATTGATCTGCTTTAACTTGTTTGAAAGTAAATTAGTATGAATATCCCACTTTAGACCAGAGTCAATAGTAACTCCCAAGTATTTTATAGAATTTACTATTTCTATATTGTCGCACGAACACTGGTAAATACATTTATGACGGTGACATATGATTTTAAGATTATTAATATTGTTTTTTGAAGTAGAAGATTTGTATGTAAAGTAAATGACCTTTGTTTTTGAGGCATTAATAATCATACGATTATTAATTAACCAGGTGGAAAGAAGATTTAAATCGTAGTTAAGGTAGTCCGATAATGTACTTAAGTTTTCCGCTGAACATACGAGTGAGGTGTCATCCGCATAGGCAAAGACGGATGAGTGAAATTGAAGTTGCAGTAAATCATTTATATAAATGATGAATAATAACGGGCCCAATACTCCACCCTGCGGTATTCCGAAATTAACAACCTCCTCTGTACTTACTGCATGTCCAATTTTTGTCACTTGTTTTCTGTTAGTGAGGTATGATTTAAGCCATCGTAGAGTATAACCATAAAAACCATATTTATTTAATTTCATAAGTAAGGTTCTGTGATCAACTATGTCAAATGCTTTTCTTAAATCTACATACAGGGCAGCAGTAGGTTTGTTACAATCTGCTGATTTAACGACTTCAGTAATGTGCCGTTCAATAGCAATGTCTGTACCCAATCCAGGCAAGAATCCATACTGATGGACGGATAATAAATTGTTCGTTTCAAAATATTCGAGTATTCTGGCATGCATAATGTTCTCCAATATTTTTGAGAATGTGTTTAACACAGAGATAGGTCTATAATTGTCCATGTTAGTCCTGTCACCAGATTTAAAAACAGGTGTTACACAGGCAGTTTTAAATTTGTTTGGGAATGATCCACTATTTACAGAGAGATTAAATATATAGAGTAGCAACGGAAGAAATATATCAATATTATTTTTTATAGTTATTATATTAATACCATCTAAACCTGTGCTGTTTTTGTTATTCATCTTACAAATTGCTTTCCAGATTTCGTGAATAGTAAAGTCCGGGAAACAAAAACTACAATTAGACTGAGGGATTGTATATGGTTCAAACAAATCTGACCCATATTCAATATTCAGTAGTTTACGTGGAATATCAATAAAGTATTCATTGAATTTGTTTACAATTTCTTCGCCATTATCATTTAGATTTAGCAGATTTTGGTCTATATTAATATTTTTTATTTCGTCTTTCTGTTTACTTATAATTTTTTTAATAACAGACCAATATTTTTTACTATTACCTTTAGCTGAATCTATTTGTTTCATGTAGTATGACCTTTTCTCTTTTCTAATTAAAGATGTAACTTCTTTAGAAAGCAATTTGTACTGATTTAATAACTCTGAATTATTTTTATTTAGTTTAATTTTTTTAAAAGTTTGGTTTTTATAATTTATTTTATAAATCAACATGTCGGTTATCCACGGATTTCTTTTATACATGCTTCTAGTTTTATTTTTAATGTACGATGAAGATTCGATAGATTGATCATATTTGCTGTAAATAATGTCCAGGGATTTGTTTACATCCGGTTCATCATAAACTTTAGACCAATCCTGTGCTAATAAACACCGCCTGACCATGTTGTAGTCTATTACTCTAGTGTATTGAACAGTTCTTACCTGAATTGGATTAACAAAACATTTTACAGATGTGCCAAAATGATCAGTGATACCTATCTGCACGACATTAGCAATAAACGTTAGGTTCCTAGAATTTTTTACAAATACATGATCTAGACATGTCGCACTTTGCAAAGTAACTCTTGTTGGCTCATTTACATATGACTTGTATCCATAAGACGCAAGTAAGGACGTATATTCTAGCATTTCCGGGGTATTTTCTAAAATATTGATATTGATATCTCCCATTACTAAGGCCGGATCGCTAGAATTTTTTAAGATACACTCAAATTTATTTTTAATATTTTTAAAATTAAACTTGCCATTTCTGTATATTCCAAAGATTGACATGTTTTCTATTTTTCCGGACATTTTAATTTTAATAGTTAGAATAATACCTTCTCCGTAAGAGGAGACAAAGTAATCATGACTACAATTAAATTCCTGTGTTATGTAAACCACAATGCCTCCCGATTGGTCGCTATTTCGTGGCTGGAGTAGTATGTCGTAGCCTGGAATTGAGTATCTATAAATCTCCTCCTGGAATATCCATACTTCTGTTAAAATTATTATTTTATATTTCTTATCAAGACTGTTAAGATGTATCATAAGTTCATCAAAATGTTTTCTTATGCTACGTATATTAATATGAAAAATTTCAAAGGAGTTATAATCCATTTTTATTTTATGAAGTTAAAAAAATAAATTAACAGATTAGATTGCAAGAGGAAACCATAGATAATCAATTCAACGTGGAAAGACTAGCCATAGATGTAATGCGAATTACAGGGGCATTATCGTCTTTCTTCATAAATATTTTTGAGTTTGATACCCACACATATTTGAAATTATTTTCACTTTTTTGTTTCTTGGCCTCATACAAAAGTTTTTTGTAGTAGGGGGTTAAATGTTCATTAACGTAGACTGCACTTACCGGAACATTAGAAAGGAAATCCACAGTCTTTACCTTTTTTGCTCTTGATTTTGAAAGCACAGAATCACGTTTCTGTCTGTTCGTGAACTGAACTACTATCGGTCTGGGCCTGGATGGGTTCTTGGATGGAAGCCGGTGAACTGCCTGAATATCATGATTCAGCACAATTGGTTCGTCTATAGCTATAGCTAGCTTGTTCACTACTTCCATCATATTCTCGTTGTTCACTTCAGGTACTCCGTCTATCACAATGTTGCGGTTTCTGCTGTACTGCTGGGACTCTTCCATTTGCAGTTTCAATGAGTCTATTTCTCCCTGAAGAAGTTGATTTTTCGCAGAATGGGCAACAACAGTATTTTCTATATTGACTAGTTGTTTCTTCAGATTTTGATTTTCTTCCACTATTTCATCGTACTTGGAAGAAACAAACTCAATACATTTCTTCATCTCAGCCAGTGTGTGTGTGTGTGTGTGTGTGTGTGTGTGTGTGTGTGTGTGTGTGTGTGTGTGTGTGTGTGTGTGTGTGTGTGTGTGTGTGTGTGTGTGTGTGTGTGTGTGTGTGTGTGTGTGTGTGTGTGTGTGTGTGTGTGTGTGTGTGTGTGTGTGTGTGTGTGTGTGTGTGTGTGTGTGTGTGTGTGTGTGTGTGTGTGTGTGTGTGTGTGTGTGTGTGTGTGTGTGTGTGTGTGTGTGTGTGTGTGTGTGTGTGTGTGTGTGTGTGTGTGTGTGTGTGTGTGTGTGTGTGTGTGTGTGTGTGTGTGTGTGTGTGTGTGTGTGTGTGTGTGTGTGTGTGTGTGTGTGTGTGTGTGTGTGTGTGTGTGTGTGTGTGTGTGTGTGTGTGTGTGTGTGTGTGTGTGTGTGTGTGTGTGTGTGTGTGTGTGTGTGTGTGTGTGTGTGTGTGTGTGTGTGTGTGTGTGTGTGTGTGTGTGTGTGTGTGTGTGTGTGTGTGTGTGTGTGTGTGTGTGTGTGTGTGTGTGTGTGTGTGTGTGTGTGTGTGTGTGTGTGTGTGTGTGTGCGCGTGCGGCCGTGCGTGCGTGCGTGCGTGTGTGTGAAAAAATTTATTGAACAAAAGTTACTATAAATGCAATTACTAATAACTTTTATTTGAGACGTTTTTTGATAAAACGAAAAATTTTGAAATTTTTTTGTAAAACTATTTAAAATTTTTCCAAGTCTCAATTTTTTCATACTTATATGTAACGTTTCCATGGTCATGATAATTAATTCGTAACAAGTAAACCAAGCCTTGGACAAAAATTTGTATAGAACATAATTTGATGTATTTTTGAAGATTTAACTAAATATTTAAAAAAAAAAATTTTTAGCGGTGGTTTCCCTTCGCCACTCGTTTTCAATATTTATCCTAAAAGTGGTTACCTTTGTAAAAGAAAATCCTAGGATGTTCAATTTAAACAAAGATTTGCATAACTACCACACCAGACATGCCAATGATATAAGAGTTCAATATTTTAAACTCTCAAAAAGTAGAAGTCCGTTTTATATATCTTGTGTCCTATATAACAAATAGCCGCAAGAATTGAAGAATATACCATCGATCCATATCTTTAAAAGTAAAATCCTTCCTATTACAGAAAGCGTTTTACTCTGTTCAGGACTTTCTATCTGACACCTTACATTTGGACTATTGCTCCTGGTGAAAAAATTGTCAAAAATTATGTTTTCCATTCTCTTGTATTATTTTTCTTCTTATATATGTATATTTCAGTATTATTTTACTGTACATGACAAATTCTACTATATCTGTATAGTTCATGAATAAATATATATACAGTTGATTCTGCTTAATTGGGACACATCGGGACTTAGGCATTTTGGCCCAATTAAGCGGCTGCCCTAATTAAGCGAATTTCACATAAAATTAAACTATGCATATTTTTCTTTCAATAATTTTATTTTATAAACTCTTGGACAAAACTATAAATTACATATAACCAAAAAATATAAACTTTTAAGAAAAAATAATAATAAATTCCAAAATAAAATAATAAATAGGTATAAAGCGGTTCACTTTTGTAAAAACAAACTAAGAGGGAATTTTGTTTTCAATAGTTTGCACCTTCGAAGCTGTATGTCATGTTGGTATTAAAAAATGTCACTTTTTTAAAATGTTGATCCGTTTGACATATGTCATAATGATAAATGATATCTAAATTATAGTGATCATAACCTTTTCAACCTAAAGTCGGTTTTACAGCGTAAGGAATATTTTTAATTGACATTTAAAGTCGGTAACACACCATAAAAGTAACCAAAATAACCAGATCTAGTGTGTTCTTACAAAAGTGAACACCTTATACATACAATTTAATTCAATGCAAAAATGCGTCAAGTGTAGTCTGTCTTTTGTTTTTGTAACATTTCACTTCTACAAAATCAGCACAGGTATTCAGTGCGGATGTAGGGCTCCGTTCATTTCCTTCCTGCATAAAATAACACTGTAATATTAAATTATTTGTACATTTTCTTGAGAATATGTGTAACATAATATGTACTGTGATCTTAACTGTCCCAATTAAGCGGAATGTTGTCCCAATTAAACAGGTAAATTTACTGTTGGTTCCTTGGTTTGGTTTCTGTTCTTTGAGATTTGTCCCAAATAAGCGGCTGCCCCAATTAAGCGGTGGCCCAATTAAGCGGATTCGTCTGTATATATTATTATTATTATTATTATTATTATTATTATTATTTCGTTGAAGAGGCAATGTGTGAGAAAAAACTAAATCAGTGCTTGTCAACCCAAAACTTACATGTGGACCTATATCCAATTTTTTAGTGGAAATATTATTTTTGTCAAAATATAACGGCACAACATAATATTGTGGCTAGTGACTGACACCTATTCACAGATGGCGCACCAGGCTTTCTCGTTCACTTGAATATTTTATCGTTCAACTACATTTTTTATCGTTATTAAATATTTTTTTGTTACTGAAATAGTTGTGCTCGTAAAAAATTCGTAATAGGTAAAGTTGTTAATTTTTTTGTTAAAATACTAATTCAACAAATGCTTTGACAAATTAGAAATGATAGCTAACAAGTTATAAAACAAAATTTGGATGTTCAATTGTTATTCATAGCACTCTTGTTACAACGAGATTTCAAAAAAAATTAATATAAATTTAAATTGCATTTTTCCTAGTTATGCCTAACTCGACTCAAAACAACATACAAAAACATATCATTTTAAGTTGAGTAAAGCTACGTTCACAGCTCTAAAATTAATACACTATACGCTATGAGTTGTTCACTGTTGATTGTCACTACAAGTTTGTCATATTGTAATGTAAGCGACCGTTCACAGCTCTAAATTTAATAGTTTATGCTTTGTCGACTGTCGGCTTTCTTTAATAGTTAGTGCATTTTTTTAATGAGACAGACATACAAACACACATTATCTATCTCACTTTACATAACCTAAAAAAGACTGTCACACAAATTACAATAAATTTCGGAAATCGTGAAAAGAAAAAAAAATTGCTGTAGTTGCCGTTATAATTTTGTTATTAAAATTTAGTAAGTAATCACAATCTCACTGATGGCAAGTTCGCAAAAGTCACATAAATGCTTCATAGTTGGTTTAAAACAACATAGATGTCACAACATACGTTACGTATTAATTTTCAGAGCTGTGAACGCTGGAACGTTAAACGTTAAAACTGTCTACTAAATTTATCCACAACGTGCAATGTATATTCGACTAATTTTAGAGCTGTGAACGCAACTTTAGAGATAGCTCGAGGTAAAACATTTAACTCGTTCTTTAGCAAACAGTCGTAAATGAGTTTACTGGTTTTACTTAGTTAAGCTACGAGTAATCAAAATTCTATTAGAGTATTGTAACATTAAAATTTTTATCAGCGCAGATAGCGTTAAAGTTGTTCTCATGCAGACACTAGGTAATGTATTTTACTTAGATATATCTTTCACGAAGAAAACTTATAAAAATGTAGCGTTAAATATGTCTAATAAATTTTCATATTTATCGGTAGTTAGCTTTTGCTATAAATTTCATAGAATCCCAACAGTTTGATCAATACTGTACCTACTATACCTAAAAATCAATAGAATTTTTTTAAAACTTCGTATCACTCGGAAAAAACACACATTTTATTGCTGGAAATAACAGAATGTGATACTTAAAAATCAATACGCAATCGTACCACAAACATACATGTTCGGTTATAGTGGCTTTTGTTTTTGGAAACTAAATTGGAAAGGAGTAAATTCTATTAGAGTTGCAGGTCACAATGCTTCCCGTTTTGTTTTTAAATGCATAACAAAGCACAGCAATATAATTGATCAGTCGCAGCAGGATATTAAAACCAAATAATATATTTGCAGTATTTATTAAGTGTTTTGTAGAAAAAACAAACTGCGCATTTTTAATAGTAACGTAAAGAAGACGCGCGCTCAAATGGGGTTCTCTCGGGCTTGTCTCCCTCCTCCCAAACACTCAAAAAATACGTCTTTAAGAGGCACATTTTTTTATGTGCCCCTAAAGAAAGAATTTGGCTTCCGAGCCCCCTAGGAAAAAGTCACAGAAACGATAACCAGTAAATTAAAAACATTTGTTAGTAAATGTCTGCGAATTATAATCCGTGATATCATCCCAATTTATGAACAAGGACGTGAAAAGATCCAGGGGGCAAAAGGCAAATACAGTATTTCACTTAAAATTAACGAATGTAATAGTACTGTTGTCATCATCATTGGCGCGACAGCTCGAGGTGAGCCTAGGCCTCCTGTTTTCAGGTTTCATGACCATGTTTTCAATCTGTGTACATTCAGGAGTAATATGGTCAGTATTACGTCTATTTTTTAGCGTACACAGAAAGGCACCTACAGTTTATAGCCGGTTGCGAACGGCTAAGCAGAACCTGTAATTTGTATAAATATTTTACACAAATTATTTGACATAAGCAGGAATTGAACTCACGTCCGTGCCCTTGCTTAGCGGTCAACAGTTTGCAGGCTTGTTATGGTATTATTGTACCAAAATAATGATTGCTGCGCCTAAATCACTGTGTTTTTAAAACCAGCTAAAGTGGTTGATGCAAATTCAGAGCTCTTAAATCAATACCTTATAGACTGTATCTTGTACTCTGTTGATTGTCACTACCAAGTTTGTCATATGATAAGAACTGAAACCGTTCAGACCTCTAAATTTAATGCGTTGTTCGTTGTGGATTTGTGGATAATTTTCTAAACTTATAGCTTGTGAGACAGACATATAAAAACATTGGCTATCTCAGTCTATCAGAGCACCGTAGATATTGTATGCCTTTACATAACCTAACAAAATGTCATTAACAAATCTTGCTCAAAATTACAAAGACGGACACTAAATATGATCAATTTAGGTAATTAGGTTAGGTTTAGTTAAAATTTAGAACAGTAGAATTACAAAAACGATAATAGATAGAAAAAATTTTACGAAGCCATGTAGTTGGTTTAAAGACACACAGATGTTGGACTATTCGTAACCCACTAATTTCTAACTGCTCTAAACGGTACGTAGAACGTTAAAACAATGTATAAAAACATAACGCACAACGTAACAACAAACAGTCTACAACGTGTTAATTTAACGAGCTCTGAATGCGGTGTAACAGCTGGGTGAACTGAACACACCAGTAAGAGCGGGGAGCCATTCAAAATTTGATAAGAAAAGTAATAAATTTTGTAGTACTAAGTACTAACTGTGATTAAAAATTTCTAGAAGGACTAAAAGAATGCGCACCTGCACAACATGTGCATATTATTATCAACAGAGGGAGAATATTGTTAGGTCTGGCAAAATAAGTTCAATAAGAGTGGCAAATTACATTATGAAACAAGGAACCAATGAAACAAATAAATATAAAAAGAACAACATGATAAATACAAATATATAAAATATCTAGATTTCAAACACTGACATAAATTATTATAACAATCACATTTCAGAAACCGCCTTAACGGTACGTATAACCACTACAGATCATAAGTTTCTTACACAAAACTAAGAATCTGAAATAAAATTAGAAACAATCTTAACATCAAAATTTGCAGCAAATTTGTATCTGTCTAATAGGATATTTTTAATTAGAAAAAAATTGTTATAAATATCAGACAACAATTATCTGTAATTTTTTAAATATATTTGTGGGTTTCAAATAACTAATATTTATATAGTTTTACCGTTTGCGCTATTTTGGTATTAATAATTGTGGAACAGCATAAACATCAACAGAAACAATAAGAGCTGGTTTCTGAAAGCTTAGTCGTATTTGGTTAAACTCGGTTACAATATATCAATCCCATAAGTAACCATAGCAACCATTTTCTAACTATTTGGTTATAGTTAACTAAGCTTTCAGAAACCGGCCCTATATGTGGTATTTCGTAGTATTATTTACTAATTACTTTCATTAAATGCGATTATTTTAGGTCAATTAGATTGACAACCACTCCCTAAACACACACAGAATAGTTCAACGAATTTTCCAGGTAGACACTATCCTACAAAAGTAACCAAACATTTCTCTAAATGTAGCAAACATTTCTCTAAATGTAGAGATGTTTCTGGAGGAACCATTGGTTGTTATTGAAACTAAATCGAAGGCCGATGTGTAACTATACATTTTAGATAATTCAAAGCTTCCAACAATTTGGCGATACTATGACGACATCGAATGTTTATTTCAATATATAAAAACGTACCCCGTTAAAAAATATAAACTGTATTCAAAGTATGGTCTTAAGTGGTTTTTCGTTTTTACATCTGTCTTTTAAGTACTAGTACCTAAAAGTGACAATTTAAACACTAGCTCTTAAAAAATTTATGTGAAGTGTGAATTTTCACACATTTCAGGGTTTCGCAGGTATTTTGTAAGTGAATGATGATTATTTGGGATGCCAAAACAAATTTTATATCAAAATATGTTTTTATGAATTTTAATTCGAATGTCTAATACCATTATTTAAGTTTCTAAATATGTGCAGTATTTTTTTTATATAGCAAGGTTCATTATGATTTTGAAAATTACGCCTATGGCTTCCATTGGTTGCTTAAATCATAAGCTCCGCCCCTCTGATTTCGTATACATTCAAACATAGAATTAAATTATAATTTCAACACTTCCCATTGGTTATTAAATTTACGCTTTTAAAAATTAAATGCAACATTTATCAAAATATAACTAGAATTTTGACAAAATAATTTAAACAAAATAAAAGTGCAAAAAAAAGAACAAAAAATAAAATTGACATGAATCGAACTGTAGTTTGCAAATTACGAAGTAACGACGCTACGAACTACGGTACGGACGCTTACTTATTTACTGTGTTGCATAGCGAATTAAATATTTAACATATTTTAGTTAAAAACAAAAAATGCGTTATTTTCCGAAAACATGATCTGATCAAAAATTCCTGTTGTACTATTCCGGTTCACACCAATGTACATTACTTAGATTTTTTTTCAGATTTTTAGTTTAAACTATCTAGGCTACAGGGTGTGGGACAAAAAATTTTTTGTACAAGTTTGGCAAAAATCGCATCAAAATAATTTATTTTGCAAAAATAAAATTTTGATCGTTAATCCAAGTACTAAGGGCTTTCATTTGATACCCTACTCAGAATTTAAAAAAAATATATATATTTTTTTTTTTTTTCGATGTGCACATATTTGTTTATATTTTTACGGGGATATGTTTTTAGATGTTTTAGTATTTTTCCTATGTACGGGTCAAAGAGTTGTATAAGCATGACAAATTTCAACTTTTTCAAACATTGTAGCCGTTTGGCTACAATGTTTACCGAACAGACAGACAGACGACAAAATGACGGTATAAGGGTTTTTTAGTCATACCTACAAAACCCTATAAATGACACATTTCAAAACCAAAACGAAAATAATGTAAATTTTTTATAACGGTTCTATAAAAATATAATTTTTAACATTGACTTTTGAGTCATTACTCCAAATGAATGAAATTTTAAAATAAATTGTGCGTGCTAAAATTGTCGTATGATCCATGATAATTATTTGTTTATTTATAAGCCATTACGTATACACACATTATAATTATCAAAAAACGAGTTGAAACATGTTATTAAGTTATTTTACGCACTTCCTTCATTTTTAATGATAATGTGATATGTTGCTGGTTCACGCTTTTTAAAATTGTTTATTTAACATATAACTCATTATAAATATTCATTTTATGTGAAAGAATATTATAATATAATAATATAAATAACTGCACAAGTGTAAAAGATAAATTATTTATTTAGACAATAGGAAAAGGGAAAATAAGTGAACATGAGTTATTAGTAAGGTTCGGTCACAATTGAATCGTTTTTTTCAAAAACTACGTCAAGTTTATCGTGTTTTAACGGCTAGGAAATTCTTCTTCATCCATCTTACTCTCCAGATGTTTCACTACAAATTTTTGAAAGGGACATAATTTTAATATATAGATGACGTAAAAAATTGATGTGAAGTGTGATATTTCACACATTCCAGGGTTTTGTAGGTATTTAATGATTATAAAAAGCCAACAGTTTGCTGGATGTTTAGGAATATTTTTTCTATAATCACATCAAAATCAACAGTTTTTTGATAATCATTTTGCTAGTACTTAGAGCTTCCATTAAATTTATTAAAACAAAATTAAAATAATATCCGAAAATTCCGTCTCTATAAAATTTAAATAAAAAAAAAAAAAAACAGCGATCTGGGGAATTGGGATTTATTCGTATTCAAGTCTTCATTAATTAATAAGAAATATATTGATAAATGGCTTAAGTTTTTTCCATTGCAGAAACGAATTTATCACTATTAACAATGTGTTTTTTGATTTATTAATATTTTAGTTACTATACATGATTTATTCCGCTTTGATCCCTTAAAAACAAAACACTAAAGTAATTCAAACAATAGGTTGACATGACGTATAATAGTAGGGGAGCCTACTGAACTGCACACTCATGAACTCCATTCTCAGCTGTAAATTTTTACCGACCGCCAACATATATAAGGGAGGTATTGTGATCATACCGATTTTGACATTTCGAGATTTCGATGGATCTCCACGAATTGAGGTCCCTACATAACGTTTTAACTATTTTTAGCATGATGTATGTCGGTCTGTCTGTCCGTCCGTCTGTCCGTCCGTCCGTCTGTCTGTCTGTGTACACGTGCAGAGCAAATTCGGCTAAAAGGATTTTTATGAAACTACATATTTAAGCTTTTGACATTAATGGCACGAGTTGATCAACTTTTGGTAAAAATCGGTTGACTCGAAATGGAAGTTTACTCGTGTCGATTTTAAGATTTTTGCGAATATTTAGCAACAGAAAAATATTTCGAAAAAATTTATTGAACAAAAGTTGCTATAAATGCAATAACTAATAACTTTTATTTGGGACGTTTTTTGATAATACGAAAAATCTATAAAAATCAAATGTCAAAATAATCTATTTTGACAAAAACACAAAACACCGCATTCTTTTCCAAAAAAAAAAAAAAAATCATCTTGTACGTTTCCGGTTTAGATCAATATACATTATTTAGAATTTTTTCAGATTTTTAGTTTAACTACTTTGCGTTAAGGCTGCGTATAACCCCCGGAGGTTACTAGTTTCTTATACAAAACTAGCAATCTGAAATAAAATTAGTATCAACCTATACATCAAATTTTGCACCGAATTTGTATCTATCTAATATGATAGTTTTAATAGTAGAAACATTTATTGTAAGAATATTATCGCTCAATAACTTAAAAATAGACATCAGCGATATTGTTCTGTAATTATTTAAATTTATTTGTGGGTTTCAAATAACTTTTATATTTATATAGTTTTGTGTAGAAATGTTCAAATAATACGTCAATTTTTTTTTTCGACTTGATTACTTATAGTTTAGAGCCTCTGTCGAAAAATATTATACTTAAAGATAATAGAATGTCACTTGGTACACGTATTCTTCACGAAAAATAAATCATTTTTACCCATAACACCAATTTTGAAAACCGCGGCAGATACAAGAGGGTGGCAAAAATAGATTACCAAGTACAATAACTAAACGTAATTTTCACAATACAACAAAATAGCTACAATCATATTTGTAGAATGAAGCTTTAGGTACAATTTGCCGCAACGTACGCAAATATGCGTCGATTGGTTTACAAGATGGCGTCTATAATGCAATTTGCTTATTTACAACTACCTAACAGTTTATTCTACAATTAAAAATATCCTATTAGATAGATATAAATTCGCTGCAAATTTTGATATATAGATTGTTATTAATTTTATTTCCGATTATTAGTTTTGTATAAGAAACTATTGAGGACTATAGGGTTGTGCGCCGCCTTAAAGAGTTCTGGACAGTATTTTTTTAAAATACATTTTTGAAAAAAAAATCGTGTTAAAATAATATATACATATACATATATAAAACTATTTGTCCTTAATCTACATCTTAAGAGCTTTCTGTTGATAACAATCAATAAATATATATATATATATATATATATTTTCAACGACCCAAAAAAATGTTTATTTTTCAAAAATAAATCTGATCAAAAATTCCTGTTCCCAGCTATTGATCTATTACGGTTCTCAGCAATGTGCATTATTGAAATTTTTTTCAGATTTTTAGATTAACTCCTCTGGGAAATAGTGTGGGGGACAAAAGTTTTTGGACATATTTACAGCGAAAATCCCTTAAAGAAAATTTCAAAAATATAAATTGGGTTTATCCACTCATCAAGAGGTTTCATTTGATTACCCACTCAAAATTGTAAAAAATATTTATTTTTTCATTAAATAGATACTTGTTTATATTTATCTCGTGATGTGTTTTCTTGAACTCCTATATGTGGGTCACAAAGTTGTATAAATTTCAACTTTCTTTGTTTAGCCGTTTTACTTCAGTTTCTACTGTATAAACAGACATACAAATGAGAGACGTTATAAGGGTTTTTTGGTCATACCTACAAAACCCTAATAAGGCACTGTCAGAATTCTTCCGCCAAAAGGATTTTTTCGCGACCGGAATGACAAACTTATTAAATGGCGACAATTTGTAGATAATAATAGTCAATATGTTGTTAATTAAATAAATTATTTTACAAAATTATTGCATTTTATTTTATCTAAAAATACAACAGATATTGTGCAACAGAATGAAGCCTAGAAAAGATACAAACTGAAGGAAAATGAATACAAAAAAATCGATGGAAACCAATTTGGTAACATATTTCAATGCTCCAGGCCCTTTTCCTGTATCACAATATGTTCCTTTGTACATTTTATATATGAAAAACAAAAATCTTATTTGACAGTAAATCTTACGACTGCCCTCTATTGTATGAAAAAGAAAATTCTAGCAATCTTTTAAGGAAAACGATGTTCAATTATTCAAAGCCAAAGGTACCCTACTACCCTATAAAAGTTGAATGCGACCTAACCGTGTCGGGTATATGCGTGCATTTATGTCGACAGACGTAGTTTCAAATAAGCTTTTTCTAAAGATTGAGTTTTCGATAATAAATTTCTCACAACATTCTGGGAAAAACTAATAACATTTCGACAAGAGAATTACGTATCAATTGATATAAATGTTTCTCTGTTAAACTCGGGAAATAAGGGTTCGTTCTGTATAAAACGAAGTGAGATGTAATTGAAAATATACCATGTATTCTGTATTTTTGAAGTTTGTCTTTATCTTTTTATTTTCACACTCACATTTTTTATTTGCATTAAAAGTATTTTGCTTATTTCCAGTTTCACTTAATTTTGCCATTTAAATTGTCGTAAATATTTTGTTATGACAACAAATAGAGTTTCTACTGAAAAGACCAGATGCTTTTGGTTTTCATTTTGTTCCTTTGTTCTCCATCATCCTATCAAACATTTGTTTCATTGTCCTCGTTTTATTTATTCTATCAAGATGTCCCAATTACCCTAATCTCTTCACTTTAAGGGGAGGTACAACGGTATAGTTTTTAAAAGTTTCAAAACTGACAATCTGAAATAAAATTAGTAACATTTATACATTTTTTTTTAATTTTATTTATTTTACATCGGCCTATTTTATCGGCGATTAGATGCCAGCGGGGCGAGCTCCTACACCTGGATGAGAGGTAAATGATTGTGAACATGGAAGTAATATTTACATATTATTCTTTACTTAACAGTGACTTGAACCAGCTACCTCACAATACAGATTATTTTTACTAGTCGGAACTGTGTGATTTAACGTGCTCGACCACTCCGTTTGCTCTATACATTTGATATAGAGAATTTGTATCTATATAATAGGATATTTTTAATCATAAATAAAATTGATATGAAACTGTAAATAAACAAATTGCATTATAGAAGACATCTTGTAAACCAATCGAAGCATATTTGCGTTCAACGCAGCAAATTGTAACTAGACCTTCATTTTACAAATATGTTTTGAGCTATTTTGTTCTATTGTGAAAATTATAGCCTGTTTCATAGGTTTAAACGGAGCTAGATTTTGAAAACTAGTAATTTTTATCGGTTAAATGAAGTTTTTGATCATTTTGTTTAGCAAAAGCCCTCTTCAATCAGTAAAAAGTGAGCTCGTGATAACTTACAAAAATTATAATCCCATTTAGTAGATCTTAACCCTTACGTTACGGTGTCCTTTGGTTGCGGTGTGGGGTACAAATGTAGGGGAAGGTGGGGCAAAGTGGACCAATTTTTAAATAACCTCTTATAAAATCTAAAATATAAACTTTATAATAAATTTTCCGACTGCAATGAGTTGTCTTGAATGTTAGCTATACACCACTGTCTTTACAGGTCTCCATTTTACATAGTACGTGAAGGATATAATTTTTTGTATATTACTGCATTTTGTCCCACATTGCCCCATTAGTCGGGTAAAGTAGAATGGTAGTTGAGGTAAAGTGAAATTATATATTATATTTGTAAGGATACAAAAATTAATTATTTATTTTCAAAGTTTAATACAAAATAATATAGTTATATCAAAATATTAATTCAATATTCGTTTTATACTTATAATAGTAAACAGAAATCGCAAACATATGGTTTACTATTGTCGGCATCAAAACTGGAACACTCTTCATGAGCCCAGAGATGACATGCGGAACAGGTAATCCAGCCCTCGCCTGGTTTTGATTTAAGAAAATGTTCACCACAAATTAAACATTGAGCATCATTTTCATCATCTTCATTAGAATCAGAATCAGGAAATATAGGTTTAGTTTTTAATTTCTTTGATTTTTTAACTTTAGGTTTCTCTTCAAAAAGCCTTCGTTTTGGAACCTTTTGCTGAGCTTTCTTTTCTTGTAGTTCCTGTATATATGGACTTGAAGTAAGAACAACGGTCTTACCACGATTTTTTATAGGTTTTCGGATTTCATTTGTGGGCTTTACTTTTGGCACTGGAAAAATATCTTCAGGGCTCCTATATTTTGAAATATTTTCTGTTTCTTTTGACGTCTCCTGTTGAAATGAACATGATGCAGTAGCTACTGGTAAAGTACTGACTGTAGTAAGAGATGACTCTGTTAAAATAGGGGGACTATTATCGGGGCAGCTCTCATTCAGATTTTCGTCAACTACTGATTTTTCTGTAGCTACAGTATCACAAACTTCTGCAGGCTTGGCCAAAAGCTCCCGGTCAGTGGTTGCACTGGCAGAAAATGCCTCTTCTGGAAAAATATTGGGATCAAGAGGATAAATGCCCGTTTTTTTAAAACCATTAATGGCATTTTGCGGTGTGGCAGCTTTTAAATATGCTTTTCCAAAAAGTGAGCCTACTTGGCGAATCGAAATTGAACGACCTGGATTTTGCCGCATCCATGTTTCACATTCTTGTGTGTAAAATGTTGACAGAGGAAACATAAATGACACGTCAAGGGGTTGTAGACGATGCGACGTATGTGGAAGAATGCACAATATGTGCACGTTATTCTTTCGGGCAGATTGAAGTAGCAGAACATTTTTGGTGTGCGTTGCATGGCCATCAAGTATCAATAAAACTGGTTCAGTTGGGGACGGTTTTGAAAACCGAAGAAAATGTTCAAACCATTTTGGATAAAATATTTCTTTCTGCATCCAACCCGAAGAATGGCAAACTAATACAGTTTCTGGTGGAGTACCTAGTAAAAGTTCAGTATTTTCCCTAATTCTTGGAAAAATTAGCAAAGGCGGAATGTACTGTCCTCCGGCATTAAAACAAATAGCTGCAGTTGTGGTGACGCCTCTCTCTGCAGAAGTTACATTTCCTGCTTGCTTTTTTCCTTTTAAACTAATTACCTTAGAAGGTTTATTAGGGACTGTGCTAATGCCAGTTTCATCTACATTGTAGATTCTACTGGGAGGAAAGCGAAATTTTTCCTGAAGCTCTATAAGCAGGTTAAAGAAAGCCTTAACATTTTCTTGGTTGAATGCAGAAGCTCTGGCAAGTGAAGTATTTTCCGGAGTACGGAGAGATAGCTCCGGATGACGTCTTAGAAAAGCTTCTACCCAATCTTTTCCAGCCCTTAGTAGGTATGGGGGCGGTTGAGCCTGGGAACCAAATGTGTTGCGGGCTAGCCTAAATTTTAGGCGCATAAGAGAAAAGCTGTTCAATTGCGAACAGACCTGATTGTGAACAGACCTGATTGCGAACAGACCTGATTGTGAACAGACCTGATAAAAACAGGTCTGAATTCACGTCTGTTCACAATCAGGTCTGTTCACAATCAGGTCTGTTCGCAATCAGGTCTGTTCGCAATCAGGTCTGTTCGCAATCAGGTCTGTTCACAATCAGGTCTGTTCACAATCAGGTCTGTTGCCAATTGAACAGCTTTTCTCTTATGCGCCTAAAATTTAGGCTAGCCTGCAACACATTTGGTTCCCAGGCTCAACCGCCCCCATACCTACTCACATAACATAATATGTAAACAAATATAGTACAATTAAAGAACAAGTTCATAGTAACAACCAGTTAAAATCATAGAAACTTAAAAAAATATTTAACACCTGTATTAGTATATTTATGACATTAAATACTTACAAAAAAATGAGATCATAACAACAACCACAAATATCTGTCACATAAAGGACGACATTAGAGTAAACTACGAATTGGCGGGAGTTTATCTCTGTATGTTTGAAATTCAAATAGCGGCTACTAGATGTGGCCACTCTTTCTTGACAATTCCACTTTGCCTGCCATTCCGTTTTGCCCCACTTTACCCTACCCCATTTTTATTTTATCGTAAATAAATAGTTTATTATGTACATAGTTACAAACGATAACATAAACTGAATAGCCTCTTTTGATAAATGAGGATATTTGTCACATATATCAGACCAAAAAGTTATTTTATCTGTTTTTTTTTTTTTTGTATTACATTTTTATTTTTTTGTATTTTTCTAGAATTAATTTTTAACTACATCTTAAATTCTTTTTTTTATTTTAATATCCATTTTTATGAAATAAGAGATATACAAAGAGCACCTTGCCCCGCGGAACCCCTGAATTTTATCACGGGACCCTGGGGTTCCGCAGAACACACTTTGGGAAACGCTGGTCTATACGTATATAGTGCGTTCAAACGTTAGAATGCAGTATTGCTCTTAAGGAAGATGTGAGTGGTGTTGCCAAATGTTGTAAAAGTGTCAAACATATCAATGAACCCAAAATATTATGCAGAATTTTACGTTCTTTTGTTGTTAATTCATTGAAATTAAATGGAAAAGTATCGGATACTCATATGATTTACAAAAATCGGGTAACACGGAACAAAAATTAATAACCATTTGGAGAATACCGCATCTTGCGTTTTGCTTCTCTCAATGCGTTTTACTGTTATTAGGAGAACCCATTAGAGAGTATGAAAAAGAATCCATTTGCCCTGTACTGCATTCTAAGTTTTGAACGGACTATAGTTATTGTGTATTCCGTAGTTCTAATATAGGTGCTGCGGGTAAAATTGATTTAATTTTCGTAAATAACATCAAGTGTACCAAGTGGCATTCCATTATCATCAAGATATGAAATCATGCGAAACAATGTTGACCTATTATTTCTACAAAAAACTATACAAACATAAAAGTTATTTGAAACCCTCAAATATTTTTAAAAAATTACAGAATTGTCTGATACCTATTGTAAAATTATTGAGCGATAACATATTTACACTTTTTCTACAATTAAAAATACCCGATTAAATAAATTGAAATTCGCTGCAAATTTTGATGTATAGATTGCATTTAATTTTATTTCAGATTATTAATTTTGTATAAATAACTTGTACAATGTATAAGGATTATATGCAGTGCTGTATTGGTAAAATCAGCAGAAGGTATACGGTCCATTCATCGTAGAAATCAGCAGGTATACGCTATAAACGGGGGGAGGGTGGTTAAAAAAGGCCAAAATTTAATTTGAATTAAACCGTAGAACATAGTGTTATAACTTCTGTTATATTTCTTGAAATATAACCCAAAGGGCTTGGCGATATGAATCGGCATTAGTCTCACTCGAACACACTTTCGACTGCGTCTCTGTTGCTGAGCGGTGGTTTACTAACCAAGATCGTACATATTTTTTTGGTTGAAACTTTTCAACTGGAGGGCCATTAGCATTAATGAACATTAGATTCAACACATTTTAAATTCTCCGGCACAGATTCTGTATTTTCTATAAAGTCTCTTAATCCTAGAAGGGCTTCTAGCTCATCGATATTAAATCGTCTACAAATTCTCGTTACTTCTGATTCTCCATAACGTATATTATTAGTGTTTATATTAATTGGATTTAAAGCAGAAATATCCTTAAGAAATTGTACATTTTCAGTATTGGTATTGCGAACCAAAGAGATATTTTTAAATGTTAATTCCGCGTTTGCTATTAAAGTTAGTTGTGTTTTTTCGCCAGGAATTTCTTTGACTCTATAATTCGTACGGTTCTTTTTATTAAATGTTCAGTTCTTGGTAGTGTTGTTGTTCGCGACTGTAGATCTGTAGATAATACTGACAATTCTTGAAGGATAAAAGCCTTAAATCTAATAGAAATTCAGGACTTTCAAGTTTCATCCGTGGCAATTGCAATCCAGTTATTTTTCAAATAATCCTCGTGAAAACCGTGTATTTTTAGGGTCGCTAAGAGTTTGTTCTCGATATGTTCTGCATCTTGAGAATCCAGCTCGCACAAATCAAGAAATACACGATGTCAGTAGTAATGATTCACCGCCGCTCATATTATTGTATTTGATTATTACAGTTAAAGATAAAAATTTTGAAAGCAAATATTAACAATTTAAAATATTTAAGTATTTGAAAATTTAATATCTTCGCATGTTTTAATTTTTGAATAAGCACTATTCGTTAAGGTCAAACCACAGGGTATACGCCGTATACCTCCGTATACCCTCCAATACAGCCCTGGTTATATGTACCGTTAAAGGAAAAAATGAAAACGAAATATTTAGTTCCTATCATTTCTCTCTGGCAGACAACTTTTATTTCTAAATGAAACTATAATTTTATTATGCGTTACTAAGTATTCTGGTAAAGTCTGGCTAAGTATTATATAAATAACAAAATTAACTGAAATTAATCAATAAAGTTTTGCACATAATAATAATAATTAAACTTAACTTTTAGGCTGGCAAATAAAAAACCAACAGAAAATACAATTTTTTAATTTACGTCAAAGTATTGATTAAATATTACTAATACATCGTAGATTATCCATGATTTTTTTAAAATATCATCATGTCTTGGCATAGATTGACATAGATTTTTGACTGGGATAGATTACCATTTTTCCTTAACAGCAGTCCACAGTAGCTCCTTATAAGACATTTTTTTCTTTCATAACTTCAATTTTAAAGTTTTTCCAAAGATTTTCAGTTAGATTTAGATCCGGTGATTGCAAAAGCCGAGGTAAAACAGGTACTCATATATTATTTTCGAGAAAGAAATTTTTAATAAGTTTTGATAAATGTTGTCATGTTGAAACTTACACTCCAGTGGCATATCGGTTTCTCTGTATGCCAAGAGACTGGACCTACACGATGCCATGGAAATCAAACCCCAAAGCATTTTATTTCCACTACCATGTTTAACTGTTTTTCTTGTACATATATCAAGGACCCCATTCTTTATTATACGGTCTTTTAACATAAATTTTAACATGAAAACCGCAGATATTTTTTTGTTTCGCCACTCCACAAGATACTTATCTATAAGATGTTCAGAATTTTTGGTTTCTTTCTGCCATTTTATCATTCGATAAAAATGAAGAACGAGAAGGGATACGTGCGCTGATCCGTCGTTATGCAGCAGCCTTGATTCATTTTTATATCACACCTCTTTTACCTCACAGACTCTTGCAGCCTTTTTTTGCTCTTAAAGTTGAAGAGGTCATTAAAAGACGATAATTTCCATTAAAAAGATTATAGAAAATTCAAAACTTTCCCAAAAGTGCATATAAAAAATATTTCCAGAGAATGAAATAACGTTGGCAGCGGTGTGTAGCTGCTGTAGGAAACTATTTCGAAAGGAGCCATAATTATTTTAAATAATTTTTTATTAACCATGTTTAATGATGCTAGTTTGGACTTTTTGATAACATTTTGTGAGCTATAGGTAGACGCAACTGACTGGCCAGTGCAGATGCATCACTTGAAACGTTACAGTTTTTTGTGACGTCATATTAGATACGTTTACATAGCATCCATTTAACGAATGTAATATTTGTACGCTGTTACTTGTATCGTAATGAAATGAAAATATAAGAATAAGAACAGAATAGAAACAAATAAACTATTCTAATAGACAAAATAGTCCTAAAAAGGGCTGATATGATCAAAAAAATGAACAAAGAAAAGAAAATAGGAATAAATTAAATTTAACCTAAAAAGCTATGCACTACACATAATATCAAATAGAAATCTATAAGATATCTCTAAGAAAATATATAATTAACCACTTAACGGTCGGATTTTTTTGAGAAAAGGTGTCCAAAAATTGTCACTTTTTTTTCATTTTATTTGATTTTATTTACAAATACAATCAATTAAATACATTAAGTTTATTCAAGAAGTAACTTGGGTATGATATATTTTGAAACATTCAATGCACAATCCTACCTTACAATCTGGACTACGTTGCGAAATGTGAAACAACTAAATTTTTGTCTGTAAACACCTCCCACCACTCAAAAAGCAAGTAACACATGTGCGATTCAATTCACTCCTACCTATAATTTGCACGAATGATATCCGTGATAATCACTGTCTACAAGTCAAAACAATTTAAAACGAACGAGGCTCGGGCATGTCACTGTACGAAGAAAATGATCGTCCGAGTCACGCTCGTGCAAAACTTAGAGTTACAAAGAAACAAGTGGTTAAACAGAAAACTGCTATAACACAAATTATATAAAAAAGATTTTTAGATATTACCATAAGATAGATATGTGAACAGAAGTGTCAAAACAAATCAGAACGTATTATAAAATGTCGGCAAATGTAAAAATAATAAAATTTTGCGATACGAATACAAATGTCCCTATATTAAATAAAATCTTTTAAAATTTGTAAATCCTCAAAACAACTATCGAACACAAACTAAATATGACTTCACTAGATATATTTTAGTAAAATAAAAGTTCTGACTACATTTCACATGCAAAAAAATCGATTGTTATTTTTTCGCTACTAAGTTTGTCATTGAAGTTATGACGCAAAATGACGAACTGAGTTGATTGAACGAGTGGCTTATACGTCAAAATTGTTATAGCTTATTTGGCCTTAATATGTTAATATTTTATTTTATTTTACTGGGGTTGAAATGAGTTTTCTAATAAATTGTTTTTATTTCTTAGATGGATTTTCACGTTTTCGAGCCCAATATCCAGAGTGGTGCGAAAGTTGTTCGGAACTTTTATTAGAACCAGCTGGACTGCCAACGGCCCCACAGGATCAGCTGCCCCTGATGGGTCTCCGATCACTCAGGATCTCATCCACCGCAGTGCACAATCATCGAGGCCATCTTAGTTACGACAGTCTCTCGTCGGCAGCGAACAGTTCGACGGACAGTTCGGATACCGATGACCGATGCGATAGCTCTCTAGGTCTCGAGGATGACAGGGAGTTTCCTGTCGAGATATTGCCGCATTTGTTCTTGGGTAACGCTGCCAATAGTGAGGATAGTCAGGCCTTAGCAAGGCACAGTATACAGGTAATTATATCCTTAAGTTTTAAGACAAAATCAACCCTAATTGCGGTGATACAGAATACAACACCAGAAAAGCATAGCTAGCCAAAAATAGTATCATATTATATACTCTAATATTTTGTAATATGCAGTGTCCCCAAATTTTAATCAATGAAAATAATCTTATAAATGATTTAAACACAAATGTATACAGGAAGTATACACACTTTCTTTTCATAAAGTTGTAACAATCATTCTCCTGCATATTGATGAAATTTTTGTGTTTTACGTAGAAGGTACATTTTCTTGCTTAACATATTCTAAGGCAGCGTACTTATTTAAGATGCTTAGATTTCATATTAACATATTGGACAAATTAGTTGAGATAGATTTGGACTAATCCAAATCTGCCATAAAAACACAAAATAAATATTTCGGAGGAGAGTTGTTAAGCCAAAACTGTAAAATGAAAACTAATTAAATTGAAAAACCAAAAACTGTTTGTCAAAGCAAGAACAAAGCTAAAGTAAATGTTATTCTACTCAAGTTTCTCAGATTCTGATATGGAAACAATGAACTCTAATACCAAAACAAATAATATAATGAACTAGCAGAAATACCCGGCGTTGCCCGGAAGGAAAATAAAGTTTATTAAACGATATTTACATTAAAAAAAGTTTAAAACCTCTTATTTTATGGAATATAATTTAAGAGCTTTTAATTTATCACAATAATTATATATAGGGTTTTAACAATGGACGTAGGCTGTATACGATCTATCATCAACTGGTACGTGTAACGTGTAAACAGCTCAACACTCATTCGGCAGAGGTCAATTTCACGAAGTCGTACAATTGTCTAAATAGTTAATTCATATTTGCTTAATTAATATTAGTTCATTATATTATTTTTATTTGAGTTACCGTGGCTCCGTACTAAGACGGTTGTCTACGGAGCACTGGGACAAGGGAATCCTCCCACCTCCTTTGGATTTTTATCTTCCGAAATTGTGTAGTCAGATCTGGGGTTGACTCAGCCTCAAGTATTTAATTCTTAAAATGAGTACCTGTTTATACAAGTAAAATAGTACCGGTCGAAAGGTCACACTGAGCACCGTGGCTTTCATATCTATGGCCGGCGGTCTATAAACGGAAAACTTACCTTCTCTGTCCCTTATACGCCTATCTAGGCGTCGAGATCCTATTATTTTATTTTTACAATTGTCTAAACAAGTAATTGTCTTGATCTACAGTCTATTCCAAACGATTAGGCGGAACTAACCGGAATTTTCATTATAGACCGGGAGCTCATGACAGTTTTTGGTCTCCGATTTCATACAGCATGCCTTTTGGAGGAGAGAATATTTACCCTGTGACAACAAAAAAGGCATGGTACTAAACCCCTGCACGCTTTCCGGTCATAGAGAAAATTGCATTTCCACTTCAACACAAATTTTTTGTGCTTTTCTCTGATTTAATATTGCTTGCCCTTTTGTCAAAAGAAAGTTATAACAAATTTAAAGTCTTTTAAATATATGCATGCGATTCGGATGGTCCCAAAGGGCTCAAACGGTCATGTGATCTTGTAATAAAAAAATATTATTTTCCGCGTTTGCATACAGCATGCCTATAATTAAAAGACTTTAAATTTGTTATAACTTTCTTTTGACAAAAGGGCAAGCAATATTAAATCAGAGAAAAACACAAAAATTTTGTGCAAGTGGAAATGCAATTTTCCCTATGACCAGAAAGCGTGCAGGAGTTTAGTATCATCCTTTTTTTGTTGTCACAGGGTAAATATTCTCTCCTCCAAAAGGCATGCTGTATGAAATCGGAGACCAAAAATGTCATGAGCTCCCGGTCTATTATTGTAAGTTGTCATTAGCTATTTTTTTGTATATTGAAGTTGGCTTTTTCTGAACAAAATGATCAAAAGCTTCAATTAATCGGTAAAAGTAACTAGAATTGAAAATTAGTTCCGCCTTAACCAAAGAAACAGACTTTATGCCTACAAATCAAAGCAAAAAGCTTTAATAATTGGTGAACCGTCGCAGAGATTTTTTTTAATCAGATAAATTAATTCATTTTTTATTTTTATTTTAAACATTATCGTCGCAAACGCGCAGCTAGGAATATTTCTTGCGGGGAGAGTATCAAAAGACAAAATTGTTTTAAATGGGTAGGAATCGGAAAATTGCTCGGTATAAGTACACTTCATTTTTTAAAATGCAAGTGTTGACCTAAAATAAAAGAGCCTCACTTCAAAAATACAAGTGAAATCTAAAAAAACAAAGGACCTCACCTCTACAATTCTAAGTATATTCCTTAGAATCCACGTGTTTTTTCAGCTCTTGGGGGAGGGGGGACACAAGCCCATAAGCCCCGTTGGGTGCGTGCCTGATCAATCGCCGACAATTGACGTCGTTAAGGACGAAGTACGTCCTAACACAAATGATTAACAATAAATACTTTAGTTTAATGCGTTAGTTACAGTAGTAGGTATTTGGTTAAAGTGACCATTCGTCCCGCATTTTGATTTGGTGTCCCAGGGCCGAATTTTGATCTGTACTTATATTCGGGAGGTGAAGACCTTTTTTTTGCTCTTTACTTATATTTGGGAGGTGAGGACCTTTTTTTGTTTGCTCTTCACTTATATTTCGGAAGTGACGACCTTTTTTTTGCTCCGCCCCGCATTGCCTTCTCCAAGAAAATGGTCACCCTATATTTGGTTCTTTAATACATTTTTATAAATTAAGGTTTCAATAAAATCATTATACAGTTCCTAAATGTAATCCAGCCCTGCTCAAATCCACCCCATGGTGAGGTACAATCGGGAAAATGCATATCTGTGGAAAAATCAATATTTCTTTAAATCATAGTTGCATATTCGTAAGTGTTTAAGAGACATATATTACAATCGATTAATGCAGTCATAAATATCTAAAAATTGTGAAAAAAATGGCTATTGAATAAAGGTTATCCAAATTTGCCCCAATTTGTCTTATTTGGTTGAGTGAAAATATTTCCTTGGCAGCCCAAAAACAAACTCGGTCCAGTTCTGTTATTGCACCATATACTTATATAGCCAGTACATCCCTGTTATTTACCTCCGAAACCCTAAAAACATTGTTTATTTGTTTTGCGAGAAGTGTTAACATAAAACGCCAAAGGAACTAAAAACTCTATTCAATTGGAAATTATAGTTATAGGCAACCACCATCACACGCATGAATTCCATTGCATAAACTAGTATTAATTGAAAATTATATTAGCGAAAACTTAATGTATCGATTTTGATGCGGGTGAAAAACAAAAACTATGAATAGAAAAAAAGTTTAATTTACAAAATAAAAAAAATCTATTCAGTTACATTATAAAACGATTCATTAAAACTATTAATTCCTGTGCGAGAAAACTTTGTAATTGACTTTGTAATTTTGTAATAAATGTGGCTGGAAGTTCACATTTACGAAATATCGTTGCAATTTTCTGCGATTAATATAATAAACTGATCAGATTTTCTAAAGAAAAGTACAGTGTCTTTTATCAAAGCGAAAAAAATCTATATTTTTACCAATTATAATGGAATAATAGCAGAAACTCGTAAAATCACTTTAAGAGCTGAGAACAGAAATTCAAAAATTCTTTTGAAGAGCGAGGGAAGTAATTTAAAAACCACTTAAAAAACGGAGGATCAATATTTAAACAATCATTTGAAAAGCCATGGGCAGAATTTCATTCTCAGTCATTGAATGAATTGAACTGAAGATTAACGAATTACAAAAAATAAACAAAACAAATTCACTACATTTTATTAAATTACTTAATTTATAGAGTTATTTACTATGTTTAGAGTTGTTTTTCTTAAAAATAAAACAACATTCGGCACAAAAATTGAGCCAGTGCAGAGATTTTAAAATCATTACCGTTCTGAATAAATTAGTAGGTCTTTTCACTTTAAATATACCGTATATTCCGGCGTATAACGCGCATTTTTAACATTGAAAGTTCTGTCAAATTTGTTGGGTGCGCGTTATACGCCGGGTATAAAACTTACCCGTTCGAAGATGGTAATAGTAGAATGGTAATAGTGTAAATAGGGTATAAATAGGATTCCTGTTATATATTGAATACATAATATAAATACTAATCAACTAAACTATCTAAATTTATACATATTTATTTATTTATATTATTTATATACATAACAAAAAAATAACCTTAATTATTATTTATTTAAATAATCTTATTATTACATAAACTTAACTTAAAACAAAACCTTTTCCGAAACCGATTAACAGATATGGTATACCTTACCGGCTTATACATAGGTTGTTATGAAGGAATATTGGTATAAAAGTGTTTCCCGGAAAGCAGATTATAAGGGTGCGCGGTATACGAGGAATACATGCAAAAATTAAAATAAATCTATTCAGATTTGAGGTGCGCGTTATACGCCGGAATATACGGTACTTCCCTTAGCTCATAAGCTTTTATATCATAGTTTAATTTTTCCAAAAACACCCATTGTGAAATATTTTTACAACAAAACCCTGATAATATAAATTTCCGGGAAAGATGGAGGCGCAAAAAATAGGCTCGTTGAGCCCAAATTGAGCCCAAATAAGAATAAATTTTTAGGAAAATGAACGAAGCAGGTCAATTCGACGACGCAAATTCAGCGATAGTCAACTCGGCGAAGGCCAACTCGCCGCTGTGAACTCAAAAAAAATGTAATTTATTTAATTATTTATTTTATTTGGACAACTTACAGGATAGATTCCAATAATAGGATGTCACTTCAATATACCTATGTATAATAAATTGCTGGCACAAAAAATTAACACAAAAAGAATATATTACCCTATTTAATTATTAAGTAATACATATCTACATCATTTTTAAATCCATTGAGAGATATTTATTTATTTATACTGAGCTTTGGCAGTATAAATTAAATCTATGTAATATTCTAAAAACGGGTGAATTTTCACTTCAAGTCGAAAAAGTTAGTAAAACTATAAAAGCAGAACAAAATATAGTGTCTTTAGCCGTCATTCAAGAAAGGACGAAGATAGGCATCTTATTTTTTTAAATTTTCCTTAGAAAAATAGAGGGAAAGTTAATATTAAGTCAAAATTTTCGTAAGATGATTCTGTTATACACCTCGATACATGTGTAGCGCTTAAAAATTAAAAAATATCGCAAATATATACTCCCTTTTTAGTAAAATAAAAATGTATTGCGCTTAAATTAACCTGTTCGCTATGTGCAAATTGACGGCCAAGTACTACTGTCAATTACATTTCCTTCTATCACAGCTCCGCCACCGCTAATGTAACTTCTCAATTATAAAATTGTAAAGTACTTCTGGTATTATTTGTAAATTTATATATATTTTACCTGAAATTCAAACCGAAAAACAACAAAATGGTCAGTGATATTCATTTTATCTAAAAATTTAACTAATACAAAAATATTTTTAAAAAAGTCATGAAATAATAAATTTAACGCCACAAACCCCTTATATGTGAGGCTATCCAGTGGCACCAGATGAACACCAGTCCATCTAATTCAAAAATGTGACTAATAGAATGATTTAGTCAAGTTTAATGTGTGCAAGGCCGAATCATGGCATAGACAAATGAAACAAATGTCTAGGGCCCAGTCAAACCGTCCACCTTGAAAAAAAAAAAAAAAAAGTAAAAAAATAAAAGTTTCCTTTTATATTACAAAATGCGGAAAATAATAAACATTTTACAGTAAAAAAATTATGTACTACTAGATGGTATTGTAGAGCTGATGCAGTTAAGGCAATTCACTCTGGGTTCAACCAAATAAAAAATGCTCTACTTGATATATCTCTACTTAGATGAATCTCAGAAATGTTCTGTAAAAGTGGAATCACGAGAAATAGCAAACAAAATTAATAATTTAGAATTCATTTTATTAACAGTTATTTGGGATAAAATTCTTTCCAAAATAAATGCAAGCAGTAAATCCTTACAAGATCCTACTATGCCAATCTCGTTTGCGGCAAATATTTTTGACAATTTATTTAATTACGTTAATAGTTTAAGAAGTTTATTTCCCGAAATAGAAGCGTAGGCATTAAACGCGTCAGAAATATAAACTTATTCCGATTGAAAAAATAATCCCGAAAAAGGAAAGGATTTTTTGATGAAGTTTTTGTAGTCAGGGTCAAGAAGCCTTTAAATGAAATTGTTTTTACCAAAATTTAAAGTTGCCATCTGATATGCTACAATTTATAAAGACCACAAAAATTATATCCACATTTCCAATTATTGAAATCTTATTGCGCATATATTTAACTTTGCCTGTATCAATTGCATCTGGTGAAAGGTCGTGTTCAGTATTAAATCGTGTAAAAAATTATTTACGAAACTCATTGAGCCAATCAAAATTTACTTCTTTAGCTGTACTATATATCGAACAAAATGCTTTCGACAATATCAATTATGATGAAATAATTGATAATTTTGCAGAATTAAAAGATTTTTGAATTATCGTTTTTTCCCTATTGATTCTATTGGAATAAAAACTTAAATGTATTTATTTTGTTTTGTATTGAAAATTCTTTTTTTAATAAAAAATTAACATATGCACTAGTTTTTTAATTACCCCAGGAACATTATTTATTTAATTATTTATTTTTTTTAATTTCATTTGTTTTCTAGTTTTTTGGAGAGTATTTTTTTTTTGGTCTATTTCTTGTGGGAGCCCGGCAGGGAAAAAATGTCTAGGGCCCCAAAATAGGTTAATCCGGCCCTGAATGTGTTTAAAAGTTTTATGATAATCCCGATGTAATCTACCTACTAATGATTTTCCAAATCTCGAACACCTTTTAGTAGATGGAAAAAACATAAGGATGTATTGTTCAGTTTAGACTATTATTTTGTATTTGTATCTAATAAAGTAAAACAGTCTGCCTTAAACGTATTTTATTTTAAATTTTCTTGTATTTGCTCTTTATATAAGAAATATCTTAAAGATTTTATTTTGTATTCTAAAATATCTTAACTTGCAATGTGAACATAATTTAAATAATTGTAAAACTTTTTTATTACTTAATCCAGTAAAAACTCAACAAAATTCACGAATACCGCAATTTTCATGTGCTTTTTTAGCGAGTGACATTTTTATTTGGTTTAAGGCGAACCTCACATAAATATTTAAAAATGCAATGTTGCCTATTTAAATTAATTCAGAATTTGTTGATATTTTACATGTAATGCAACTATAAAAATTAATAATTATAAAATAAAAAAAAAAAAAATTGAATTAAAATTGTCACTGACTAACATTTTAGGTATTGCAGTGGGCTTTTGCTGAACATAATGATCAAAAGCTTCAGTGAATCGGTAAAAGTTACTAGATTTGAAAATCTGCTTAAAGCAAAGAAACTGACTATATGTATTTTTTTTTTTCCAATATAATTTTTGTCGCTGAGATTTATCTCCGTCGCCGAGTTGTCACGTACCGAAAATGAAGTAAATAGAAAGGTTGCATCGACTTTTCACTTTACAGAGATATTAGTAAAATCACCAGTTTCTTTCATCGAAAATTTGTGACGTAATATTTGTTTTTGTAGATTGTATATATTTTCTATAACAAATGTTTAGTTTATTTATACAGTTTTTTTCATTGTATGAATTTCTAGAGATTTGATCTGTAATCCAACTAGCTTAACATGTTTCTTTATATTTTATTCAACAATAAAACTAAAAGGCAATATTCCCAAATGGTGTAATAAAATGTTCCTGAATTTTACAACGTTGTTATTCTGTAATCTCTGTCTTATTTTTATTCTATAAACTTTTTGTAGTAGATTGTTAATTGAATCGTTTTTTGTTTCAGTATGTCTTAAACGTAACTCCTGATTTACCAAACGTCTTCGAGAAGCATGGAAACATAAAATATATGCAGATACCTATAGCAGATCACTGGTCCCAAAACCTAGCAAGCCATTTCCCTAAAGCAATCGAGTTCATAGGTAAGCTCTTGAGCTTTGTGTGGGTGTGTAAGGTTTGTGCTTGAGGTTGTACAGAAAATCAATAGAAGCTTGGGTGGATGGAGAGAGAGAGACAAGTATAGTGAGGGTTGATTCAGGGGATATCACCGTCTCTCTCTCTGGCCAGGGAGTTGTAGTTTCATTGAGTGGGAACATGAATGGAGCTTCCATATAGGTCAGACGGCATTTCATTCAGCCAGATACTGTGTTTAGTTCAACTCGAACCACCAGTCTGCCATTGCCTCCGTGTGGCTCTTGTTGGCACACTACCCTACAAAATTATCATTGATGATGCAGCTTGCGTTTTTGTTTGCTATGATTATTAGTTGCTTTGTCGCACACGATAATTCTCTGTGGATTTATATGATTTTGTTTTAGTATTGATTCAGTATGGAGCGCGGAAAAAAACTTTGACTCTATGTGCAAAATAAATTTTGGCAGCATATGACATGTCTGTTCAAATTTAAGACATGTTAATGTTGTTTTTAAATATTAACGTATAAATAAACTGTGGCAACCACAAAACTTTTCAAGTATAAATCAGTTATGCTGTAAGGGTCAGTTTAATGCTACCCCGTTTAATTTTGTTATAATACTCTTTTCTCAACTACAGACTTCAGTAAATTTATTATATAAATACACCTTTGTAATATTTATATCATCCTTTATTTAGATGACCTACTGCCATCTATCCGCAGTCTCGGCATTAGTAAGTGCGTGATTCGATCCTAGTATGTTGGCGGACCCTTGAATAGTTCATTTTAAACCCTTCAATGTTTTAGCACATTCACCAATGAAAAATTTAGTAATATGTATTTTTAATTATTACGGAATTTGTTAACAATTGATTATACCATTTAATAAAAAAACAAATCTTTTTGCAGCAAAATTTTCTTCTAGATTTCTCAGTTTTAAAGTCATTGCAAAACTATTTAGTCCGTCTTTAAGCGTCTTCTTGGTACCATACTCCAATGGAACATTGGACGGCGTAAGGTGTTTCTAAGCATGGATTAGTGCCAGGATTGTTAGTCCTGAGCATTTTATCTAAACACTAATATCTTTGGCCCTTTCATTGTGTTGAGTTTCTCTCCACAATTATCTGTTTTTTGCATTAGTTTTCACCTCCGTCCTAGTCAAATATTCTTTTTAACGATCTTTCTTAGTACTATTTCTCTATATCACATTAGATTAGATCACAAAAGATAAAGAGGACAACTTTATCTTTTAGTTGACGGATTTAACTTTAGTATTTGTTTTGTAATGTTGTAAGGGTGACTTTCTCAGAGTGTGTCAATTTTCTGCACATTATTGGTCTTGAAGTGTAGTCGACTTCAAACATGGCATTTTGATTTTATATCTATATTAATAAAATTAAAGGCTTATTTTTTTGTCATCATTTTTTCCGTTTCATTTGTCTGAAATTTACAGCTGAACAGATTTCCATGTAATATGGTATAAAAGAGAACAAAAACGGGATTCGATCATAGGCTAAATGACATATTTTTCATTAATTAATATTTTTATAAATTTTCATTTATTAATCTTTTTTAAATTTTCATTTTAAGATGGTAGGTTATTCATTCATTTTCATTATAAAGGGTAGTTTTGGCTGAGAGGTACAATAATTATTAATCCCGTCGATGTTGGTGGCATGGAGGTAGCGCTTTTGCTTCACGAGCCAAAGGCCCCGGGTTCGAATCCTGGTCAGGACATGGATGTTTGTGAGCCACAGTGTAATAGGGACTTTTAGTCCTGTTCTGAGGTTTAAAAAAAAATCTTAAAGAACTTAAGAAACTTACTTATTATTGATTTAACAGCAAAAACGTTACTATTTGGCTAACTTAAACTGGCTGGTTGCGCAGTAGCAAAAAAAATATATAAGGGGGCATTCATTAGAATTCGTGTAGCAGTCGTGCGGTACAGTCACACAAAAATGAAATTTCAGAGCAAACTGGGAAGCGTTCGTGCCTTAAAAATTCAATCCTGTTTTTCGACTGTACTCAGGTGGTATAACTTATGTTTCACTCACTCATAATACTATCGCACTCTGTGCAGTATAGTCTCCTACTGGCCAAATAGCCCGACAGTATATGGCAAAAATAGTTTTAAATAAATCTTATTTGTTCTATGAATTTTTTTCAGTTGGAGGAATATTTTGGAGTGTTACGAAGAGATCCAACTAAAATCTTAAAATATCTCATTTATTATTTGCTTTACAACAAAAATGTATATAAGAAAAGTTCTTTATTAGGAATGAACGATCTGTATTCTATATTCTGTACAACACAGTTTTTAATAACATTAATATTTGGGGTATTACGGGAGTGCTATCTAAATATCCTGAAATATTTCATTTATTATTTCCGGTACACCACAAGAGTACAATATATAGAGATTCGATTCAGTGTAATAGGAAAAATGTATAGAAAATAGTGTATCCATCTGTTGTTCAAAAACAAAACTAAATATACCACAAATACACCAATTTAAAGAGCAAAAAAAGATCAATGTACCTCCACCACATAGGACAAACACACGCTCCTTGTTTAATATAGCCCTGCTGACCTCCATACTCTCTTCATCCACATTCGAAACCGTTACACGATTGCAACATGCGATTAACCCTGCATATGTTCATTATTCTTATGGCTACAGCCAAAATCTATATCATAAAATTCGTACGGATAGGATATCTCAACTAGTTTCTTAATAAATTATTAAGTTTGAGGCAAACTTTAAGTTCTGTTTATATTTCAAAAGTTGCATCAGTAATTTTAATAGAAATTTGATGATGTATATCCTCAAGTAGAGCTTTGCAAAGTAGCTTACTTGTAGTTTAATTGGCGTACACTTACCTCAATTTGTATAATAATGAATGTTTTGTTGTTTCAGATGAGGGCAGGTCCCACAACAAAGGGGTCTTGGTCCACTGCCTGGCCGGGGTGTCCCGATCTGTCACAATCACTGTAGCCTACCTTATGTACAAATGCTCATTGAACCTGAATGATGCATTTAACTTGGTCCGTTCCCGCAAGTCGAACATCGCCCCAAACTTCCACTTCATGGAGCAACTGCACAGTTTCGAGCGCGAGCTCAAGTTGGACGTGTCCTCTCGCAGTCCGACAGGCATCCTTCAGACACAGATCACCTACGACAGCAGTGGAGCCCAAAGCGCTAACGAGGAGAAGAAAACGTGCAGCCAGTGCGGCAAGGGTGTGTGCAAGTGTCGGCCGCAGCAGTCGCAGGACTTCCTCTCGCCGCTAGCGCACATAGGTGTCAGTCCCGACTCCGGTATCGAGTTCGACCGCTGGGCGAGCAGCACTCCGGGGGAATGAGATCAACAGGGGAGGTCACAGTGGCACTTCTGAACAACTTGGTGTTGTTGTAATCTCCCCCGATTGATAACCTTTGATCATATGTCGCCATTGAATGGTACAGTCGTTGATCGATGCGTACCATCAATGTTTTTATGGATGATTGTTATATCAAACTGTCTTTTAATTCAGGTACTTGAGTACACATGAAAATATATATGAAATATTGTTTAAATTAATGATAAATATAATTATTGCATATCCAAAATAAAACGAAGTATTATATAGACTGTTATGGCTTCGTGTGCTAGTGCCATGTTTCGTTGGCCGATGGATTAACTTAAGAATTTATTGAAACTTTTCTAAGTAAGAAATAAAGAAATTCGTCTTGCCATAGTAAGTTTATATATTTATTTATTTAAATTTAGATGTTTGTGCAAGACTATAGACTGTATGTCGTCATGATAGCATTTGATTTGCTACAGGTTCAGTGTTAATTATTGTCAAAGATTATTGATATTATATAGTAATGTTGTCATCCATTACGGACAGTATAACTGGTGAGTCGACCGGTCTTTCGGTCAGCCGATTGGGTGGCCAGTCGGCTCACTTCCAGTGTCTCCCCGATAACACACTAACAGTTTAGTTAAACTGCACTCCTGTGCGTACATTCCTTCTAATTGTGTAGGCCACCACTTGGAATTATATTCAAGTCAAGTATTTACTATTCTTACAAACTAAATACCTATGATCAGGTGATCAGCATTCACATACAACTATCCAATGACAGATTTTTATCTTTATCAACTTTTAAATGGAGTTAATTTTTAAGAAATGTATTTGATGTTATTTTATATGTATGACAGTTAATAAAAATTATTTATGTATAATCTGAAATTATCGTTTCATTTATTTCAATTCCATTATTTATATTTCAGAAGCAAAATAGCTCGAGTAGAGTGGCTCGAGTGTCATTAGTGCATAGGAGTAGATAGAACGAGCTATTAAAAACGGATTATTCAAATATAATCGTTAAGTTTTTTTTTTTTTTAAATAACAATTATATGCAATAAATAATTATAATTAATAATAAATAGAAATTTCCAATCACAGATAATTAACTTATATTATTAAAAAGAACATTATTAAAATCACAGTATTTTTAGGGCTTTGTAGGTATGACCAAAAAACACTTATACCGTCATTTTGTCGTCTGTCTGTCTGTCAGTTCGGTAAAAATTGTAGCCAAACGGCTACAGCTAGAGAGTTGAAATTTGGCATGCTTATATAACTCTTTGACCCGCACATAGAAAAAATACTAAAACATGTAAAAAACATATCCCCCTAAAAATATAAACAAATATGTGCTCATCGAAAAAAAAAATATTTTTTTAAAATTCTGAGTAGGGTATCAAATGAAAGCCCTTGGTACGTGGATTAACGATCAAATTTTTATTTTTGTAAAATAGATTATTTTGAAGCCATTTTTGCCAAAATTGTGCAAAAAAATTTTTGTCCCACACCCTGTAGCCCAGATGGTTTAAACTAAAAATCTGAAAAAATTCTAAGTAATGTACATTGGTGTGAACCGGAATAGTACAGCAGGAATTATTGATCATATTATGTTTTTGGATAAAAAAGCATTTTTTGTGTTTTTTTGCTAATAATGTTGAAAACTTATAGTTATATAACACACTAAATTGTAACGTGCATCTTGGTGCAATGGTTACGGTACTAGCGTTCTGCCCAAGAAAATGAGTTCGAATCCCACGAGAAGAGACAATATTATTTTTTTTATTTTTTTATTTTTTTTGCATTTTTATTTTATTCCAATTATTTTTTCAAAATTGTAGTTATATTTTGGCAAATGTTGCATTTAATTTTTAAAAGCAACGTAAATTTAATAACCAGTGGAAATTGTTGAAATTATAATTTAATTTTGTTTGAATGTACACGAAATCAAAGGGAGGAGCTATGACTAGAAACAACCAATGAAGCCATAGGCGCAATTTTCAAAATCTTAATGAACCTTGCTATATAAATAAAATACTGCACATATTAAGAAACCTAAATAATGGTATTAGGCACTCGAATTAAAATTAACATAAAAATATTTTAACATAAAATTTGTTTTTAAAGCTCTTAGATTAAGAGATGATAAATTATTTTTAAAATATGGTTCATTTTACAGTGAATACTACAAAGCAAAATATGTACGACACACTCAGCATTCCGCCTTCACTTAATATTTTTAGATTATATATCTATGTAAGAGGAATTTTTTCAAAATTTTATTGAACCTTGCTATATAAAAAAAAATACTGCACATATTTAGAAACTTATATAATGGTATTAGGCATTCGAATTAAAATTAACAAAAAAAAAAAAAAAATTTTAACATAAAATTTGTTTTGGCATTCCAAATAATCATTATTTACTTACTAAATACCTGCGAAACCCTGAAATGTGTGAAAATTCACACTTCACATAAATTTTGTTAAATGAATTTATTCATTAAAATTACTCGGTAGAAAACTTTTTATATTTTTCCGAACAATGTTAGGTCTTTTTGCTTTGAAGCATTTTATAAAAAACCGCAGTTTTCTTCATAATTTACTTTAATCTGTAATATTGCTTGTAATGTGTCTACATCAAGTTGAGTTTTGTCACGTGTCCAAAACCTGTTCATCAAGGAAAATACACTTTCGGTAGATTTTTTAGTTCAAATTTTGTAAAAATAAATTTAGTTGAAATATATTAAAAATAAGTACCTTTTCTAAAATTCGGGACCATTCGGGACAAAAAACCCGAATTCGGGACAAATACTGCCTGAAAAAAATCGAGACTGTCCCGGCAAATTCGGGACGTATGGTCACCTTACAAAAAGTTGTAAAAAAAAACTAAAAAATACATTTTTAGGGTTTTGTAGGAATACGCACAAAATAGTTATTTATGTACCATGGCCAAAAAGTAAATCAGTTTCATCCGCGTCTGAAGTTAAAGGTCGGGGACTTTAAACGGATAAGGACGAAAACGATCTTTTAGGCGCATTATATTTTTTTGGGCGACCAAAAGAAATTTTTATCAGAAGAGTTATATTTATTTACTTACATTGGATAATTTATGGTTACTAAAAAATTATTGGAATTATAAATGTTCGCCTGTCAATTATTTCAACGTAACCATGGAGATCTTGTAATTTGAGAAATGACACATAGATAGCTCCAGCATCTAGCGGCCAAAAAAATAAGTGAATCGGCCTAGGCCGAAAAAGATTACTTTATAGCCGGTACTAGATGATTAAAAAGAACTGTTATTGATATGGTCGCTCAAAAAAACCTTTATAACGTTACTTATGTGTCTGCCTATACCAGTGTTTACGGATCGTTTATGGACGGTTTTCGGCCAAGAACAGTGAACGCATCTGAGCTCAAGTGTTTGACGACTTGAGGTCCAAACTTGAGAATCTGGAAAAAAATTGTTTGGAGAATGACAAAGAGTGCCACTACGATCAGGAAATTTGGAGTGCTTGGAACGATTACCGGACATTTTTAGCACTTTAGCACAAAATCTAGTGATGGCTTTCCTCACAATTTTTCCCTCTACCTTATTCTCCGCGTTAAATAATATTAAAGCCAATGAAAGAAACCGACTGACAGATGAAGTCAGTAGCGCTTGAACTGCACGAAATACCAACCTTCAATTGAAGATTTAGGAAATGCAATTCAGCAACAAAAAAGTCACTAATGTAAAGAATTATATGATTTTGCTTTTTAACAAATAAATATATCAAACATATAACATTTTTTTTTTTTACTAGGGCTGCAAATAGCACAAAATTATGGATATTTCTAAACGTGACACGGCACCCTAGTTAAGCTAGATTTTTTCCGAATTTTGACACACCGAGCTCAAAAGGATCGCCATCACTGGCCTATACGGTAAAAAATGGTAGCCATAGGGCTTAACATTGAAATTTGAAATTTGGCATGCTTATACAACCCTGACCCACATATAGGAAAAATAATGAGACTTCAAAAAAACACATCCCGAGATAAATATAAACATATAAATATCTATTTAATGAAAAAATGTTTTTTTTTTTTAAATTTTGTCTGGCATATCAAATTAATTCAATTTTTGTGTGGATCAACAGGCAAATTTTTATTTTTGAAAAACAATTTTTTATTATGCGATTTTCACCAAAATTATGGTCAAAAACTTTTGTCCCCTACCCTATCACCCAGAGAGGTTGATCTAAAAATTTTAAAAAATCTCCATAATGAGCAGTTTTTTTATGTGCCGTTAAAAAAAATATTGTGTGGTATCAAAAGAAAGCTCTTAAGACGTAGATCAAGAAACGTTGAAAGTTGTACATGTATGTCACTATGTGGTGCGGAACTTACCAATAGATGGCAGTGCTGGAGAATTCTTTATTTCTCATCGCATAATAGTTAATTGCAAGTTATATTATCGTTTTATATATTTAATTTAAACGTTGTGAGCTTTATGTTCTACTTTCTTGGATTTAAAGTAGTTGTAGTTAAATACCGTAGCGAAGCACGAGTACAGCAGCTAGTATTTAATAAAAACCATTAAATTAGCATTATTTGTATTATCAGTAGATTCGTCAAGCTGAATGGCAAATTTACTACTTAGTTTAATGCGTAAAAGTAATGTTACCTTAATATTCTCACCAATGCAAAATATTCTTTTTAGGGTTTTGTAGGTATGACCGAAAAACCCTTATACCGTCATTTTGGCATCTGTCTGTCTGTTCGGTAAAAATTGTAGCCAAACGGCTAAACCTAGAGAGTTGAAATTTGGCATGCTATACAACTCTTTGACCCGCACATAGAAAAAATACTAAAACATCTAAAAAACATATGCCCCTAAAAATATAAACAAATATCTGCTCATCGAAAAAAAAATAGTAGTATATTTTTTTCAAATTCTGAGGTGGGTATCAAATGAAAGCCCTTAGTACGTGGATTAACGATCAAAATTATATTTTTGCAAAATAAAATATTTTGACGCGATTTTTGCCAAAATAGTGCAAAAAAAAAAATTTGTCCCACACCCTGTGGCCCAGATGGTTTAAACTAAAAATTTGAAAAAATTCTAAGTAATGTACATTTATGTGAACCGGAATAGTACAACAGGAATTTATGATGAGATTATATTTTCGGAAAATAACGCATTTTTGTGTTTTTTGCTTGACCATGTAAAATATTTAATTACTTATGTAACAAAGTAAACTAGCATGCTTTTATGGTGTAATGGTTAGCATTCACGCGTTCTAATTTGCAAACTAGGGTTCGGTCTCTATTTTTTCTTTTTTTTTTTTTAATTTTATTTTTTTTTATTTTTCGAAAATTCTAGTTATATTTGGGCAAATGTTGCATTTAATTTTTAAAAGCGTAAATTTAATAACCAGTTGAAATTATTGAAATTGAATACACGAAAACAGAGGGGAGGAGTTATGACTAAAAACAACCAATGGAAGACATAGGCGCAATTTTCAAAATCTTAATGAACCTTGCTAAGTAAAAAAAAAAAATACTGCACATATTTAGAATCCTAAATAATGGTATTAGGCAATCGAATTAAAATTTACAAAAAAATATATATATATTTTAACATAAAATTTGTTTTGGCATCTCAAATAATCATCATTCACTTACTAAATTCCTGCGAAATCCTGAAATGTGTGAAAATTCACACTTCACATCAATTTTTAAATTGACTATGCATGATATTTAAACGTCTAAAAAGTTTTCCAGTTCTCCTAGCATCATTTGTCAATATTTTTTTAAACAAATTTCACACATCTGTATTTCTTCATTTTCACAAGAGGGCACGAAACTAAATTTTAAATACGAAGAATCATATTTTCTAAGTTTGTCATTACATAGTAAGTGCATATTTGAACAATTAAACTTATTTGTCACGCACAACAACCTACCGCCATGGATTATACGAGGGTCGATCAAATATAAACGAACCTTTCTCGGCTGAGCTGCGGGAAAGGCAACAATGTATGTTGTGGCGGTTGGGGTCGTTAGTTAAGGATATGTAGAGGGAGAAAACCAGCCCAATCGGTTTATCTGATGTTCTGTATAGTAGCCCTTTCGATGAATGCGAAGAGTTTGCCTGTCGCTGTTGTGCAACGCATTATTATAAAGTTCCCGTGAAAACGTGAAACCAGCCAAAATATACCGCAGACTGCAGTTCCAGTACGGGCAAGATACCCTTTCATTGCGAAGGGTGAACGTTTGGCACCACGAGTTTAAACAAACCCGTGAACGTGTTGAAAATCAATTTCATCCTCGCCGTCCTCGCACCATTGTGACCGTTTGTTTGTGGACTGAGATGGACGATCGATCGACAATGCTTCAAATTTCGGAGGAACTTGGTGTCTGCTATGAAATTGTTCAATCAATCATCCGAAAGCAATTGGGCTTCAAAAAAATCTCGTTGGGTTCCAAAGCTGCTGAGTGATGATTCTTCACAACGCCAGGTCCCACACAGCAGATCTAACGCAACAGAAACTGGTGGATATGCACTGGAAAATGTTTTAACATCCACTTTATAATCCAGACTTATCTCCATACAATTTCCACATGTATAGACCCCTCAAAGACACACTTGGAGGCGAGAGATTTGAGAACAATAATCAAGTGGAAACTTTCGTGCGCAACTGGTTAGATACCCACCTAATTCCATTCTACGAGACGGGGATAAGGAAACTGCCCAAACGTTGGGAAAAATGCATCTTAAATGGAGGAGACTATGTAGAAAAATTATTTGTAGAAATGTATAAATAATTCTGGCAAAACAATTTTTTTTAAAAAAAAGCTCGTTTATATTTGATTGCTCCTCGTAATACTACCAGATATTAACATTGATCTAGCGAGATACAAAAAAAAATATAACACCTACGGAGAAATTCCAGGAAGAACTAAAAAAAAATAAATGAAAACAGCCAGAGAATACAAAGATCATATATGGTACACTGATGCCTCAAGAAAGGAAGACCAGGTTACAATAGGGTTCAAAATAGACGACAACAAAAGGAGCTACAGCCTGCCCTCAACAGTCTCAGTAACGACCGCAGAAATCGAAATCATCCACCAAACCATTAAAGATGCTTTCAGATACAAAGAGAGAACAAACTTTATTATCTGCACCGATTCGCTGGGTGCAATCAAGGAAATAACAAACCCCAACACAAAACGAAAAAACACGCAACAAATTCAACACCTTATACACGACACTATAATTAGAGCCCTGCAAATCCGCGGATTACCGCCATTTTTCTGCGGATGCGGATAAAGTATCATTTAAAGCGTGTGGATGCGGATTTTATATCATATCCGATTATCCGCAATATCCGCGTGAATATAAAATCTTCGGTTGGACGCCTCTTCCTACGGAAGACACGTTTAGAACCTCAAGAATGTATCGTTGGCATTTGTATTGGGCTTATGGCAAGAGTAAAATAATGATACATTACGGCACTTTTCACTTTTTAGGGTTTTGTAGGTATGACCAAAAAACCCTTATACCCTCATTTTGTCGTCTGTCTGTTCGGTAAAAATTGTAGCCAAACGGGTAAACCTAGAAAGTTGAAATTTTCCATGCTTATACAACTCTTTGACCCGCACATAGGAAAAATACTAAAACATCTAAAAAACATACCCCCCTAAAAATATAAACAAATATGTGCTCATCGAAAAATAAAATATTTTTTTATAATTCTGAGTAGGGTCTCAAATGAAAGCCCTTGGTACGTGGATTAACGATCAAATTTTTATTTTTGCAAACTAAATTATTTTGAAGCGATTTTTTCCAAAATTTGTGCAAAAAAATTTTTGTCTCACACCCTGTAGCCCAGATAGTTTAAACTAAAATCTGAAAAAAATCTAAGTAATGTATATTGGTGTGAACCGGAATAGTACAACAGGAATTTTTGATCAGATTATGTTTTCGGAAAATAACGCATTTTTAGTGTTTTTAACTAAAATATGTAAAATATTTAATCCGCTATTTAACATAGTAAACGAGTGAACCTGCGTAGTACAGTGGTAACGTTGTCGCTTCATGAGTTGAAACTACTGTAAGAAACTACTGTTCGAATCCCGTCAAGATTTATTTTTTCTGTTTTTTTTTTGCATTTTTATTTTGTTGAAATTATTTTGTCAAAATTCTAGTTATATTTTGGCAAATGTTGCATTTAATTTTTAAAAGCGTAAATTTAATAACCAGTATTGAAATTATAATTTAATTCTATGTTTGAATGTATACGAAATCAGAGGGGCGAAGTTTATGACTTAAACAACCAATGGAAGCCGTAGGCGCAATTTTCAAAATATTAATGAACCTTGCTATATAAAAAAAATACTGCAAATATTTAGAAACGCAAATAATGGTATTAGGCATTCGAATTAAACTTAATAAAAAAATATTTTAACATAAAATTTGTTTTTGCATCCCAAATAATCATCATTCACTTATTAAATACCTGCGAAACCCTGAAATGTGTGAAAATTTACACTTCACATAAATTTTTTATAAAAGTCGTAGATACAACAATTTCTTTGGGTTTATTGTCAGTTTATTAATTAAAAAATAATTATGTAAAGTATGTTCTTTTGGTTTAGGCGGAACTAGATTTTCAATTCTAGTTACTTTTACCGATTGATTGAAGCTCTTGATCATTTTGTTCAGGAAAAACCAACTTCAATATATCAATAAATGCAAAATATCGCCTTATTTTGCATTTTTGGAAATATTAGTCAAAATTAATCATGGCAATTTGCCACATTTAAAAACATATGAAGCTCATATCAAATTTAAAACCAGTGGCGAAGAGAGACCTCCGCTAGACTTGCCCTCCCATAAAAAAAAAAAATAAAAAAAGTTAAAGGTAAATCTTCAAAAATACATCAAATTATGTTCTATACAAATTTTTGTCCAAGGCTTGGTTTACTAGTAACGAATTTTTAAAAATTTTAAAGATTAATATCTTCCGTTTCCGGTTTTGGATTTTCATAAAAAACAATAGAGTTCTTCCCAATTAATAGGAGAATTTTTTAGTACCAGAACGAACTCTCTAAGTTAAACCGTTTTTGAGTTATCGTGTATACACACACACAGACACACACACAAACAGACACACACATACGGACGGCACTTCGAAAATATGTTTTTTGGATTCCCTGGACCATGAAATGTGGTCGTCAGTCAAAATCCCGACATCGAAAATTTTCGCGATTACAATACTTGCCCCTTATATATTAAGGTCGGACAAGTAAAAATAAAAATATCTTAAAATTCTTGAAATCGTCATATAACTTTCATCTTTTAATGATAGGATGAAATTAAAAATTTTATTTTATTATTAAAAACTCATTTTCATAAATTTGCTGATCTTATAGGACTTTCCTTGTTATTTATTGGTCATATTACTTTCCTCCTTTCAGACATAGAAAATAAAATAACTACGATTCAATTGTCCAGTTTTCTAAAATGTGTTTTTCTCACAAAATTTTACATTTTATAAATAAAAATTACATTTGTTCAATTTTGTTCTAATTTCAAATGTTCAAATTTTAAATAAAAATAAACATTTAAAATAATAATCAATTGCCAGGGGGTTAATGGCCCGGGGGTTATTGGTACGGGGGTTAATGGCACGGGGGTTGTTGACGGGGGGTTAATGTCCGGGGGTAAATGGCACGGGGGTTATTGTCACGGGGTTAATGGCCCGGGGGTTATTGAGATGGGGGGTAATGACCCGGGGGATAGTGTCCCGGGGGTTAGTGTCCTGATACCCACTGATACGTGGGTTACAATGCAAACCAAGAACTAGTTTTCTAAAAATTGTAGATAGGAGGAATTGCCAGGTTTTTTTTTCAGTCTTAGAGTTTACCTCAACTTAAATCTGGTCACCCTGAGTGTGAGTGTGAGTGTGTGTGTAATTACCATTGCTACAAAACAAAGGGTAAGTGAGTACCGGTATAATATTGTGACGAAAATGTTTTGATTTCCCTCATGGGACGCCTGGAATTTCGTGGAGTAATCTGGAAAGTTCTAGTAAGTCATATCGATGGAAACCATGCAACAAATCTAAAAGTATCTAGAAAATCATAAAACATTGTAACAATCGAACCGAGTTTGCTTGGAACGAGATGTTTTTATGTGTCAGTTGGTTTTCAGTTCTTGTTCAAGCAAGTATACTGACAGTTTGTGCCTCCGGGCGAAAAGTGTTGTTAGTATTCCATATACTACAAAAATATAAATGTAATATTTTAATTGTAAATAAATTTTATCCTCTGGATTATTCTGCGTTTTTGTTTTAAGAACCCAAACACATTACAATATTAAAACCAGTGGCGAAGGGAGGCCTCCGCTAGACTTGCCCTCCCATAAAAATAAAAAAAAAAAAAATAATAATAATAAAACAAAATATATTTTTTTTTAAATTAAAAAAAAGAGATTTAGATTTTTTGTCCAAGGCTTGGTTTACTATGGTCTATTTCAAAGTAGAAAAATGTGTGTAAGAAGATAGGAGCTGTTTGTCCTTGCTTCGGATTGGTTTAGATCGTCAACCCTATTACACTTTAAAAATATTGTTTTTAGTCCAAGTTGACAGATGTTCAGTGTCGTATATTGGAAATATAAGCGGTTCACTTTTGTAAGAACACACTAGATCTGGTTATTTTGGTTACTTTTATGGTGTGTTACTGACTTTAAATGTCAATTAAAAATACTCCTTACGCTGTAAAACCGACTTTAGGTTGATAAGGTTATGATCATTATAAATAAGATATCATTTTTCATTATGACATCTGTCAAATGCATCGACATTTAAAAAAAGTGACATTTTTTAATACCAACATACAGCTTCAAAGGTGCAAACTATTGAAAACAAAATTCCCTCTTAGTGTGTTCTTACAAAAGTGAACCGCTTATATATATTATTTATATTATTTAATTTTTCTCATATATTTTGTTATTATTCACATATTTAGACTTTTATTTATATTCTTGGCGTAGATTTTATGGAGAAAATTCTCCATGTAATTTGTTTTTACGCAGTTATATATTTTTTAGGTTATCTGACATATAAATATTTTTTGACAGTTGACAATTAACAGATCAAGAAAGAGGACTAATAAGACAGCCCAGCTGATTGTGCCCAAAGAAGAAGTTATTGATATAATTTTTAGACCTTCATATATACATATATTTTTATTTTTATTTACAATAATTATTTAAATAAGCTCTGAAGATATATTGTTTGTTTTAAAGTACAGTCTGTTCCAAACGGTTAAGCGGAACTAAATGGGAATTTCGTTCTTTTAGGTTGTCACGAGAAGAGACCTTGCTTGGATTATTTCATTTTTCACGTTGAAATGTCAAAATTTGAAATTCCAACAATGAAACCATGGAAACGAATGACATATGTCATTTTTTTTACGTATTTTAATGACAAAAAAAATAAATAAAAGGGAAATTTGTATTAAGAATGACACAAAAAATCATAATATAAAGAAAATGATATTAACCTTAACCAAAAAATGTTTATTGTAAGTATGATTTACAAAGCTTAAACAAAACGGTCGAAAAGTATGATTTAAACGATGAAAGTAACTAGATTGCCAAATCTAGTTCCGCCTAACCGTTTGAAACAGACTGTATGTTCCAAACGGTTAGGCGGAACTAGGTTTTGACTGACCCCCCCACGGACTAAAAAATCATATATTTAATAAAAACTAAGTTTCTGAAAATAAAATCATCTCTTTTGTTGATAAAAACAAATCATAGTCAAAATGTAATTAACATAAAAGATCACCCCTCCCCGTAAAGAGGCAATAATAAATTTTATATTATTTATCGGATATTTTTTAGAAATAGACCCCTCTCTCAGTTCATTTTTCTAGGAGCGCGCCTGCTCAGTCAGCATGAAGAAAAGTGGCTATCGTAGAATATATATTAAAAAAATATTGCAGAGTAAGCTTAGTTTTTTTGCCTTTAAGTGAAAAAATAAAATGTACTTCTTTTGTTTATATTGTAGATTAAGAAAGTAATTTTGAAAAGGTCGCTACACTGCTGAGCCGTGTTCTGTGTTTAAATTTACGCACGTACTGAAAGATGGAACGATTACTCGATCTTTTGAAAAATTAATAATTTTTGATTTTGTATCCCTAAACTGGTGTACTAGTTATATTTCACGACTAACCAGGACCATTGACCAAAAAAACAGTAGAGTACTGGTAATACCAGTACGAATGGTCACCTTACTATTAGGTTAGATTTACAGAGAAAATAAAATATACTTAAACTTGAACTATTATATTTTATTTGAATACTTAAAATTCCCTAGAAATGTAATAGGAAGAGAACTGATTATTTATTACAAAAAAAAAAAAAAAACAAATATTTGTAAGCTAATAACACATTTACAGAGCATCCATGTAAAATAACAGGGGTTTTTAATTATTAATAAGAGTTTTTGGTCCACATTAAAGGATTTTCTTGCACATGTGAGACAGGGAAAAGTGAAAATTTAATGTTAACAGATTGATTAAAAACGAAATTAAAAGGACGCTCAATGTACCGTATTTGCAGGGCCGGCGCGAGGCATGTGCAGCATGTGCAGCCGCACATGGCCCCGCGGTCAACAGCAGGCCCCGCGGTACAACAATAGGCCCCGCGGTTCAACAATAGGCCCCACGCATGGCGATGAGGACCTTTTTTTTTTGCTCCTCACTTGGATCTGAACAACAGGGCTGGTGGTTCAACAATAGCCCCGCTCATGGAGATGAGGACCTTTTTTTTTTGCTCCTCACTTGGTCTGAACAACAGGCCCCGCACATGGAGATGAGGACCTTTTTTTTGCTCCTCACTTGGATCTGAACAGCAGGCCCCGCGGCTCTTCTCGCACATGGCCTCGCAAATCCTAGCGCCGGCCCTGCGTATGAGGCTGCGAACAAGTACGTGTACGAGTCCACGCAAAGTGACCATTTTCTTAAGAAGTAAATGCGGGACGGAGCAAAAAAAAGGTCCTCATCTCCCAAATCCAAGTGAAGAGCAAAAAAAGAAAGGTCCTCACCTCCCAGATCCAAGTGAAGAGCAAAAAAAGAAAGGTCCTCACCTCCCAAATCCAAAATGCGGGACAAAATGTTAAAATGCGGGACTTTTGCGGGACGCATCTTAATGCGGGACAAAATGTTTGTTAAAATGCGGGACGAATGGTCACCCTACGCAAGGCAGGACTTGCGACATGCCGCTGCTGGTTGAGTCATCGCATCTCGCGCTCATAGATTTCGCATTGAAACTGCTGAGTTTGCAATACCCGAGAATCTCCGATATATCAATTCAGTACCTGCAGTAGAGCCCTAGAAGGGCCGCGCCCAAGCGCTCAGGCTTAGGCCTAGGCCCGGCCCGGCCCATGGGCCGGGTAAGCTTAAATTAATTCGGGTTCGAGCCGGGCTCAGGCCTCATATTACCAAGCTAGTATTTGGAACAACGGGCTTATTTCGGGTTAGATAAAAATAATATTTTTTATATATCACTATTATGTTTATAATAGATATTCTAGCTTTGTTTATGTTTAAATTGACCGTCAATTAGAGTAGGTGGCTTATTTTGATAAGACAATCAAAGTGACCGATTTGAGAGACCCTGCGTCCCTGTAATCATACTATGATTATAAGAACGATAGGTAACTTCATTTTAAGTTCGAGTGTTCAGAGCCGCAGTAAGGAAAACTTGCGCTAGGGGCAAAACTGTGTTTTGGCGCCCTTGCAAAAATAAGGTTCGGTTCTCATCTCCGAAAATGTAAATGATGCGCAAAAAAAAGGTCCTCACCTCCCAAAATCCAAGTTATGAGAAAAAAAAAAAAGGTCCTCACCTTAGCAATGTGACGCCCCTTAGTCAAGCTCGTCAGCGCCCTTTTCCTTAGTGCGCTAGGGGCCGTCGCCTCCTCCACCCCCCCCTTACTGCGGCTCTGCGAGTGTTGCATAAATAACGGTTAGCGTGAAAATAAAACTATCGACTTTGCTTAAAAAATTACTTAATTATCATAAAAATTACTTAAGTTGTCAAAAAAATATATATAAAATTGAAAATAAGAATAAAAATTTGAAAAAATAAGAATATATAAATTAAGAAAAACACATAAACCTTAGATGATATATACCTTAGATGGTAATATGTCATCTATGATAATAACAATATTATTATGTTTTTTTATTATTATTTTTCTTTTTTTTTTTTTTTCATTCGAGGCTCTAAAGTATTTTTGTTTTAAATATTTTTATGCTTTTCGATCTCAAGGTGTGTTATTTTGAGAAAATAAATACATGCAAATTATATAATTTAAACTACAGTAGAATAGGGTGACCATTTTCTTAAGAAGGCAATGCGGGACGGAGCAAAAAAAAAAAAAACAAAGGTCCTCACCTCCCAAATCCAAGTGAAGAGCAAAAAAAGGTCCTCACCTCCCAAATCCAAGTGAAGAGCAAAAAAAGGTCCTCACCTCCCAAATCCATGTGAAGAGCAAAAAAAAACGACAATGCGGGACAATGCGGGACAAAATGTTAAAATGCGGGACTTATGCGGGACGCATCTTAATGCGGGACAAAATGTTAGAATGCGGGACAGTCCCGCAAAAAGCGGGACGAATGGTCACCCTACAGTAGAACCTGTAGAGGCAGCATGAGTGGAGCAGCATACATGACGTTAAGTTGAGACAAATTAAGGGAGACGTTAAACCATGGGGTTCTTCCTGCAGGATTAACTGCAGGGAGGAAACCACCATCACACGCCTTCGTATAGGTTACTGTTAGTGGACCCATGGACACCTTCTTCGAGGTGAAGATCAGTCCCCTATCTGTGAAACGTGTAACATAGATTTGTCTGTATTACACATTTTATCTGAGTGTGTATAGTTCGAGGATGTCAGGGAGAGGTTAGGCCTGTGCTATGACCTGTCCGTTGCTTTAGGTGAACTTACTGTTTTATTTGTCTTGAACCTCATTTTAATGTGTTCTATTTAGAGACTATTATATTCGATGGTAATTGGCCCCTTTACAGCCTCTTATCATCACCCTGAGTCTGTTCAATTTTTCGAACAGACTTTTTATCTTATTTATTTGTGTTTGTCGGTGCAAGATTTCTTTTATTGAGTATGTATAGCCTATTGAGTATGTATAGCCAACAAATAGCCTTTGTTGCTGTGCGCCAAAATTTTTAACTAACTAACTAACTGTTTTACGCTATATGATGATAATATACACACAATAATAAGAAATGTTTCGATGTATTTTTTTGTTTTTATGTATAAGTAATGTTTGGAAATTTAAAAATAAAAATTTATAAAGTTATATTTAAAATTATTTTCAATAGTGGATAATATTTTACTTCACCCATATCAGTAATTGTAATAGAAATTTGGGGGCGCAATATAAAATATTGTACAAGGGCGCCAAAACTGCTAGGCACGAGCTTGTTCCCCCCTGACACATCGTCTAAAACATTCGCCTAGTCAAATGTTCAGCAGTCAGTTCTTTACCACAAAATATTGAGCCAAAATTCATTATTTTAAACTACTAATCTGAAATAATAATCTAACTAACTAATATTAACGTAAAATAGAGTAGAAATAGTAGAAATATAGTAAAAGAGAAAATCGGTTTTTGGTTTTATTTTATAGATAAATAATAATAATAATAATAATAATAATAATAAACTTTATTGACCTAGATACATGTACATGTTTTAAGTCAGACAACAACAAAAAAAAAAATTAAGATAAAATACAAAAAAATAAAGATAAAAATTGTCACATTTTAAAATTATAATTAAGAAACTCCTCTGTGGAATAAAAAACATTTTCCACAAAGAATGATTTTAAAAACGATTTGAGTTTATTATATTCCAAATTTCTAAGTTTCGCAGGAAATTTGTTCATAAATTTCACAGCAAAATAATTTGTACTATTCCTAGATTTGACTAACCTCAGAAAGTTGGGATATATGTTAGTCCTGTTTCTTGTGTTGTAGCTATGTATATCGGCATAAGTTTGATTTTCTCTCTCCTTTTTGTGGAGGTATAATAGACAATGGTACATATATATTGAGGGTACAATCATTATTTTTAATATGTTAAATTGACTTCTACAGTCGGACCTGTAGGAGAAAACACTCTTGAGGCTGCTGAAGAATGGCCCCATGCTAAAATGGCGTACAAAATTTGAGAATGGAATAACGCATAGTACGTTGTCATTAAAACATCTTTTGTAACAGCATTCATTAAATTCCTCAGGAGGAACATGGTTGAGCACAGTCTACCAGTCAAAACTTTAACATGGTGATTCCACGTCAAACCGGGATCAACATGCACTCCGAGACACTTAACATGATCCTGGTTAACACGGTTATTTTTTCTTAATGTTATTAGTATTTCTTGGGTTTTGCCGAGGTTTAGAGAGAGTCGGTTCGTATCAAATCAGTATTTTGCTTTTTTTAAGGCCGTTTGGCTTTTAGAAATGGCGTTCTCTAATACGTCGTCTGCATACAAAATACTGGGATGATCAATATAAGTTGGGAAGTCATTGATATATATTAGGAACAATAAAGGATCAAGGATGGAACCATACGGGACACCTGTATCAACAGTTAAGAGATCGGATTGATGATTCCGGAGAGAGACGACCTGTTTTCTGTTTTTAAGGTATGATGTCAAAAGATCGCAACTGTTCTTATCAAACCCATAGTATTCTAGTTTTCAGGGTTTTGTAGGTATGACCAAAAAACCCTTATACCGTCATTTTGTCGTCTGTCTGTCTCTCTGTCTGTCTGTCTGTCTGTCTGTCTGTTCGGTCAAAATTGTAGCCAAACGGCTAAACCTAGAGAGTTGAAATTTGGCATGCTTATACAACTCGTTGACCCGCACATAGGAAAAATACTAAAACATCTAAAAAACATATCCCTCTAAAAATATAAATAAATATGTGCTCATCGAAAAAAAAAATATTTTTTTTAAATTCTGAGTAGGGTATCAAATGAAAGCCCTTAGTACGTGGATTAACGATCAAAATTTTATTTTTGCAAAATAAATTATTTTGATGCGATTTTTGCCAAAATTGTGCAAAAAAAAATTTGTCCCACACCCTGTAGCCCAGATGGTTTAAACTAAAAATCTGAAAAAATTCTAGTTAATGTACATTGGTGTGAACCGGAATAGTACAACAGGAATTTTTGATCAGATTATGTTTTCGGAAAATAACGCATTTTTTGTGTTTTTAACTAAAATATGTTAACTATTTAATACATTGTGTAACATTTCACAACAATAACTCTCGTGGCGTGGTTGGATTCGTCATGCGCTTAATAATATAAGTTAACTTGCAAACTAGGGTTCGAATCCTGTTGATTTTATTTTTTATTTATTTTTTTGCATTTTTATTTTGTTTAAATTATTTTGTTAAAATTCTAGTTATATTTGGTAAATAGTGCATTTAATTTTTAAAAGCGTAAATTTAATAACCAGTGGAAAGTGTTGAAATTATAATTTAATTGTATGTTTGACGAAATCAAAGGGCGGGACTTATGATGTAAGCAACCAATGGAAGCCATAGGTGCAATTTTCAAAATCTTAATGAACTTTGCTATATAAAAAAAATACTGCATATATTTAGAAACTCAAATAATGGTATTAGGCATTCGAATTAAAATTCATAAAAAAATATTTTGACATAAAATTTGTTTTGGCATCCCAAATAATCATCGTTCAGTTACTAAATACCTGCAAAACCCAGAAATGTGTGAAAATTCACACTTCACATCAATTTTTTTATAAGAATCTGGTGAGATACGCAATCAAATGCTTTAGACAAGTCTAATAGGGTTGCCAAGCAGAACTCACCAGATTCAAAGCCCTCAGATATCTCATTTATCAAAGCTAGAATGGCATCCGTTATGGATTTGTTAGCTCTGAAGCCAAACTGCATATTATGAAATAATTGATTATTTTCAAAATAAGATGTTTTTTAAAGTAAAAAAAAAAAAAAATTATGTATTTTTTATTATTATTTTTTTTTATGGGAGGGCAAGTCTAGCGGAGGTCTCCCTTCGTCACTGGTTTTGCTCTTCACTTGGATTTGGGAGGTGAGGACCTTTTTTTGCTGTTCACTTGGATTTGGAAGGTGGGGACCTTTTTTTTTGCTCCGTAATAAATTACAGTACTATCTTTGTTTTATTTATTAGAAACCGATGTTCAGAAGCGTGAAAGCCTCTGTCCCATCCTTATGGATCTGCTATTCATTATGTTATAGAATTATTATAAACGAGGCTTAAGACTTATACTGCCATAATGCGAGATGCAAACAGATACAACAAGAACTAAATAAGTCGGAGAAGAGTCTTGCGGTTCTTATGTTATGCCTGTGCTATATATCCATTAAAAATGAGGCTCTACCCTATTTTATATGGCTTTATATTTTAGTTTTAGTACTATGAATATATATCAAATGTCATTAGCGAAAAAAAAAACATTTATTTTTTCGCGCCACTCATTCCACAAGCTGCATGATATGCATTGTGCGCAACTAGTATCTGCGCAACTATTACCTGCGCAACTAGTATCTGCGCAGTTCCCAGCCCGGTGCAAGACGTGAAGAGTTGCCAATGAATTGTAGTTGTATCGCCACATAATGGATGGCGCTGCTAACTATTCTTATTTCTCGCTATCAGAGGGTATTCTGACTGTAACAACTACTCTGGAAAACTAAGAATTGGTATCGCTTCTCGGCCTATGGCTAAGATCAAAGTGTAGTACACACAACACACCAATAGCGCACAACAGCAGAACCCACTGGGTAAGTTTACGGAGGCTCTGAGCGAGCTGCTGAACCGGCCGGCAGATGACGCGCGGGCCTGGCCCGATGTTTGTAATGTCATACAGGAAATCATGGAGGAGACAGCGAGGATAGTCAAGCTGAGGCCCCCGCGTACTGGGAATAATCACCCTACTCAGCAACCTGACACTAATGATGCCCAGTACATACAGAAGATGTACAGACACAACCGCCGGCGGGCAGTCAGGCTGCTAAAGGGTGATCAAAGCCCCAGATGCGAGGTTGGTACAGATGCGGTAAATAACCATTTCACTGAGACGTGGAGTGACCGACAACACCAACCGTGTCTGTACCAAAGGGATGTCCATCCTGAACGCCCTCGGCTTGGACTAGACGAGCTGTCAGTTCAAGAGGTCGCCGCAAGACTGCGACGGGCAGAGAATACCGCTCCAGGTCCCGACCGCATTACCTACGCAATGTGGCGGCGTGCAGATCCAGAAGGTCAGATCCTGACTGCGGTGTACAACCTATGTCTGAGGTTTAGACGTATACCGCAGGAGTGGAAAAATTCAAGAACAATCTTGATCCACAAAAAGGGTGACCGCCAATTATTGACCAACTGGAGACCTATCTCCCTGTCTAACACCATTTACAAGCTCTACGCTGGGTGCATAGCGGCCAGGCTCACAGCCTGGATCCTGCAACACCAAGTGTTGCACCCAGCGCAAAAGGGCTTTCTGCCGCATGATGGTGTGTTTGAGCACAATTTCGTCCTCAAACACACGTTAGAAAATGCGCGCAGAGGGAGAAGGCGACTGTGTGCCGCATGGTTAGACATAGCCAACGCGTTCGGCTCAGTCCCGCACGGCGCAGTCGTCGATGCCGCACGCCACAGCGGAGTAGGTGAGTCTTTTGTTGACATAGTAACAGACATTCTGGCCAACAATAAGACTCAAGTTCTGACATCGGGAGGGCCGACAGCGGAAATCACGGTGAAAGCGGGTGTTAAGCAAGGGTGTCCACTGAGTGGTCTGCTGTTCTGCCTAGCCATGGACCCGATCATCAGAGGCATTCAGGCTGACCACCCGCAACACCGTGTTCTCGCCTACGCAGACGATCTGGTGCTGCTTGCTGAGAGTCCGGAGGAGTTGCAAAACCACCTGGATGAGGTGGAGAGGAGTGCGGGAATGATCTCCCTGCAATTTAACCCAAATAAATGCCAAACACTACACGTGAGAACCACACCGGCTCTGGGCGTCTATGACACCCGGTTCTCCATTGCAGGGCAGATAATACCGAGATTCGAGAGCATCTCCGACTATGAGACCTTCCTCGGAGCGCCAGTAGGATTCTCGGTAATCCCGCACAACAAACCTCTCATCGAACTAGCCAAATTTGGTTTAGTTGTCCTCCGCTCCAAGCTAGCGCCATGGCAGCGACTGGACGCTCTCCGGACGTTTGTAGTCAGCTGCGGTACATTCCAGATGCGGATGGGCGTCTTCACAAAGACCCAGTGGGGCGAAATTGACCAGATTTTTCGCCCTGAAATTAAGAGGACGCTCAATGTACCGCAGGAGGCTGCGAACGAGTACGTGTACGGGTCAACACAGGCAGGACTTTGCGGCATGCCACTATTAGCAGAGTCATCGGATCTCGCTTTAGTAGACTCAGCATTCAAACTGCTGAGCTCGCGAGATCCGAGAATATGCGACCTTGCGATCCAACACCTGCAAGCTGTGGTCTCGTACCGTACGAGAGAAGATCCCTCGGACGAGACAATGGGGAGATACATGTCAGGAGACAACGGGGCTCCATTTAGCGGTAGAACCGACGAGTTGCGCACGGTATGGTCCTCCGCTAGGCTGGCATCCAGACACCTGGATGTCACCTGGTGGTTCGACCAGAACGTCCCTCATCTGCAGTCTGGCGCCAACAACATATCGGCATCACAGCGCGGTAAGCTTATGGCCATCATAAGAGATACCCGCAACAAAGCCAGACTGCACAGACTCCTGGACCTACGCAGTCAGGGAAAGGCGATGGAGTGTGTTGCCACGGATCCCACAAACACACATTTTATCCGTGACGGCGCATTCACTCGCTTTGCTGACTGGCGATTTGTTCACCGGGCGCGACTCAATCTTTTACCACTAAATGCGAATAACAGACAGGAGGAGGCGGACAAGCGGTGCCGCAGATGCGGCTACATCCTGGAGTCGCTACCACATGTTATGTGCCACTGCATGCGATACTCTGCAGAATATAAGAAGAGGCACGACGCCATCCTCGACCGCATACACCAGGCAGCAAGAGCTACTTATTCGGTTTTACTAAGAGACCGAATAGTACCCGGGACGCGTCTTAGACCTGATCTGGTCATAGCGAAGGGCAGGCGTCTACACATATTGGACGTCACAATGCCCTTCGAGAACAGGCTAGAGGCGTTCCGTGCCGCGCGAGAGGAGAAGCTGCAGAAGTATCGCCCCCTGATTGACGTTTACAAGAACCAAGGCTACACAGAGGTCACCGTGGAGGCCATAATAGTTGGCCCCCTCGGTGCATGGGATAAAGAGAACGATCCCTTCCTCGCCAAAATCTGCACCCGATCCTACTTAAAACTAATGAAAAAACTAAGTACGAGTGACGCAATCAGGTGGAGTAGAGATATCTACGTTAAGCACATAACTGGGGTGCGACCCAGAGATGAGGGTGGCAGGAGCTCTGAGGACGAGTAGGACCAACCACACTATGTTATTCTTTCCGTTTTCTTTTCTTTTTATTGTTTTATTCATTTATGTATTTGTACTTATATATACATACAGATGTTTTTTCTTTTTAAAAAAAAAAAAAAAAATTATGTACTGTTTTTCAAGAAAATAAAGGATCTGTTCTTATCAGCTTAATATCTGATATGTCCTGCACAGCAGGACCAGTATATTAAACTGATTTTTGGGAAATGACGGAGAGCTAGGGGCTTGCTCCACCTCTGTCACGGGTCGGCCCGGTATTGCAGTACCGCCGGGAATGGCCCACTTTTTTCATAATATAAACTAGTATCAGCTCATGATTCTTCTCTGATTGTGTCTGAAGTAACGAAATTTCGACATAATTGGTATTCCAAACTTATTAAATCAATTGCTCAAATTTTAACATGGTCTTGGTAACATCATTGATAAAGAATCATTTTATGGTTATCTTTATAATTCTCTTGTTTGTTTAACTGTATATTTGACTTGGTTTATACAACTTAGTACTAAAAAGTGTAAAATTAAATGTAATATATCCATTATATCAGTCATATAATGAATTTTCTGTTTGTAAATGAATATTTTTCACAGGTTATATACAGGCGGCCCTCGACTTTCGCACATTTTTAAAAAATATATTTTTAAAGATTTTTGTCAAAGCTTGTGATGCGTTCACTCATACATTGCGCTCAATCTCATTCTCAGAATCATTATACAATATTTAATGACACATTTAATTTGTATTCGAACTAAATAACAAATCATATAACACATTGCCCACATTGACAACTTATTAAATTTCAAATATCTCCACACACAGAAATAATTGTTTCTAGGTGGTGTATCCATCTTATGATGGGCTGTTTATTTATTATGTTTAAGGGATAAAAAATTGTATTCATATACATTTATGTATTTATAATAAATAAAAATTGAATTGAATTGAATTATAGAGCTATAGAACTCTGTATCAAGAAAAGAAGAAGAAGGGTGATATTCAATTAACTCTCACAACAGTATTAGTGTGTTGTTAAAAAACAACACACTAATAATGCCGCAGCCACCGTATTCCCCAGATTTGGCCCCCTGTGACTTTTTCCTGTTCTTGAAACTGAAGACGCCCATGAAAGGACGACGCTACGCTACGAGTGAGGAGATAAAGACGGCATCGAAGGAGGAGCTAAGGAGAACAAGGTCACAAAAAATTATTTTTTCAAGTGCTTCGAGGATTGGAAAAAACGTTGGCACAAGTGTATAATATCTGGTGGGGATTACTTTGAAGGGGACAAAATAGATATTCATGAATAAATAAATAATTTTTGATAAAACACAAAATTCGCGATACTTTTTGAACAGACCTCGTATATTTTAAATATGTAATATGTTCCTATTATTGATAAATAAATACATACATATTTTAAAATACAATTTTTGAAGTTTTTTTTTATATCACTCTACTTTCGAACATTCAACATTCGCACACACTTTCAGGAACCAATTATGTGCGAAAGTCGAGGGCCGTCTGTATATAACGCTTGTTAGGTTAGATTCACAGAGAAAATAAAATAAAATAACTTGAACCGTTTTATTTGAATACTTAAAATTCTCTATAAATGTAATAGAAAGAACTGGTTATTTATTCCACAAAAAAAAAATATATATATATATATATATATATACGGATCGATTATTTAATGGCGAGACGACGTCACTGGAAGTTTTAATAATTTGCCGTTTCATGCACTTCGTAGCAGGCGATTATGCGCGCATTCGCATAATCTTTTTTTCTTCCTAATCAAATTTTCTTCAAGGTTATTATAGTCATAGTATTCTGCTAGGAGGCACGTAAAATTCGGTGACGTCGTCTCGCCATTAAATAATCACTCTGTATATATCAATTATTTGCAGTGCCGGCTGTGAATATTGCGGGGCCTCGGGAAAATATTATATGCGGGGCCCTTTCCCTAGCTCTAGCTACTAATAATTGTTAGAAATATGAAAGCGCGGGGCCACTTTATGCGCTGGGCCTCGGGAAAAATCCCCGAAGTCCCGAACTCTGAGCCGGCCCTGATTATTTGTAAGCTAACAAACACCACATTTACAGAGCATCCACCTAAAATAACAGGGGTTTTAATTATATTAACAAGAGTTTTTGGTCCACATTAATCGATTTTCTTGCACATGTGAGACAGGGAAAAGTGAAAATTTAATGTTAACAGATTGATTAACCTAAGCTTGACCAAATGGGGTGTGTCACACCCCAGTATATTAATAGTGGAAATGATGTATCTATTGACAATATTTATGAATTAGTTAATATTTAACAATAATTTAATTTTTAATCGACAAAAAAATCAAAAACACCATTTACAAAAAAATATGTCTAAATTATATTTCGAACGAATTATGAAAAACGTTCAAAATTCAAGCGTTGCTTGAGAAATGAGAAAGAAATTGGCGTGATTTTGACTTTTATTGAAAAAATTATTAAAAAAAGCATTAAATAATTACTTTGAATTTTTTTTTTTTTTTTTGTGTTATTGTTCTATAGGCTTGACAGCATCTAACTGTATAAATTTAACCTTATTTTAATTGATATTAAATGAGAAAAGCCTGGGGTATACTACACCCCACTTGGTTGGATGTGTATATTTTGGTCAACTACGGGTTAAAAACGAAATTAAAAGGACGCTCGATGTACCGCATGAAGCTGCAAACACGTACGTGTACGAGTTCACGCCAGCAGGACTTTGTGGCATGTCGCTGCTGGTTGAGTCATCCCATCTCGCGCTCATTGATTCCGCATTCAAACTGCTGAGTTCGCGACACCCAAGAATCTCCGATATATCAATTCAGTACCTGCAGATAGAAAACCTTTCCGACGAGCTCATAAGCCGATACATGTCAGTAGTAATATAGGGTGACCATTTTCTTAAGAAGGCAATGCGGGACGGAATTTGTATATAAGAAGGAAGGGATACAAAAGATAACAAATATATATTAAACGATTTATTTTAACAATTGTGTCTAATATGATTTAAATACCGCGACAAAAAATAAATAAATAAATAAATTGAATAAAAAATATCACAAAAAAAAAATTACTCAGATAACTACAAATATAAAGTGAATATAAACATATTAATATCAAAATTCAAAAATAAAAACTATGAAACGGTTCCATGACAACTGGGGCAAGGGTAAGACAATTCGGGCCGTTCACAATTGGGGCTTTTCACAACCGGGGCCATTAACAACTGGGGCGATACACAATTGGGACCGTTCACAATTGGGGCTTTTGATAACTGGGGCCAAAACTATAATAGTTAGAGTCTTCTTTTCTTTCTCTGGATCAGATCACATACGGGCATTTCATTAGGCAATGATTAAGCAGACTCCTTAGCCAAAGATGCAACCAACCTGATTTGTAATACTGGAATCAAACTATCTATTTCAGACGCATTTAATAAAATAAAGAGTATTATCAGAAAGGAATGGGAAGACCAGTGGTGTATCTCCAGTCAAGATAAAGGTAGACATTATTATAGCATAACCGGGCACCTGCCAAGGAAACCATGGTTTCAAAATACCGTCAACCGCCATACAATCACAACGAGATCAGGTCATGCATGCTATCCAGAACTGCTACATAGATTTGATATTATTGATTATCCCATTTGTAAATGCGATAATACCACCTCGGCTTCCTTGGACCATATTTTTAGGGTTTTGTAGGTATGACCAAAAAACCCTTATACCGTCATTTTGTCGTCTGTCTGTCTGTTCGGTAAAAATTGTAGCCAAACGGCTAAACCTAGAGAGTTGAAATTTGGCATGACTGTTTGATCCGCACATAGGAAAAATACTAAAACATCTAAAAAACATATCCCCCTAAAAATATAAACAAAAATGTGCTCATCGAAAACAAAAATATTTTTTTTAAATTCTGAGTAGGGTATCAAATGAAAGCCCTTAGTACGTGGATTAATGATCAAATTTTTATTTTTGCAAAATAAATTATTTTGATGCGATTTTTGCGAAAATTGTTAAAAAAAATTTTTGTCCCACACCCTGTAGCCCAGATGGTTTAAACTAAAAATCTAAAAAAAATCTAAGTAATGTATATTGTGGTGTGAACCGAAATAGTACAACAGGAATTTTTGATCAGATTATGTTTTCGGAAAATAACGCATTTTTTGTGGTTTTTGGTTCACAAAGTACAAAAGTTATACCAATGTAAGATACCCACCTGCAAGGCGTACGATAGCGTAGTGGTTAGAGCACTGGTGTCGTAAGCTAAAATTCGCTGGAAACGAAGGATTTCGAGTACGGAGTGAATTTTATTTTTTCTTGCATTTTTATTATGTTGAAATTATTTTGTCAAAATTCTAGTTATATTTTGACAAATGTTGCATTTAATTTTTAAGAGCGTAAATTTAATAACCAGTCTTATTATATGATTAACAGACGATAAATTATTTTAAAAATATCGTTCATTTTGCCGTGATTACTACAAAGTAAAATTTGTCCTACACACTCAGCATGCCGCCTTCACTTATTATATACCTGCAAAACCCTGAAATGTGTGAATATTCACACTTCACATCAATTTTTTACATTGTCCTTTACATTGCATACCAAGACAAAATTTATTATATATTTCTAATGCAAATCAGTTTAAATAAATTCTTAAAAATACTGCTACTATAAATATGTAATGAAATTTATCTACCAATGCAAATTAAAATTCTAAAAGATTTTTGAAAGCTGGATGATATGGTTTAAAATAGCAAAAGGCATTTTACAAAAAAAAAAAAAAAAAAACTATATGCAAGAAGAAAATAATATTCTTACCTCTAGCCACTGAAATTGATGAAATTAAAATAAGATACTTGAAGAAATTCAAATTTTTGTCGTGAAGAATTTTTTTTTTATTTATTTATTATTTTTTTTTATATAAAATTATTGTATATGTATTATTGTATTTTGTTGTATATATTTTGTTTAAACTTTTTTGTATAAGCTGGCTGATAAGGTTGTATACACTAATGGCCAATAAAACAATATATTTAAAAAAAATAGAGTCTTCTTTTGTTAAAAATAAAAAATAATTATTTTTCAAGTTGGCATAAATTAAATTGCGTGTTCTTTTGAAAAAAAAAAAAATATTTTAATGGTTTGATTAAGTAAATTTTGGTGATTATTAGAATAAATAAAAAAATTGTATTTTAAGGGCTGCCGTAAGAAAATTTTCGTGATCATTCGTGATTAAAAAGAAATTGTATTTTAAGAGTTATATTTAGTAAAATTTGGTGTTCTTTTGACTGTATAAATAAAAATCAGCTGTGGTCACCACAGGACCGACCGCCATCGTAAAGTACTCGTATAAAATACATTCTAGCAGCAGAGTAGAAATAACTTGGCCTAATATTTTCTAACAGAGATATTATTTGTCATGACCATGGAAACGTTACATAAAAGTATGAAAAAATTGAGAATTTTAAAAAATTTTACAAAAATTTGTCGAAATTTTTCGATATATAAAAAAACGTCTCAAATAAAAGTTATTACTTATTGCATTTATAGCAACTTTTTTATAATGTATTTTTTATTGTTTTGTATTTTGTATTTTGAATAATTTTTTTCGAAATATTTTTCTGTTGCTAAATATTCGCAAAAATCTTAAAATCGACACGAGTAAACTCCCATTTCTAGTCTACGTTTTAGGGGTTGGCTTGAGTAATTTTTAGTGTTCTTTTGAATGAAATTTTATGATCGGCGAGAATCTCAAAGCAGCAAATCTTATGAAGATCATGTATTTGAAAATGTAGTCACATTAGAGACATGATAGGTATTATCAATTTTTAATTTTTATTATGTTTATCTAAAAAAATTTTGCCCGTTTTATATAAACGAGATACATAAAATACCTATGTACAAAAAAATACTATCATACATAAAAAAAAACTAGGAAAATCAAATAGTCAAACAAAAAATACAATTGCACCGCCAATATTTTAGACATTGGAGTCGAGAATATTTACATTTATTTAATGCTTCACGTACGCTAAGGCCGCAATAATTAAATGTGTGCAGGCATAATAGGAAAAAACATAGTAGGACCCTTTTTCATTGATGGTAACCTCAATGCGGATAAATACTTGGCCTTATTACAAAATTACATAGTACCTGCTTTAAGAAATTTAAATTTTGTTGATCAAATATGGTACCAGCAAGATGGAGCTCAAGTGCACTATTCCAAACGTGTAAGGGACTACTTGGACAGGGTATTTCCCAACAGTTGTGTTGGGAGAGGAGGGACGATAAATTGGCCAGCACGATCTCCGGATTTATCATCAAAAGATTTTTTTTATTGGGGATATCTTAAAACAAAAGTATATGATGGTGAAGTAAGGAGCATCACGGACTTACAAAATAGAATCATGCAAGCAGCAAACACTATCCCACAAGGGCAAATAATAAATGGTTTAATTAATTTTTATGATCGCCGTACTTTTTGTTAGAAGTTATGGTGGTATTTTTGAACATTTAATATAGGTATTATTTTTTTAAATTTTTGTATTTTCAATAAAAAATGTTTATCCTTTTCAATGAATGTTTATCACTATGTTGCAAAATAAATGCAACGCAACTTTACATTGTTGTCAAAATAATTTGTCGTTACTAGGGAAACCATGCATAATAATAATTTCAGTGTTGCAGGATAAATGAAATTCACTGTATAAAACGCTCCGTCATAACAGCCAACTATAGTTAGGGTTACCAAATGTCTCTCGATGACAGAGTAGGATATATCTACGAAAAATAGTAGTTTGGTAGGACACAGTAGGACAGTTTTATTTTTTTTTTATTTTTATTATGTTACGAAATATTTAGATAACTGACAAATGTCAAATCCCATAACAAGACCTTTTTTTCACAATAAGGCCTTTTTATCATAATGAGGCCTTTTTTAAAATTTGTTTAATAATATTATAAAAACATTTTATTATAGATTATATATTATTAAACAAATTTTTAAAAATGCCTTATTATGGGATACAACCCTATTAATTATCGTTTAATTTTTGAAATAAAATTATAAAATAAATTATAGGTCATTTTTATAAATTTCTTAATAACATATAATTAACAAGAAACAATCAATAAGTAATAAGTAATACTACTAATATGAAAATTTAATTATATATTTATTGGTTCACATCTTTCTTTATATTTAATAAAATCACATCTTCTTTATATATAAAAATGGATATTTGTGGCTATGTCCGGAAATTCTAACCCACTTCCAAATACGCTACCGAGTTGAAATTTTGCATACAGGTAGCAAATGGCTTCATCATAACTAGAAAAATCGAAAATCTCAAAAAAGTCCCATCAGAAACGAGAAATTAATAATTTTGTTTTTAATTACATTCGACCATTGGTATATCTATCACATATGCAGTGACCGGATAGGAATTTTCATTCAATAGTTGACTGTCTAACTGTATGAACATCGTGAGTGTTCGCTAAATATCGGAAGTGTTCGGCCCGAGAATAACCTTTTATGGATAATTATTTTTAACGGAGTTTTCTTAACTTATTTTTATTATAATTATTTTTTTTTTCTATCTTTTTTTTACGAATATTGATTTAAATGCGATTAATAGCCATATTTTTTCAGTGTGGGCTACTTGCTCATTCTTCTATTTTTGTTTAAAAACATCTATTTTCTGTATCTATAAAATAGAAAATATTCGGAAATTGTAACCCACATATGGTACTGAGTTTTTATGCAAATTTGATGAGTGTGGAAATTTGGTTTACAGGTAGAAAATGCCGTCTGTATAGCGATAAAAAAATTCGCATTAGAAACGATATTCATGAATTTTGTTTTTATTTATATTTGGGCATTAACATAGTTTTGAGAAATATTTAGTTGGATGGCTTTAGTGCAGCTTCGGACATCGTGCATTTTCGTGCGTAATTGTTATAACCCGAAGCCTGAGGTTGCATTTAGTTTACAGTCAGTCTAACCTAAACAACTGTTGCGAACGGATGTATGTTTATTATCTATCTATATATATAAAAGGCAGTGTCCTGACTGACTGACTGACTGACTGACTCACTCATCACCGCCCAGCCCAAACCCCTGGGCCTAGAAACTTGAAATTCGGAGAGTATATTCCCTTCATGACGTAAGCACCCACTAAGAAGGGATTTTTCGAAATTCCCCTCCTAAGGGATGAAAAGGGGTGAAATGTGATTTCACGAATTACTTAATATCTCTTAGGGTCGATGGGATATCGGCTTAGTTTTTGCTTACAAGTATTACCCATACAAATGCCGAAAAACCAATTTCGGGATTTTGCCCTAATCAACCCCTAAAGGGGTGAACCTACAATCGGGGTGGATTATACATCCCGTTGTATTTCCTGTGTTCGTTTAGTTGCAAGATTACTTTTTGGCACATAGGTGTCTTTTTAAAATATCTCGAAAAGGTTTTGATAGTTTTTTAAAATTTCATCCCTAAAGGGTGAAAAGGGGTGAATTGTGATTTCAAGGTTTCCTTAAATCTCTTAGGGCCAATAAGATATTGACTTGCTTTTTGCTTACAAAGATTATCCATACAAATACCGAAAAATATATTTCAGGATTTTGTCCTAATCAACCTCTAAAGGGGTGGATCTACAATCAGGGTGAATTATACATCCCGTCGTATTTCCTGTGTTCATTAGTTGCAGCATTACTTTTTGGCACATAGGTGTCTTTTTAAAATATCTCGAAATGGTATTGACAGTTTTTTGAAATTTCACCCCTAAAGGGTGAAAAGGGGTGAATTGTGATTTTAAGGATTCTTTAATATCTCTTAGGACCAATAAGATATCGACTGGCTTTTTGCTTACAAAGATTACCCATACAAATACCGAATCACCAATTTCAGGATTTTGTCCTAATCAACCCCTAAAGGGGTGGATCTACAATCGGGGTGAATTATACATCCCGTCGTAATTCCTGTGTTCGTTTCGTTGCAACATTACTTTTTGGCACATAGGTGTCTTTAAAATATCTCGAAATGGGTTTGACAGTTTTTTAAAATTCCACCCCTAAGGGTTGAAAAGGGGTGAATTGTAATTTCAAGGATTCCTTAATATCTCTTAGGATCAATAAGATATCGATTTACTGTTTGCTTGCAAAGATTATCCATACAATTACCGAAAAACTTATTTCACGAATTTGTCCTAATCAACCCTTAAAGGGGTGGATCTACAATCGGGTTGAATTATACATTTTGTCGTATTTCCTGTGTTCGTTTAGTTGCAATATTACTGTTTAGCACATAGGAGTCTTTTTAAAATATCTCGAAAAGGTTTTGGTAGTGTTTTAAAATTTCACCCCTATAGGGTGAAAAGGGGTGAATTATGATTTCAAGTATTCCTTAATATCTCTTAGAACCAATAAGATATCGACTTGCTTTTTGCTTACAAAGATTACCTATACAAATACCGAAAAACATATTTCAGGTTTTTGTCCTAATCAACCCCTAAAGGGGTGGATCTACAATCAGGGTGAATTATACATCCCGTCGTATTTCCTGTGTTCATTAGTTGCAGCATTACTTTTTGGCACATAGGTGTATTTTTAAAATATCTCGAAACGGGTTTGACAGTTTTTTTAAAATTTCACCCCTAAGAGTTGAAAAGGGGTGAATTGTGATTTTAAAGATTCCTTAATATTTCTTAGGAGCAATAAGATATGGACTTACTGTTTGCTTGGAAAGTTTATCCATATAATTACCGAAAAACTTATTTCAGGAATTTGTCCTAATCAACCCCTAAAGGGGTGGATCTACAATCGGGGTGAGTTATACATTCCGTTGTATTTCCTGTGTTCGTTTAGTTGCAACATTACTTTTTAGCACATAGGTGTCTTTTTAAAATATCTCGAAAAGGTTTTGATAGTTTTTTAAAATTTCATCCCTAAAGGGTGAAAAGGGGTGAATTGTGATTTCAAGGTTTCCTTAAATCTCTTAGGGCCAATAAGATATTGACTTGCTTTTTGCTTACAAAGATTATCCATACAAATACCGAAAAATATATTTCAGGATTTTGTCCTAATCAACCTCTAAAGGGGTGGATCTACAATCAGGGTGAATTATACATCCCGTCGTATTTCCTGTGTTCATTAGTTGCAGCATTACTTTTTGGCACATAGGTGTCTTTTTAAAATATCTCGAAACGGGTTTGACAGTTTTTTAAAATTTCACCCCTAAGGGTTGAAAAGGGGTGAATTGTGATTTCAAGGATTCCTTAATATCTCTTAGGACCAATAAGATATGGACTTACTGTTTGCTTGCAAAGTTTATCCATACAATTACCGAAACACTTATTTCAGGAATTTGTCCTAATCAACCCCTAAAGGGGTGGATCTACAATCGGAGTGAGTTATACATTCCGTTGTATTTCCTGTGTTCGTTTAGTTGCAACATTACTTTTTAGCACATAGGTGTCTTTTTAAAATATCTCGAAAAGATTTTGATAGTTTTTTAAAATTTCATTCCTAAAGGGTGAAAAGGGGTGAATTGTGATTTCAAGGTTTCCTTAAATCTCTTAGGGCCAATATGATATTGACTTGCTTTTTGCTGATAAAGATTATCCATACAAATACCGAAAAATGTATTTCAGGATTTTGTCCTAATCAACCCCTAAAGGATGGATCTACAATCGGGGTGAATTATGCATCCCGTCGTATTCCCTGTGTTTATTGAGATATAAGGTTTCTTTTTGGCACATAGGCGTCTTTTTAAAATATCTCGAAATGGTTTTGACTTTTTTAAATTTAACCCTTAAAGGGCGAAAAGGGGTGAAATGTGATTTCAAGGATTGTTTAATATTTTTTAACACCAATAAGACATCGACTTGGTTTTTGCTTACAAAAACTACCCTTCCAAATGCCGAAAAACCAATTTTTTGATTTTGTCCTAATCAACCCCTTAAGGGGTGGATCTGCAATCGGGGGGAATTATACATCCCCCCGTATTTCCTGTGTTCGTTTAGTGGCAACATTACTTTTTGGCACATAGGTATCTTTTTAAAATTACCCCCTAAAGGGTGAAAAGGGATGAATTGTGATTTCAAGGATTCCTTAATATCTCTTAGGACCAATAAGATATCGACTTGCTTTTTGCTTACAAAGATTACCCATACAAATACCGAAAAACTTATTTCAGGATTTGGTCCTAATCAACCCCTAAAGGGATGGATCTACAATCAAGGTGAATTATACATCCCGTCGTATTTCCTCTGTTCGTTTAGTTGCAACATTAATTTTTGGCACATAGATGTCTTTTTCAAATATCTCGAAATAGTATTGACAGTTTTTTTTTAATTTCACCCCTAAAGGGTGAAAAGGGGTGAATTGTGATTTCAAGGATTCCTTAATATCTCTTAGGACCAATAAGATATCGACTTGCTTTTTGCTTACAAAGATTACCCATACAAATACGGAAAAATATATTTCAGAATTTTTGTCCTAATCAACCCGTAAACGGTGGATCTACAATTGGGGTGAATTATACATCCTGTCGTATTCCCTATGTTTGTTGAGTTATAAGGTTTCTTTTTGGCACATAGGCGTATTTTTAAAATATATCGAAATGTTTTAACAATTTTTTTAAATTTAACCCCGAAAGGGTAAAAAGGGGTAAAATGTGATGTCAAGGATTGTTTAACATTTTTTAGGACCAATAAGATATCTACTTGGTTTTTGCTTACAAAAACTACCCATGCAAAAACCGAAAAACCAATTTTTGGATTTTGTCCTAATCAACCCCTAAAGGGGTGGATCTACAATCGGGATGGATTATACATCCCGTCGCAATTCCTGTGTTCGTTTAGTTGCAACATTACTTTTTGGCACATAGGTGTTTTTTTTTTTAATATCCCGAAATGATTTTGACATTTTTTTTTTAATTTCACCCCTTAAGGGTGAAATGTGATTTCAGTAATTCCTTAATTCTTTTAGGACCAATAAGATATCGACTTGGTGTTTGCTTACAAAAATTATCCATACAAATGCCGAAAAACTTATTTCAGGATTACGTCCTAATCAACCCCTAAAGGGGTGATTCTACAAACGGGGTAGATTATACACCGCGTCGTATTTCCTGTGTCTTTTTAAAATGTCTCGAAATGGTTTTAACAATTTTTTACCTTTAACAAATATCACCCCTAAAGGGTGAAAAAAAGGGAATTGTGATTTCAAGGACGCCTTAATATCTTCTAGGATCAATAAGATATAGACTTGGTTTTTGCTTATAAAGATTACCCATACAAATGCCGAAAAATGTATTTCAGGATTTTATCTTAATCAACCCCTAAAGGGGTGAATCTAAATTCGGGGTGAATTATAGAACCCTTTGTATTTCCAGCGGTTGTTGAGTTATAACATTCGATTTTGGCATATATGAGTTTTGACAGTTTTCTTTCACTCCTAAAGCGTAAATTAGTATTTTTTTCTTAAAAATAAAAAATTCGGAGAGTACATTTTTCAGTATGAAGTAAGAACCCACTAAGAAAGGATTTTTTCAAGTTCGAACCCTATCTGGTGAAAAGGAGTAAAATGTTTTTACACGGGTTCATCAATATCTCTTAGGACAGATGAGATATCGACTAGATTTTTTGTTACAAAGGTTACCCATACACAAGTTTAAAAACAAACTGCGGATTTTATGCCAATGAGACCATCAATATACCGTAGCGAAGCACGGGTTTTCAGCTAGTCTATCTATATATATAAAAGGCAGTGTCCTGACTGACTGACTGACTGACTGACTCACTCATCACCGCCCAGCCCGAACCCCTGGGCCTAGAAAGTTGAAATTCGGAGAGTATATTCTCTTCATGACGTAAGCACCCACTAAGAAGGAATTTTTCGAAATTCCACTCCTAAGGGATGAAAAGGGTTGAAATGTGATTTCACGAATTCCTTAATATCTCTTAGGGCCGATGGGATATCGACTTGGTTTTTGCTTACAAGTATTACCCATACAAATGCCGAAAAACAGATTTCGGGATTTTGCCCTAATCAACCCCTAAAGGGGTGAACCTACAATCGGGGTGGATTATACATCCCGTTGTATTTCCTGTGTTCGTTTAGTTGCAACATTACTTTTTGGCACATAGATGTCTTTTTAAAATATCTCGAAATAGTATTGACAGTTTTTTGAAATTTCACCCCTAAAGGGTGAAAAGGGGTGAATTATACATCCCGTCGTAATTCCTGTGTTCGTTTAGTTGCAACATTACTTTACACATAGGTTTCGTTTGGCACATAGGTGTCTTTTTAAAATATCTCGAAATGGGTTTGACAGTTTTTTAAAATTCTATCCCTAAGGGTTGAAAAGGGGTGAATTGTGATATCAAGGATTCCTTAATATCTCTTAGAACCAATAAGATATCGACTTACATTTTGCTTACAAAGATTACCCATACAAATACCGAAAAACATATTTCAGGTTTTTATTCTAATCAACCCCTAAAGGGGTGGATTACAATCGGGGTAAATTATACATCCCGTCGTATTTCCTGTGTTCATTAGTTGCAGCATTACTGGCACATAGGTGTCTTTTTAAAATATCTCGAAATGGGTTTGACAGTTTTTTAAAATTTCACCCCTAAGGGTTGAAAAGGAGTGAATTGTGATTTAAAGGATTCCTTAATATCTCTTAGGACCAATAAGATATGGACTTACTGTTTGCTTGCAAAGATTATCCATACAATTACCGAAAAACGTATTTCAAGAATTTGTCCTAATCAACCCCTAAAGGGGTGGATCTACAATTAGGGTGAGTTATACATTCCGTCGTATTTCCTGTGTACGTTTAGTTGCAACATTACTTTTTAGCACATAGGTGTCTTTTTAAAATATCTCGAAAAGTTTTGTGGTTTTTTAAAATTTCACCCCTAAAGGGTGAAAAGGGGTGAATTGTGATTTCAAGAATTCCTTAAATCTCTTAGGGCCAATAAGATATTGACTTGCTTTTTGCTTACAAAGATTACCCATACAAATACCGAAAAATATATTTCGTATGTTCTGTTCCGTCGTATTTCCTGTGTTCGTTTAGTTGCAACATTACTTTTTGGCACATAGGTGTTTTTTTTTTTAATATCTCGAAATGATTTTGATATTTTTTTTCAATTTCACCCCTTAAGGGTGAAAAGGGGTAAAATGTGATTTCAGTAATTCCTTAATTCTTTTAGGACCAATAAGATATCGACTTGGTGTTTGCTTACAAAAATTATCCATACAAATGCCGAAAAACTTATTTCAGGATTTCGTCCTAATCAACCCCTAAAGGGGTGATTCTACAAACGGGGTAGATTATACATCGCGTCGTATTTCCTGTGTTCGTTGAGTTATAACGTTTCTTTTTGGCACATAGGTGTCTTTTTAAAATGTCTCGTAATGGTTTTAACAGTTTTTTACCTTTAACAAATATCACCCCTAAAGGGTGAAAAGAGGGAATTGTGCTTTCAAGGACGCCTTAATATCTTCTAGGATCAATAAGATATAGACTTGGTTTTTGCTTATAAAGATTACCCATACAAATGCCGAAAAATTAATTTCAGGATATTATCTTAATCAACCCCTAAAGGGGTGAATCTACATTCGGGGTGAATTATAGAACCCTTTGTATTTCTAGGCCTAGAAACTTGAAATTCGGAGAGTATATTCCCTTCATGACGTAAGCACCCACTAAGAAGGGATTTTTCGAAATTCGACTCCTAAGGGATGAAAAGGGGTGAAATGTGATTTCACGAATTACTTAATATCTCTTAGGGCCGATGGGATATCGACTTAGTTTTTGCTTACAAGTATTACCCATACAAATGCCGAAAAACCAATTTCGGGATTTTGCCCTAATCAACCCCTAAAGGGGTGAACCTACAATCGGGGTGGATTATACATCCCGTTGTATTTCCTGTGTTCGTTTAGTTGCAAGATTACTTTTTGGCACATAGGTGTCTTTTTAAAATATCTCGAAATGATATTGACAGTTTTTTGATATTTCACCCCTAAAGGGTGAAAAAGGGTGAATTGTGATTTTAAGGATTCTTTAATATCTCTTAGGACCAATAAGATATCGACTTGCTATTTACTTACAAAGATTACCCATACAAATACCGAATCACCAATTTCAGGATTTTGTCCTAATCAACTCCTAAAGGGGTGGATCTACAATCGGGGTGAATTATACATCCCGTCGTAATTCCTGTGTTCGTTTCGTTGCAACATTACTTTTCGGCACATAGGTGTCTTTTTAAAATATCTCGAAATGGGTTTGACAGTTTTTTAAAATTCCACCCCTAAGGGTTGAAAAGGGGTGAATTTTGATTTCAAGGATTCCTTAATATCTCTAAGGATCAATAAGATATCGATTTACTGTTTGCTTGCAAAGATTATCCATACAATTACCGAAAAACTTATTTCAGGAATTTGTCCTAATCAACCCCTAAAGGGGTGGACCTACAATCGGGGTGAGTTATACATTCCGTCGTATTTCCTGTGTTCGTTTAGTTGCAATATTACTTTTTAGCACATAGGAGTCTTTTTAAAATATCTCGAAATGGTTTTGGTAGTTTTTTAAAATTTCACCCCTATAGGGTGAAAAGGGGTGAATTATGATTTTAAGTATTCCTTAATATCTCTTAGAACCAATAAGATATCGACTTGCTTTTTGCTTACAAAGATTACCTATACAAATACCGAAAAACATATTTCAGGTTTTTGTCCTAATCAACCCCTAAAGGGGTGGATCTACAATCAGGGTGAATTATACATCCCGTCGTATTTCCTGTGTTCATTAGCTGCAGCATTACTTTCTGGCACGTAGGTGTCTTTTTAAAATATCTTGAAACGGGTTTGACAGTTTTTTAAAATTTCACCCCTAAGGGTTGAAAAGGGGTGAATTGTGATTTCAAGGATGCCTTAATATCTCTTAGGACCAATAAGATATGGACTTACAGTTTGCTTGCAAAGATTATCCATACAATTACCGAAAAACTCATTTCAGGAATTTGTCCTAATCAACCCCTAAAGGGGTGGATATGTTCTGTTCCGTCGTATTTCCTGTGTTCGTTTAGTTGCAACATTACTTTTTGGCACATAGGTGTTTTTTTTTTTAATATCTCGAAATGATTTTGATATTTTTTTTCAATTTCACCCCTTAAGGGTGAAAAGGGGTAAAATGTGATTTCAGTAATTCCTTAATTCTTTTAGGACCAATAAGATATCGACTTGGTGTTTGCTTACAAAAATTATCCATACAAATGCCGAAAAACTTATTTCAGGATTACGTCCTAATCAACCCCTAAAGGGGTGATTCTACAAACGGGGTAGATTATACATCGAGTCGTATTTCCTGTGTCTATTTAAAATGCCTCGAAATGGTTTTAATAGTTTTTTACTTTTAACAAATATCACCCCTAAAGGGTGAAAAGAGGGAATTGTGATTTCAAGGACGCCTTAATATCTTCTAGGATCAATAAGATATAGACTTCGTTTTTGCTTATAAAGATTACCCATACAAATGCCGAAAAATGTATTTTAAGATTTTATCTTAATCAACCCCTAAAGGGGTGAATCTTCATTCGGGGTGAATTATAGAACCCTTTGTATTTCCAGCGGTTGTTGAGTTATAACATTCCATTTTGGCATATATTTTTCACAGTTTGACAGTTTTATTTCACTCCTAAAGGGTAAATTAGTATTTTTTTGTTAAAAATAAAAAATTCGGAGAGTACATTTTTCAGTATGAAGTAAGAACCCACTAAGAAAGGATTTTTTCAAGTTCGACCCCTATCTGGTGAAAAGGTGTAAAATATTTTTTCACGGGTTCCTCAATATTTCTTAGGACAGATGAGATATCGACTAGATTTTTTGTTACAAAGGTTACCCATACACAAGTTTAAAAACAAACTGCGGATTTTATGCCAATGAGACCGTCAATATACCGTAGCGAAGCACGGGTTTTCAGCTAGTTTTAGAAATAAAAATATAAAATAAATCACAGGACATTTTTTTAAATTTTCTTTATATATAATTAATAAGAAACAACCAATAAATAATTAACAATCAAATTTAAATATATATATATATATATATATATATATATATATATATATATATATATATATATATATATATATATATATATATATATATATATATAAAAAATATAATTAAATATGTTTATTGGTTGACGTTCACATTTTCTTTTTTTTTTTTAATAAAATCATATTTTTAACTGTATCAATTGACAATCGTATCGCTCGTCTGACCATTGTGCTTCCATTAAACTAAAAATTCTTTCTACAACAGCATTATGCGCTGAAATAGCAACTGGAATATTATTAAAAATTCGGAAAATTGTTCCTCGTGTTTTACACTTTGAAAAAAATGTAACCACTTATCATTAACTGTTTTGGCATTTAAATTTAAGGCGTCTTCAAAAGTAAAAATACTATAAAGTAGGACATTTTTTAACAGTAAGTAGGACGTAGGACAAGGAGGTAAATTGTAGGACATGTCCTACTAAAGTAGGACGGTTGGTAACCCTAACTATAGTATATCCACCGAGTTATGTCGGGTACAAAGTTCAGTGCAGATTCAAGTGACACATTCTTGTAATAATAATAATAATAATAATAATAATAATAATAATAATAATAATAATAATATTTATTAGTTCTGTAAGAATGATACATTCATAGATACGTCAATATAAAATGCAGAACAATGAAATATGAAATAATACACAGAAATATAAGAGATACAAAAAAATAAATAAATAATAATAATAATAATAATGAACAAAAACTAATTAATTAGAGAAATTTTTCTATTTTGTTACACAATGTTATCCAATAGATATTCCTCAATGGTATAATATGCCTTTTCTAGGAGAATAGATTTGGCAGCAAATTTAAATCTCGTAAGATCCATCACTTTAATTCTATCCAGTAGTCGATTAAAAAATGTAGGACCCCAGTATCTAAGTGAGTTTTTACAAATTTCCAATCTGATGCTGGGTATTTCCAAATGGTTACCAAATCTAGTCACTCTTTCAAGGTTCTTGTTTATGTAATCAAAAGTTTGAAATTCAGATTTAACATATATCAGAGAATATAAAATAAACATAGCAGGTAAAGTTAACATTGAATGCTTAATAAAGTACTGTTTACAAGAGGTATTCTTTCTGAGCTTACATATGATGCGTAAAGCTTTTTTTTGAGTTCTGAATACTTGTATAGCATCTGTTGATGCGCCCCACAATAGAATGCCATATGCCAAATAGGTGTTGACGAGAGCCTGATAGGCTATAATAGCAGTTTCAAATGGCACTACCGGTGTTATTTTACGTAAAGCGTATAATGACTTAGAGATCTTACTAGTGATACTCATACAGTGGCGTTTCCAATGCAAGCTGCTATCAATATGTAAACCCAGGAATCGCACCTCATCAGTCATATCAAGACAGGCAATGCGACTGTGTAAAATCATGTTTTGTGTTTTCTCTCGATTAAATTTTAATGCCGCTATCCTTGTTGTGTACACGTAAAATGCAAATGAAATATCTCAGACTTACCGTCAGCTGGCCACCCGTTGAGCTCGAACAACCCTGCACTGTACGGGCTTAATATTTAAACCCTTAATATAATAAAATAGACTAGGTATAGTCTATTTTACAATAAGTTGAAGTGACTATCTACTTATGGTCCTAAACACAGTGGGTGGTAATTACAAATAACACTAATCCCTTGTTTGCACCCATAAACTAGTCAGTGATGTATCAGGTATAAATTGCAGATGTTTTAAATATCTTTTCACTTCGCTTTGAATTTTCTATCAGATATCTTGTGATTTGTGTTAAAAAGTTCAGTACGTGTTAGAAAAATGTGGCGTCCTTGGAACGAACAATTAACTTCTGTGCAAGCAAATGAAGCAGATGACTATGTGACCATGAAAGAAGTTGATGATATAGTGCAAGATACAATAAAAAAAAAAAAATCGGGAAAAAACTTGTATATATTTACGTGTAGAAGCTAAAGAAATTGTGGCCTTGTGTATTTATATTTAAGGAACCGCAAAAACAAACAAGCGGCATTAGAAGAGACAAGCAAGGCAACGAAAGTAGTGATGACAACAGTATGGAATATTGTAAATAAATCCATTGATGGGAGAAGAAAACGAAAGGATTCAGACATATCAATATGTTTGGATGGTTTCCAGAAAGATGTAATACGGCAAAAAATTTACCAAATGTACCGTGTGAAATTAATTGTTCAAAGGTGACCTTATGGCGTGCTCTTAAAAGTATAGGGTTTCAAACTTTAAATAAAAAGCAGTTCCTTATGGAGTCAGAGCGATTAAAACTTTTGAGACAAAATTATTTAAAAATCATTAAAAAATACAGAGAAGATAAAAGGTCAATAATTTATTTAGATGAAACTTGGTACGACAAACATGAAACAAATTCAAAAGGTTGGGTGGATACGTCAAATAAATGTCAAACAAGAGCACCGTCTAATAAAGGTAAACGTATTACGATACTTCATGCAGGTTCTGAAACTGGATGGATACCGAATGCACTCTTGCTTTCTGCGAAAAATATCAAAGATTCTAGACTCGACTACCATGACGATACCACGGCGGAAATGTTCGAAAACTGGTTCGAAAATAAATGACTCCCGAATATACCGGCTAACAGTGTTATTGTTATGGACAATGCAAGTTACCATAGTCGGCAACTAAATAAAGTACCGAATAGTGCAAACAATAAGAAGGAAATCCAAGACTTTTTATATAAAAATGATATTTACTTTGAAGAAAATTATAAAAAAAATTCTTTAATTAAATTATTAAAAAGTTATAGTTTTTCTAAAGAATATGTTTGCGATAATATTGCTCAATGCAAAGGACACACAGTTTTACGACTACCTCCGTATTATTGTATATTCAATCCTATTGAACAAATGTGGAGTCAGTTAAAGGCGAGAATAAAACGGAATAATGTTTCTCCCACTTTAAACGGCACAGTGATAGAACTTATAAAAAAAGAAGTGGAAAATATCCCTGTAGATAGTTGGAAAAATTGTGTAAATCATGTTATTAAAACTGAGGACAGTTATATTCAAATAGAACGTACTATAATCATTAATTTAGAGACTGATTCAGAGAATGATTTGGACTTGTAAGATTTTTTTTATCTTAAACATTATTTAATTTAAAATTTATTTTATTGTAATGTTTTAAATACTAATTGTAATGTTTTAAATTTAATTATAAGTTCTATAAATTAATTGTATTTATAATAAACATAAAGTTTATTTTGATGATATCTTATGTTTATTTCGTGTTACAATTGTGTCATTACATGGTGTAATGTAATTTATACCTGATACATCTCTGGCTAGTTTATGGGTACAAACAAGGGATTAGAGTTATTTGTAATTACCACCCACTGTGTTTAGGACCATAAGTAGATAGTCACTTCAACTTATCCTGAAATAGAGTATACATTTATATATATTTTGTCTGAGTTCTATTCCTTGGTTTAAATTTGAAGTGCAGTTCTAAACAAGTTTCAATGCACATATTTTAGTATTTGAGTATATTTGCAAATTAAATATGATATACAGTATAAATTATGCGTTGTTTTTCGCATAATGCATGTCTGTTATTATCTTTTACAAATTTAAAACCAATGCATTTCAGAAGTTTTGCTAAACTTCTGCGACCAACGCTCGCATTTTTTTTTTTTTTGTATACAAGTTTTGTATACATATTAAAAGAGTACTTAATGTGATGTGCTCTTTATTTTTGTACACATCGTACACACAGTTCCACAGTTCAAGCAGTTTTTTTTTCTTCCATTTCTTCAGTTTTTTGTTTTTCCTTATTCTTATCACTGGCGTCGGTGGAACGTTTGATTTTTCTGCATTTACAATTTGTTGCACTGTGCGATCACTTATTTGCAGTGCTTTTCTTACACTTTTTTGAACACTGTTCACAGATATTAAAGGGCTTTTATTAAACTTCTCTTTTTTAAAATAATCTATCAGTTTTAAAATAAGTGGTATATTTGCAGGATCTAATTTTGCTCCAGGCATGTTGTTATTGTGTAAGTCACAAATTAACTGGATAACAATTGCAAGAAACAAAAAATCTGTACATAATTACCAATGTATCTAAATTTGTTAATTACTTAAGTAATTATGGTTGGTTTATATACGGAACAAGAATATGGAATGGGAAATAAGAATAGTACACAAGAATAAAAAATATGAAACCGTTTATATCGGACATAACATTTCGTCGCTGCGCCTGCGTACTTGCGTTGGCCTGTGTTTAACGGTTGTCGTTTGACAGGTTGTTGTGTTTAATATAACCTTTAAAAAAAATTCGTTTTCAGTAAAATAGATTTAGAAGATTTTATAAATTTATTTGCTTGTGTTTCACACATTATATTGTTGTTTCCAACCTTCTGATCACAGCTGGAAAACATCTGTTGAAATTTTTTTATTACGGCCGACATTTTGACCATCGTGCGCATGCTTATCGTCTCTTATTCTTGGAATAAGAATAAAATGTTAATGGTTGGTTTATATACGGAACAAGAATAAGGAATAGGAAATAAGAATAGTACACAATAATAAAAAATATTAAACCGTTTATATAGGACATAACATTTCGTCGCTGCGCCTGCGTACTTGCGTTGGCCTGTGTTTAACGTTTGTCACTTGACAGGTTCTGATTCATAAAACCTTTTAAAAAATTTCGTTTATTACCGTTAAAAACATTTTATTGTTGTTTACAACCCTCTGATCACAACTGAAAAACATCTGTTGACCAAACTTTATTACGGCAGACATTTTGATTGCTGTGCGCAGGCTTATCGTGTCTTATTCTTGAAATAAGAATAAAAATGTTGAATGTTACCAACTATTCTTATGTTTAAGTTAAATTTCATTCCTACATAAACCGATATACGGCGCAGCCATGTTTTAACATCTTGTGCACTATTCTTATTTCCTATTCCTTATTCTTGTTCCGTATATAAACCAAGCATTAATGTTACCAACTATTCTTGTGTTTAAGTTAAATTTCATTCCTACATAAACCGATATACGGCGCAGCCATGTTTTAACATCTTGTGTACTATTCTTCTTTCCTATTCCTTATTCTTGTTTCGTATATAAACCAACCATTAAACTTGAGTTTGTTAATTTGCTATTTAAAAATACCATAAATTGAGTACAGGTACATTCCTAAGGGAGTAATGTTATGTAAAATGATGTATAACTATCCATTAAATAGAAGTTGCTACTTAATGCTGTATTAAAATTTAAATAATATTTTGCCACTGAAAATAAACGTATTGAAAAAAATATGATGGAACAAGTTTGATAGGCACTGGAGCGTCCAACTGATGTTCTTAGTTCAAAAAATGTTGTTGGACTTTGTACCCGACATAATTCGGTGGATACACTATACTTCACAAACAGAGTTATAAAACAATTAAATTACTGACCTTGTGCAAAGAGTTTAGTATACCTGGAAGATTCACCAATGATCCTAACTTAACATCTTGTATCGCACTGAAGGGAAGGTGAACAAATTACATGTTAATTACAATAAAATGATGTATAAAGTAAATTAAAATTATTTATTAATAATAAAATCTTTGGCATATATTTACAATAAATGTGATGTCAAGGCATATAATTTAATAGGTACAACTACAAGGTAAAATCTAAGTGTATAATAAAAATTAAAAACAAAGAAATGATTGTCAAATTTTTGAACAAATGAAAAATTTGAACCAACACAGCAGGAGAGAACATGATAACTTATAACTAGCATTATGTTTTATATCAGTCAAACATGAATTAGAACATTAATATAGTATAAATATAATTGGGAAAATAAACCAATTAGTTTTATTTAGTCTTTGTCGCAACTTGCGTTTTATTTTCAAACTTTTGTTGTAATGTAGCTACGTTAGATGGTTGCGTTTTAGCTGGTATTCTCGCACTAACACTCGATGTTTTATTACCATCTGAGTTCACTTTGTTCAGATGCTTCACTGCTACTGGAGATTTACCTACAGGTTTACGTTCTGTAGGACTTTTAACAGTTTTCACTGGTGCTGTTTTGTTTGTTATATTCACAGGTTTCGGCAGCACTCCATTAGGTTTATTGTTTATCTTAGCACTACTATTTAACACATCTGGTGACTTAGTACTAGAGGTTGTTGTTGTTGAACAACTTATAACTAAATCCGGGCTGTTAGATGTAGCTGGAGGTTTCATTGTTGACTTAGGTGGGGTGGTAGCTGTTTTTATTGTTGCTGTGTTCCTGGAAGGCGAAGGTTTCCTTGTTCTTAGATTCACTGGCGTTACTTGCCTACCTACTGGTTTAGGTGCTTTGGACGTTGTTGTTGGACTGGTTACTTCTTTCACTGCTGGTGCAGGTACCGTTTCTATTTTCTTACTCACAGGACTTGTTACTGGAGTCTTGAAAGTAGATTCTGGTTTTTTATCAACAGCAGGGGGTGATTTAATAGTGTTTTCTGGTTTCTTATCTTCTATTATTGGAGTAGATTTGAAAGTGGATTCCGGTTTTTTATCGGTAATTGTAGATTTAAAAGTAGAAGCGAAGGGTCCTGCGCTACGTTGCAAAGTTGACGAGAAAGGCTTATAGCTAGATATATCTGGCTTGGTATCATTTTTAAAAGTACTTAAATTAGTATTAACTTTCGGCGAAATATTCTTCTTATCATTATTAACTACAGGTTTTGGAGCATTCACAGCTGAAGGATGAATATATCCACTTGCAGTGGAGCTGGCACTTGACTGAGTTAAATTTCCCATGTTACTGTAAACGCTTTCGGGCGATTTATAAAACGAACTCGTATTTACATAATTTTCCGAATTATCATTCGATTCTAAATTATTTTTATCATTTTTTGATTTTAATAACTCCATTTCTAACGCTTCTTTCTTTTTACGTGCTAATGTAGAAGTGGAATAAATAGAATCAAAATTTCTATTTTGTATTTCTGATACTATTTCACCTAACAAACCAACACTTTCGCTGCTATCTGAATTACTCTTACTACTTAGAGACTTGGGAGTTTCTTCAATCACAGCATAAATATTATCCCCGCTATTCGGAGAATTTTCTTCAGCTATTTTTGCTAATGGTGCTTCGTTCATACAATCATCATAATTATATTCGGAAGAATTTGAGCTTACAACTTGTTTTGGTTTTGTGTTAGGTTCTTGATAACCTGGCATTCCAGGTATTTTATTGATGTTGTTTTTATCTAGTTCAGGTAAGGGTGGTCTTGGAGGTGGAGGACTTTTGGGACGATTCCCTACAGGAATACTTGTTGGACGCTTAGCTCCATTTGGTTGTCTCATTGAACCAAAGGTTTGTATGTTCGGTCGAGGTGTTACGTTGGTACCTCGCATGCTTTGCGCCCTCATAACTACGGCTTTATTTTTCTCAGGCTCTGTAGGTAAAGCATTTATTGCTAGCTCTATTTCTTTCTGAGGTATTGGATTAGATATTTCCATTGTTCTTAACGTATTCTTATCAATATTTTTATTAAGTTTATTCTGTGTTGCTGCAGGACTATTTGTTACAGATTTATTTTTATCTTCTTTTGGCTTAAGGAAAGAAGCGATGCGATTTAAAGTGCTAGCAGTTTCTTTCGGTTCTTTAGGTTTTATTTGTATGTCTTCTAAGATAATAGCTACCGATGGGTTTATGGGACTAGAAAGTGGTCTAGGATTTTCTGGAGCTGGTGCATCTGGCGCTGGTCTTGTTGGTATCTTTGGAGCGCTTCGCAGTGGAGAGATAAGCTCTTTAGCTGTGCAAGTTGACGCTTTGAGAATAGGGCTTGAAATTAGTGGTCTAGCACTGGATCCAGGATTCAGAGGAGGTAAAGCTGGTGCTATTGATACAGAATGCGTTGCAACAACACCACCAGCAACGTTTAATGGTTTGCTGATTTCATTACTGGTTGCTTGCACGACTGGTTTAACAATTCCAACTGGGGCAGTACTTGATCTCGTTACACGACTTGGGTTTTTTATTGCTATAGTTGGTATTGATGGTACGGAAGGCACTGTTGGTATTATTCTTTTCGGTTGTTTAGGTTCTTCATTTACACTTAATGGTGATAAACGGAAACCTTTGAATTGACCGAAGAATTCGTTCTGGAAGTTGGGTTGGTGATCTTGTAGTAACGATGAGTCATCATCCATTCTTTTTGTTGATTCGGGGGGGAAAGCTGAGCCATTTCTTGATTTTGGTGGAGTCTTTGATGATTTATTCCTGTTAAAATAAGCAATAAGCATTTATAGATAATGTAATGCATAGTTTTAGGCGAATTGTTAAAAGCAAGCTTTAAAATATTAGTTATGCGCATGCAAGAAAATAACACAAATAGCGTAGTACCCATTTAGGTCTCATAATATTTCATGAATATTAAGTTATTTATAATAATGCAAAACAAATTAATTAAGAAAATTTATTTATTACTAAAAAGAGATAAAAGAAAATAATACATTTAAAATTACAATGATTATTATTGAATAAATGTTTTAGTATGCCCTGTTTTACATGGAACCTATGTTAAGTCTGAACTCTCCATTTCATTATCACGTTATACAGAGCGATCATCAAATCTTGAACGTTATGCAATACTTGACAGAAACATTTAGTTATCAAAGTTATTTTTAAGGACATGTACACATGCGTACATTCTATTTTTATTACCTTATACGAATAGATTATTAAATGAACTCTATTTTTCTCTACACGCCCATGAGTTGATAACAGATATTAAGTTAGCAACACATATTTTCGTTGTTCCTCGGGTGAGTTCGGCAAAAGGAGTAATCTGATTGGGTCTTTGTTAAATTGCGATTTTCAGCTGTGAATTAGAATACAGTTTTGATATTTTTAAACTCATTGTTTACTGTTATGTAACGGTCAAGAAATAATGATCACTCGGTATAATTCATTAATTTTGCATTTACAACCCTGAGAGGTTTATTGTCGCCTTCACAATAACTGTATTAACTGCTTTCACTTCCTACAGTTTATAAACTTATTAATTTATGTCATAAAATATTGCTGTTGGTAACACGATTTGTTTATTTTCTGAACTAGGATTGATAAAAAGACTCTACATTAGTTTACTTCACTGAAGTTACTATACAGGAAGGTATATTGGTCTATATTGATATTACAAACGAGTTAATAACCATTATGACTAAACTAGATTGACGTTTCTGGGTACTTAGCAAAAACATTATAGGGGAAACTTTTTAAGATCGCAGCGCCATATGCGGGAAAATCTGGAACACTCGAGAGTGATTTTAAACTGTCGCTTGTGTATTTGTTTACATGATGAAAATGAACACGACTTGTATTTTTCTATTTTCAGAACTTTTCTGTGCTTTTTTTTATTCAAAGGTAATCTACGATTTACAAGATATGTAATGATATACTATTCTAAAGAAATTTCAAGGACATTTTTAGTTTTTCATTGTATTTTTAATTTTTTTTGACTGATGTATATCAACTGATGATTTAGGCAAATTTTGGAGGAAGTGCATTTTTTCAGTCTTTTGTTGGATTATATTAAATATTTGGAAAATATTAATCTTATACTTTTTAGTCAGAACATAATGCTACCATCTAGTTCTTTTAATTTTATTGTAAGAACTGTATGATCATATTTTCAGTCCATGCAAAACAGAATTAAACTTAATTAAATTGAAAATGACGAGCTCTTAATAATAAGTAAAGAGAGGTTTGAGATTTTGTTGAGAAGCAATTATTAGGTTCTATACCAGGGCTGCCCAAAACCAATCGATCGCTTTCTATCAGTCGATCGCGGCGTGATTTTAAGTAGATCTTAAACCAGTGGCGAAGGGACACCTCCGCTAGACTTGCCCTCCCATAAAAAAAATAATAATAAAAAAAAAATAATAAAAAAAAATACATAAAAAAAAAATTTAATTTAAAAGAAGATTTAGGTAAATCTTTAAAAATACATCAAATTATGTCCTATACAAATTTTTGTCCAAGATTTGGTTTACTAGTTACGAATTTTTTTAAATTTTAAAGTTAAATAACTTCCGTTTCCGGTTTCGGATTTTAATAAAAAACAATAGGGTTCTTCCCAATTATTAGGAGAATTTTTTAGTACCAGAACGAACTCTTTGAGTTAAACCGTTTTTGAGTTATCGTGTATACACACAGACACACACACATACGGACGGCACTTCGAAAATAGGTTTTTTGGATTCCCTGGACCATGAAACGTGGTCATCAGTCAAAATCTCGACATCGAAAATTTTCGCGATTACAATACTTGCCCCTTATATATTAAGGTCGGGCAAGTAAAAACCACTAATTTATAGAAATACACCGAAAGAAAAACATTATCTCAACATATCCTAAACAATAAAACTTAAAAAAAAAAAAATTTAATATGTTTCAAATTTTATAATTTTAACTCTGATTTTTAAAAATATCTTTGCAAGCTTTGAGAATGGTTCAGATAGAACCGAAACTAGTTAGCAAGTAAATAAATCTTTTTAAATATTTGACTAAATTTGCTTTTAATTATCGACCGAAACCCAAGAAAATACCTATATATTTAACTTAAAAACAAAGAACCATTTTCTAATCATATTGCAGTATTCATACTGCAGCCTTGGAGGACCTATAAAGAATCTTCATAAACATTTTTTTCTAATTTCGTTTTGCGTATTAGGTTATTTATTATTTAGGTTACATGAAAAACAACTTAAAAATTGCAATATGTAATGCACCTTTTTCAAAATATTTTTTCCGGGGGAGGACTCTCTCACCTGGGAGGGCACTTAATGCCCCTCCGATAGCCGGCTACGCGTTCTGGTCGATCGTGGTAACAATATATATAAAAAAAGTAGATCCCAAATACAAAAAGGTTGAACAGCCCTGTTCTATACTAATTGAACTGTTTTTGAGGTTAGACTTTCGGCAAACGTGAAATATATTTTCGTAATTATAGCCTGTTTCTTTGGTTTAAGCGGAACTAGATTTTGAATTATAGTAACTATTAACGAAGACTGAAGCTCTTGATCATTTTGTATAGCCATTGCCAACTTCAAACATTAAAAAATTAGCTCGTAACAACCAGAAAAATTAAAATTCCATTTGGTTCCGCTTAAAAGTTTGGAATAGCCTATAGAGAGATCTTTAAAGTGTCTTTTTAATTTAAAATTAGTTCACAGCCTAATAAATCAGTTTCGTTTTGACTGTTTCATAAGTACAATATAACTTAAAATAAAATTCTATAAATGAAACTATTTTCAAATCCTCTTAATTAATACTTTTAAATTAAAAATTATTCATAGAAATATATTAATAAAATGGCACTTTCATGATAAGTTTTAAATTATTATTATATGTAAAATAATTTTACTACGGACGTTCAAATATAATAATGGATATACATACGAAGTTGCAGATTCTACATTTCACTTTAGTCCATTTTAATTGCAATGCACTTAAGACAAAGCTTCAGTGCAAAAAGTTTTAGAGCTACTGCAGACGACCGGATTTTGACTGGTATAGATTTTGGCCGGACCGGAGAAACAACCGGTGGAAATAATTTTCTCCGCCGACGATCGGCAGAAAACCGAAAATCATGCAAACAAACGTATCTCAGATCTCAACTCTTTATTCTTATCTATTTCGACAACCGTTTGCTCATTAACCCAAGCTTGACCAAATGGGGTGTGTCACACCCCAGTAACACCCCAGTATATTAATAGTGGAAATGATGTATCTATTTACAATATTTATGAATTAGTTCATATTTAACAATAATTTAATTTTTAATCGACAAAAAAATCAAAAACATCATTTTGAAACAAAAAAATATGTCTAAATTATATTTGGCAACAGCGCATTTCGAACGAATTATAAATAAATAAACGTTCAAAATTCAAGCGTTGCTTGAGAAATGAGAAAGAAATTGTCTCCCCCACCAAAATACATAGACCAATCAGAGAGCTAGTGTGTGAGAGTTGGTGTGAAACGAGAGATGCAATGTTGTCAGTCAACTCGAGACGCTACTTGAAGTATGATGCAATTTAGGAAAGAAATTGGCGTGATTTTGACTTTTATTGAAAACATTATTAAAAAATTGATGTGAAGTGTGAATTTTCACACATTGCAGGGTTTCGCAGGTATATAATAAGTGAAGGCGGCATGCTGAGTGTGTAGGACAAATTTTGCTTTGTAGTAACCACGGCAAAATGAACGATCTTTTTAAAATAATTTATCGTCTGTTAATCTCAGAGCTTTAAAAACAAATTTTATGTTAAAATATTTTTTTGTTAATTTTAATTCGAATACCTAATATCATTATTTAGGTTTCTAAATAAGTGCAGTATTTTTTTTATATAACAAGGTTCATTAAGATTTTGAAAATTGGGCCTATGGCTTCGTATAAATGACACAGAATGAAAATATAATTCCAATTGGTTATTAAATTTACGCTCTTGAAAATTAAATTCAAAATGTGCTAAAATATAACTAGAATTTTGACAAATTAATTTAAACATAATAAATATGAAAAAAAAAACAAAAAATAAAATTGACTCCACAAGCCAGGAACGAACCTGTGTAGTGAATAACGATCCTGTGTGGTTGTCGAGCAACTGAGCCACTAGACCACCAAACGCTTATCAACTTAGTGTGTTATAAGAGTATAACATGTATGCATCGTCAACCAAAATACACAAAAAATGCGTTATTTTCCGAAAACATAATCTGATCAAAAATTCCTGTTGTACTATTCCGGTTCACACCATTATACATTACTTAGAATTTTTTCACATTTTTAGTTTAAACCATCTGGGCTACAGGGTGTGGGACAAATTTTTTTTTGAACAATTTTGGCAGAAATCGCCTCAAAATAATTTATTTTGCAAAAATTAAATTTTGATCGTTAATCCACGTACTAAGGGCTTTCATTTGATACCCTACTCAGAATTTAAAAAAAATATTTTTTTTTTTCGATGAGCACATATTTGTTTATATTTTTAGGGGGATATGTTTTTTAGATGTTTTAGTATTTTTCCTATGTGCGGGTCAAAAAGTTGTACAAGCATGCCAATTTTAAACTCTCTAGGTTTAGCCGTTTGGCTACAATTTTTACCGAACAGACAGACAGACAGACAGACAGACAGACAGACAGACAGACAGACAGACAGACAGACAGACAAACAGACAGACAGACAGACAGACAAACAGACAGACAGACAGACAGACAGACAGACAGACAGACGACAAAATGACGGTATAAGGGTTTTTTGGTCATACCTACAAAACCCTAAAAAGCATTAAATAATTACTTAGAAATTTTTTTTTTTTAATATTGTTCTATAAGCTTGACAGCATCTAACTGTATAAATTTTACCTTATTTTGATTGATATTAAATGAGAAAAGCCTGGGGTATACTACACCCCACTTGGTTGGATGTGTATATTTTGGTCAACTACGGGTTAATATAGCATTTGTACATATGTTTTTCGGCACTGATAAATTATATAAGGGCTATGCATTGAATGTTTTCCATTCATTACTTCAACTGAATCACTTTTTTTCAAAATTATGGCTTATTCCTTTGCCAGTTTCAATAACTTGTTATGTCCTATACTAATTTTAATGATGTCGTTTTGGGATTTAACACGAAATGAATGTAGAGGGAAGGGGAGTTTGCCAGTGAGGCCCGTCACGACAGGACTTGGCGACACTGTTTGGAGTGGGGCCTTGGGGGAGTTGACAATAGAGATTTACAGTTACTTAATGAATATGATTTCCTAACTAATTATTTGAGCAAGCTTTTATTGAGAATTTTTTAATAACCTAATCTAATATTGCTAAATGTTCATATTTGTGGAAGTCAAATATAAGGCTAAAGTTTCATAAATTTCTTTATTGTTCTGGCTCAGTAAAATGTAAATATTTGTTGGTAACGGTATACCTTCTGATATTAAATGTGTTATTAATTTATTTTGTTCTGGTTCAAACTGTTTACAAGACAATATCAAGTGATTTGGGTCTGCAGGCATATTACATGACTCACAGTCACCGTTTGGAATTATTTTGAAACGTTGTAAGTGTGCAGGACAGCTAGTGTGATCAAATCTCAACCTACATATTTTGACTATATTTTGTCGGGAAAGATTGTAATTAAAAACCATGGTTTCTTTTTAATGGTATTATTTATTTTGAAGTATGTCTTACCTTTTAAAATACTAATTTTGTGAAATTCTTTCTGCCATTCCTTAAATATAGTTATTTTAACTTCTTTTAGGAATTAAATTAGAATTACAAAAATATTTTATTTGAACCAGCAGATAGTTGAGATTTTTTTAAAATGAATTTATTTTTCATACATACCATGTCACAGAAAAATATTTAAAAAAAATCTACTTCACAGTAATTTACCATTACGAATAATAATAAATATCTAAGAAATATAGTTATCATGTGTCGTTATATGAATGCTCTCTAAACAGTACATGAAGCTAGTGAGTAGAGGAAGCACCGTTTAGATAAAATCGGATAAAATGGCTATCCACCGGTTATGCGCGCATCTTTATCAGTTTTCATTAGTTTCATTTTAACAGCCAGAGCGGAATGAATCGACATGTTGTGGATGTTTGACGAAACCGGTAGAACAACTGGTCGTGGGTGCTTACTCATTGTAGACAATGTGTTCTATTCTATGCGGTTAAAAATCGCAACCACTTGCCGGTCAAAAATCGGTCGTCGGAGGTAGCTCCTAATTCCATATTGTATGAGGGCTTACGATCAATTGTAGGGGAGGAAAACTGACTAGACCTGACTACAAGTTTAAACATGTATTTATTTGATACGTAATCGGGTCTATTTTGTATTTTAAAAAGTTAAAAATTAACCTCAAGGTCGAAGTTAAAAAAATTTAACCACGTTTACAATATTTTGTAATTCTGTAACTCTATGGCGTTAAAATTTTAAGGGCGACGTGGTTAATTCAGTAGGTTTTGGAATTCAGTGGAATTTTAACTCCAGCCAAATACATGGGGTTAACTTTTTAACCAGCTGTAATTGTAACCTCTAAACGTCAAATAGCCAGAAAAAATCAATTTTTAGAATTAATTATGGCAAGTCTGTTTATTGTAAATCAATTATTACTAGAACAAATTGAACAACAAGAGGTTAATAAGTAAAAAATTAATATAGGTGAATAAAAAAAAATATACAAATGCTTTTTAGGAGATCAGTTCGAATTAAACAAAGGCAACTGAGTGATATGAGTGACCCTTTTAATTTACGTGAAGGAACATTTTAAAATATTTTCATTTGTCTAAAACTTCTACGGAATATCTCGTTTTACAAATGTTGTTTTTTTGAAAATCCAAGAACCAAAAGATTTCCCAATATATTGTAAGTAAATATATAAACTTTAAAACTGTGATACATTTATAAATTTTGATTTCTCTGTTTGTTTAAAAATAAAAAGAAGGTACATTATAACCTGAAAATAAAAGTATCTTACTACAGAAGAAAGAAGAGAGATAAAAAATATTGATACATTAGCATGTTATGGTAATATTATATTATTTACTTTCTGCACCCCTAATTATTTATGTATAAATATTGTACATTTCCGCAATATAGATTTATTATATTTGATCGTTGTTCATTCAAAATTCAGCATAACAATTATTTACATTAAATCCACACTTACACAAGCAAAATACCTTCCCTTGTAGATAATTTCACAACATACTTTTAACCATAAGGTTAAAAAATTAGAACTTAACGCTTAGGTTATAACCTAAGATACAGAATAAGAAACAAGGTTAAAATTTTAACGCCTAGTTACTTTTTAACCATCATTTTTAACCAAATCTTTTTAACCACAAAATATACAGAATAGACCCGAATACATGTTGAAAAAAGTACTCAAACGTTGAATAGATACTCGTATATATTTGAACGTCCATTGTTCGACAATATTAACAAATATTAGAACCACCACCAGGTTGAAAACGTTGAGCCAATGACTTAACAGATAAAACAGGAGTGTCGTCCTCAGGACAAATCGTTTCACAAGTTCTAGGTGATGGTTGTGCATGTTGATTATCACGTTTTAATCTTATATCTACCTTCAAACCTCTAATATTTTTTAGTGACATGCGTCTTTTAGGAGAAGGAGGTATTACATCTAATAAATTACTAGAACTAGCGACTAAGTTTTCATTAGTAGTTGAAATTAAACCAGTTTGTTGTATATCAAGGTTAATATTGTGTACAGCACCTTTATGTTTTGTATCAACTTTGTGTGACAAAGAAGGAACAGTTGGATTACGAGACTTTCTACTAAAACATGCATTGTAAACATTCCTAGGAAAATCTAATACATACGCTGCTCCACCAGTTTTCTGCCATTTGAAGTTCACGTTATATTTTGTGTAGTACATTAGGAAAGCTACGACAGCTAATATTGGAATTATTCCTAGGAATACGATGTACATTGCCATTACGAACTCTTTTCTGGCATTTGGATCAGAAGCTGGTCCGCTGTCTTCAGAACCTCCTACACCTGGATAGTCACAGAATGGAGGAGAGAAACCATCTCTACAATGGCAATGACCCATACTGTTGCACACACCATTTCCGTTGCAATCTTGAGGACATTTACTTTTCGATGCTCTTAGACTATCGACTGACATACATTTTTGATTTACGCACATCTGGAAAAATTATTGGTTTTAATAAACAATAAATAAATTATATACTAATAGATTTTGATGTGTGAAATGCATGATAAATTTAAAAACTTGTACTTGACAAATATCACTGTTGAAAAATTACACTGGGTAAGACCTGATGAGTCAATTGTATCTTTAACTTATGTTAAAAATTGACTGGGCGATGGTTTTTTAATTTATGTTAATTTTCTCACATTTTTAATATACTTAATTGTTAGTTTTTTTAATTATAACTGAATGGGGGAAACTTTTTAAGATCGCAGCGCCATATATGACGAAAGCTGGAACACTCGAGAGGGACATTAAACTGTCACTTGGGTATTTGTTTACATGGTGAAAAGGAACACGAGTTGTATTTTCCTATTTACCGAGCTTTTTGTGTGTTATTATTTTTTTTTTTTTTTATTTAATGGTAATCTACGATTTACAGTATAAGTGTATATATATATATACTATTCTAAATACTATTATAATATATAGAATATACTATTCTAAAAAAAATTATCGAACTACGGCTACGATTGAAGTCGGCATACCATCGATAAACAGTAGTCTTTGATGGTGCTTCATCGCCAAAAGTCAAATTAAGTTCATCGATGCATTGTTATTGGGTTAATCCACGTCGAAAGTTGTAAAAAATAATCGCGATAAATGTTCATGATTTAATTCCATTGTTAGCCGAGACGAATTTTTTCAAGTTACTGTAAACAACACAAATAGCGCTCGTACGTCAAAACGTTCTGAGTACGTATAACGTCAAAAATGTCATACTTTACGATAGAAGCGTCAGTTGCCAGATGGCAGCACCAGTTTAGCGCAATCCCGAAATATAAGAGGCAACCCTCGTACGAGGACCAATACACAAAAATGTATATACTATATTGGGCTTGTCTATAATACCATAAGTTCTTATATATAAAATTTTATCAGTTGTGGTCAAACACGAGCACACCAATTTGGAACGGCGGGCGCAAAGTACGCACGGGAACAGGATTGGAAACAGATATAAATTTATTTCGAAAATATTTTAGAACAGTGGGTTTTAAACTTGTACAAAACGACGACCCCTTTGAGATAGAAATTTTCTTAAATGAAAATTAATGTAATTTTTTAAATACTGAGGCTTTATTCATATACTAATAACTTAAATTTATTTATTTAAATGTGATTAAAATGAAATTATTTCTTTTTGAACATTTAGGGGGTCGCCGATCCATAAACCCACGAATCGCTAGACCCACAATCGCGGACCCCTGAGGGCCGTGAACCATTATATAAGAATCACTGATTTAAAAAATTATATACAAAATATATTTACCTTTCCTTCTCCACAGCTAGCACCATCAGGAGCCAAACCAGGATCAACCTGATTTAATCCAAGATCAACAATCGCTGTTCTGCAAGGGATTATAGACCCTTTCAAATTAATAAAACTCTGAGATAAAATAGCAACTGATTCCATTCCAAATTCTAATCTTTCATTTAGATGGCGGCAGTGTAACATACCACATAAAATATTTCTGCAATAAAAATTACGAATTAGTATTTAATAATATTTGAAGGTATGACATTTATTTAAAGGTTTTATACTTACTCATCCTCACATTTGATGAAAGACTGATTGACCCGATGATAGCCACAGTTTCCATGCCTGGATCCCTTCGTGTTCATTGAATAACACTGGTCATCACTGGATTTACCAGTATTGCCCCACAGTAACTTGCACTGGTCAGAACGTGTCCTGCACGATCCTTGATAGCAGAAGGCCTACAAATTATAACATACATTATAATTAAATATTTACTGTAGAATTACTACATTAATCAAGAGCATTCACAAAATCGCATTTAATTTTTATTATTTACGTTTTTCGGTTTTAGTTGAAATGACAGTGGGCAAGCCAAATACAGTCAGCGCTCGCTTAACGTACATCCGCTTAACGTACGTTGGTAGATACGTACATGATTAATTACGGATCCTATGTTCGTACGAACGTACACGTTGTTCGTACGAACGTACATCACGTAACATGAAAATGTCGCTTTTGTACGAACGTACACATTGTCCGCGCGAACGTACATCGCGTCACACGAAAACATCGTTTTCGTATTTGATATGTCAACTTTATGGTTAAAAAAAAAGGGAAAAGAAATAGCACACAATGTATAATGTATAATCAGATTCACGAAAAATGTCCGATTATTAAATGACGGGACCGCATTTAATTTTGAAAGAATAAACTTAACGTAAAATTTGTTTGAATAAAACTTGCAGATTTTAAAATTTCTACAAAAAAAGATACTTACACTTTTTTTTCATGAATGATCATTTGCAAGATATTGAAGTTTATTAATTTAATGCCCCTAATATTTTCGTAAATCCGAATAGAACAGGAAACACGTAGTACTAACATATAAATACATGTTAAAAAAATAAAAATAAACCATACATTATATAAAATAAACATGTAGAAAAATAATTAGGTACTTAAAAAATTATTATTTGTTGTTTTTAATTAGAAATTTGTCCATTGTCAAATGTACAGCAGTTTTCTTTTTGTCTTAAATAAATTTCAATTATTAAAAATGAATATTAGAAGCTATGGGCGGTGTAGTTGCACCCTTATACCCCCCAAGTTGCGCCACTGCTTTAAAACCCTTAGCTCTTATTTATTTTCTATTAAATTGCATATGTATTTTTACACATGTCAGATTTTACTAAACCAAAATAATAGTTTATGTAGAAATTTTTTTTTTTCTTTTTCAATCGTTTTTTTCGCATATCCTTTGTAGTCGTCTCAAACGTAAATGTATCTAAATAGTATTTAAAGGATATCAGACCAAAATATATGTTTATCTAATGGGAACTGCAAATAATATATAATTTTTATGGAAAAAACTTAAATTCAACAAAGGCTGTCGTTAAAAGTGTAGACATTTTTCATACTTTTCATTTCAGATATTAAGTAGAACACGAAATTATATTATTTGGAAATTGAACTATTGTAAAATGGAATAAATTTTGAATTTTATTAAAATATAAATTTAAATGATTTAAGTTTACAGTCTACACAAGTGGTACTCAACCTGGTCCCTACCGCCCACTAGTGGACGGTAGGAATTTTTTGGTAGGCTGTATGGGTTTTATCCAATGCTGGCTACTTTCCGTTTTTTTTAAAATTTAATTGACGTTTTAAAAACATTAAAATGGAATTTTTTTAAAGTATTATTTAAAAAAATTTCATAGCGTTATTGAAAAACATTTTCATTAAGTTTTCATAAAATTCTTTACTGTTTATAGTTAAATTTCTCAAAATATACAATTTTTATCACCCGCGCATAAGTTACCCAATAGAGATGCTAAAGTGGGCGGTAGGTATGAAAAGGTTGAGTACCCCTGGTCTATACCGTCAAATTATATTTGGTTTACTATATATTACTGTACTATTACGTATGTATGACCAGAATATGATCCCTTTTAACTTGTAAACAAAAATTAGCTTAATGCAAGGGCCCCGACAAAAGTTTCAACCAGAGGCCCTATATAAGCTTGATCCGATCCTGGGTGGGCCATCAGAAGAGCAAAAATACGAATGAGAAATAACCTATGAAAAAGTGCCGGACAGTTATAGATGAAAGCAGTCACTGTCAATAATGGTGAAATTCGAGGGAAGTGTATACCCAAAGGATAAATTAGGGCTGGATATATTTATAGTGTTGATGATGTTTTTCGTATATAGTATGACCTCTTTAACCCGAACATGCCCTAATCCGAACATGCCCTAATCCGAACATCCCTAATCCGAAACTCCAGTAATCTGAATAGCGAGTATCCAAGCCACTATCCTTAATCTGGACAGCGATGTGATTTCCGTTCCATAAACGGGGAAACCCCCTGTTTTACTGTTTTCTGAGATTTGTGCCATTTACTATTCAGTTTTCAGTAGATCGTTGACCAACGTTACTTTATCGATAACAGAAGAGATTGAGCTAATTAAGAGTTTGAAGACGGGTTATACAGTGACCGCCTTATCAGAAAAATAATTTGCGACAAAAAAAAAAAGAACAAGAAGAGGATTCTATCGTCAAGTTCAAATGCGCTCAATAATAATTAAAAATAATAATAAAAATTTTTTTAGTTGGGACTACAATTATTAATGTGTTTTCTTACCCTTCCACCATCACAGTCTTCAGTATCCATTTTATAGATGTCCGTTGGGCAATACTCTGACTGCCCCGTACAATATTCTGGTAAATCACATTCGTACTCAGCAGCTCGACAAAGAGAGCCTGCTGTTTTTGGATGACATGTCTAAAAAAATAATTACAATGTAATTTAACGCCGACAGAACAACTTTGGCAAACTGTTTTATATTTAATAATGGTTTGAACAAAAATCTACAATGTTTAGAATTTTATTCAGATTAAAAATAAAAATTTAAAACAAAGTAGTTGTCTCGTTTTGAATTTTTTCGTATTTTTTGGGATTACAATTTTAATGAAATGATTGAATTCAATGTTAAATAAGTGGGTGTAAAAATTAAGATCCAAACTTATTGCAAACAGGATTAACATGTTTTTTTGCAATTATCTCAAAACTGCAGTACCGTGATAAATCACGTTTTGAATGTACCTCGTTATATTGCTAAATAAGCATCGATATTAATAGGAAAAAAACTGTGGTAATTAACTTCAAAAATGCCTACGATCTTTCCTAACAACTCAGTATGTTACATATGAACAGTATAATACGAGATAATTTGTAGTCAACAGACAGTTTTATATGGTAAATTACAAATTACACGTTATCAAGAATGAATATGTTAAATAGCACTGGGAATTTACTTACTTTTAAATCACAGCATTCACCAGTAGCACAACTGGCATTACTGTAAAGCATACATGTTGTAGCATTACAACATGTATTATCACAGGTTTGAGGCAGACCACAGTCACACTGTTCTCCAGGTTCCACGAACCCATTACCACATACAGGACTATCGAACAGTGACAATGGTTTGTTACGAAGGCAGTAGTCCATACCATGTTCAAATGCTAATGCTAAGTATTCTAAACTACACGATGACCAATGTGTTGGCCATAATGCAGAACTGCTCGGTGACATTATACATCTCTCTTCAGGACATGCACAGTCGTTTGTATCATGCTCCATTCCTAGAAATAAAACTAGATATTAATACATTATTTTAAAATTAGTTACATATTTTTTTTAACGTTTGATCTAAATATGATCTAATATGAGTAGATTCAAGAAAAACTGCATTTAACAATTCAAACATTAATACAAAGGTGGCTTTGAAGATCTTGTAAAACATTTAAAATTAATTGTAAAATAAATAATAATAATAATAATTGCTGGGAAAAAGCTCTCTCGACCTCGTGAAGGTAAGAGGAGAGCGTCTTGTCTGTGCCGAACACGTTGCGGGCAAACTTGGACGGTACTGGAGAGACTACAACCCCCCCCCCCCCTTCGTTAATAATAGGTTCCCAAAGCCTATATAGGAGCAGAGAAGATTAGATGTCAATTTCTAGACCGCCAACCATAGATATGATCCACGTGGTCAGTTGCATAAACACATACTGACGTTTTATATTATTCTATTTGGCTGAAAAACGTCTCTCGATTATTACGTAGCATGTGAGACGTTGTTTACAATACTATTTGAAACAGAATGAGTTTGGAAAAAGGCGCAAGAGCGCTGGATGGGAGAGCTCTGGCCAATAAAAAAGTAGATATAATGATCGCCAAATGGATTTCTTACATACTAAAGTAAGCAGTTGTGTTTCTAAAATTTTGATGTCCGACTGCGATAGTTGGTAGAACTAACTACTAGATATATGGTAATATAGAAGTGTTAGAAAATGAACTATGTATCTGTCACTGTCTATCATAGTGTTCTCTCTATGCGCACCAAAAATACCGCCCTGTCACGAGTTATTTGCCGAACAATATAAATATTTGAATTTTTCTTTTCAATCTACTAAATCCCCGCCACCTTGAAAAAAATTGCCGGATCAGTCCACTGATTGATGTAAGACAAATCAATGAAAATCTATGGAGACATAGAATGGAGTAGTGTAGAGGATAGGAGACATAACAATATTTTCTGATATTCTTCTTCACCCCATAAACTCGTTTCTTATATTATACGAATATTTTTATACTAGGTTATTACCCGTCAACAATGACGGATTTATAATATAAAAATTTCAATTGTTTGTATGTGTATTTGGTTTTATTTTTTAACGTATCTTAATTTCGTATAATTAACCACAAAATGTACCACCATGTCAGGTATTTAGCCAATCACGGGAGTGGGTGTCACCTGTCAGCCAATCAAGAGACAGGCTGTTCTCAGTTAGCCAATCAAGAGAACCTTAGGAAAAATTGACGTCACAATGTTACCGACACTAAATACAGACACTTAATTATATATGTAGGATTATATTACGCATATATATATTTTTAAATAACATTAATACTAGGAAATAATGGTGAAAAGAATATCTTTAATGTTGATATTTGTGTTGAATACTAATAGTACAAACTATTTGCATCAAATATTGTAATATTCATCATAAATATGTATTTCGAGAGATATTGTTGATAAATTATTTTTTGTTTCAATCCTATTCAAATTTTGTGTTTTTGCTGTATCTATAAATATACACATTAGTATGTCGCAAAACAACAGATAGAATATCAAAACAAAATCTAATTAACAAATTTTTTGTTTAAACATTACTTTTCCACAACTCTATATTATAATTTAGAATAAATTAGGACTATTTTATAGCAATAAAAACAATAAAAGAACATTTTCGATAGCATTAAAGCCTAATACAAGTTACATTTGAAAATTCGTAAATCTTGAAAACAATACATGTCAAACAAATGTTTATCATCCCTAAAAATTCCTCAAGTTCATTAAGAAAATGTTAACAAAAATTCTGTATAACTGTGCAAATGGGAGTTAGAACTGAAAATAAGAAAGCGCCATATTTATACAATATTTGCCAATATCAATTTATCTATAATTTTTTTTTTTTTTTCTAAAAACAATAATTACCTGTATAAAATACTATTGATACTATTTTTGAAATTATTTTGCAATGGTCCAATCAGGGCTTTGAACCGGAACTGAACCGAAAACCGAAAAAAACCGTTATTTTTGTCGGAACAAAAACCGGAAATGAACCGAAAAAAAAATATCGGTTTATTTCGGTTCAGATAATGTTTATGTGAGTGAATTTAAAATAAATTTTATTTAAGATTATTTTTTAAACTGATGAGCAGAAAAAATCCTAATTCGTAATTTTTTAACTGATAAGTAAAAAAAAATGCGCTTCTATTATTTCGTAGGAGGGGGGCGGCTTGAACGCCCAGAACCCCCTTCCCCTATCAGCAACCTTGGTATGATTATCACAGAATAAGGAATAAAATGTTCTTCTAAATTATAGTAGAAAATAAATTTCTAATACAAATAAAACCATTTAAAAATGTATCACTCGGAACTGAACCGAAAACCGAAACCCGAAAAAAACCGTTATTTTTGCCGGAACGAAAACCGGAACCGAACCGATATATATTTTTTTAATTGAACCGGAACGAAAACCGAAACGAAAAAAATAACGGTTCGAAGCCCTGGGTCCAATATTAATGCGGTCATCTTTATTTTGGATGTTTGCCATTGCTGATATTACTAGGCTAGAATAGTACAATATAATGAGTATTAGTATCAAAAAGATATAATACTCATTATATTGTACTATTCTAGCCTAGTAATATCAGCAATGGCAAACATCCAAAATAAAGGTGACCGCATTACTATTGATACGTCAACTTTTCACGGTATAGAAATATGAGGTAAGTGGACTGTGCCCATAATAGCGATTTTGATACTGGTAGTATGAGGTCATTTGTAACGATCCGTAAATTATTAATTATTGTTTGTTCCTGTCTACTCTGACATTTAACAATTAAAATATTTATTTTCCAAATCTTGCTATGTATAGTCTATTCCAAACGTTGAAGTGGAACTAAATGGGGGTTTCGTTTTCTTAAGTTGTCACGAGAAAAGAGCTTCTCTAGGTTATTTCATGTTTCATGTTGGTATGCCAACGACGGAAACCAGCGAGACGAGAGATTTTTTATTATAAAAAATTGAATATATAACACAATTTTACATATTTCAAGATAAAAAAAAAATAATTAAGAAATGGAAAATTTGTATTAAAAATGACAAAAAATAAAATATTACAGGGGAAACTTTTTAAGATCGCAACGCCATATGCGGCAAAAACTAGAACACTCAAAGGTGACATTAAACTGTTAATTATGTATTTGTTTAGATGGTGAAAATGAGTTGTATTTTCCTATTTCCCGAGCTTTTTTTAATAAAAGGTAATCTACGATTTACAAGATATGTAATAAAATACTATTCTAAAGAAATTTTACGGAAGCTTTTAGTTTTTCATTGTATTTTTAATTATTTTTGCTTGCCCGTCAATATAATATCAACAAAAATATAGAAAATAGGAAGGGCCTGTTATTATATCAACTGATGATTTAGGCATATTTTGGGTGGGATAGGTGCCTTTATTCAGTCTTTTCTTGGACGTAAAAAATCACTTCCCATAAAATTCAACGAGCAAACGCGCCTGCATGGGCTTGGACTTTTGCCCATTTTTAGTTTTTGGATCCATAGAGACCTACGATCCACTTTCTCTCTACCTCCAAATGTCGTTTCAATTGATATTGTTTCCAAATTAGGAAAATGATGGAATGTTAAAGTGGGATTCTTCTTAATCCACGATTTGTATTGCAGCACACAACAAAACGAATTGTATTTCTCCATTGAACAAAACAAAACACTGTCACTCTCGTATATTCCGCAAATCGCCACCAGATGTCAGGGCGCTTAGGAAGTTTCCCCTATGAAAAAGACATTTTATAATGACAGCCAACTTAACACAGAAAATTAATGTAAGAATGATTTGCAAAGCTGAAAAAAAAAATAGCTAAAATCCCAATTTAGTCGTTAAAAGTTACTAGATTTCAAAATCTAGTTCGATTAAACGTTTGGAATAGACTAAATAATTAGACTTAATTTCTTAGTTTCGTGCGAATTTGTTTAATTAAAATTTTAACATTTTACGATTAAATGAGACTTCTGATCATTTTGTTAAGTAAAAGCCCAATTCAATCGTTAAAAAGTGAGCTCGTGACAACAAGAAAATAAAAATTACATTTAGTTCCCCACGAGGCTAAGAAACTAATTAATTAGATAATTTGATATTTTGTTTTAGTAGACATTTTGAAACTACAATGGTGCAAGTAGACTTCGTTCAACATAAGAAAAACACAGGCTCTCATAAATTACGTCATCAATTCTGCGCGAGAAAACAGCTGATCACATTGATGTACATAAGGGTTTTAAACAATTGTTGTGGAAACCAAACACACAAAATCATGTATTTAAAATACATTTTTACTCATTGTAGTACACGGTATACCTTGAAACGTACGAGAAATAAATAATTATAAAAGAAATAAACAAACAACATCGCACGCGTATAGACCGGGAGCTCATGACAGTTTTTGGTCTCCGATTTCATACAGCATGCCTTTTGGAGGAGAGAATATTTACCCTGTGACAACAAAAATGGGATGGTACTAAACCCCTGCACGCTTTCCGGTCATAGGGTAAATTGTATTTCCACTTAAACACAAAATTTTTGTGCTTTTCTCTGATTTAATATTGCTTGCCCTTTTGTCAAAAGAAAGTTATAACAAATTTAAAGTCTTTTAAATATATGCATGCGATTCGGAGGGTCCCAAAGGGCTCAAACGGTCATGTGATCTTGTAATAAAAAAATATGATTTTCCGCGTTTTCATACAGCATGCCTATAATTAAAAGACTTTAAATTTGTTATAACTTTCTTTTGACAAAAGGGCAAGCAATATTAAATCAGAGAAAAACACAAAAATTTTGTGCAAGTGGAAATGCAATTTTCCCTATGACCGGAAAGCGTGCAGGGGTTTAGTACCATCCCTTTTTTGTTGTCACAGGGTAAATATTCTCTCCTCCAAAAGGCATGCTGTATGAAATCGGAGACCAAAAATGTCATGAGCTCCCGGTCTAGTAGTCAAAAACGAATCAAAGTAAGTGACGCCACTGAAATGTGTTACACTAACTGTTGATAACGTAATAGATGAAATTTGGTTTCTGCACATGAGAGCCGTTAACATCCGCCTGTGTTTTTCTAATCTTAAACGAAGTCTAGTTAGTGGTGCAGACGGAACTGATTAGAACCCACTTATTTTTTTCCACCTGCCAGTGATTAGGTCGCATCCATCAGTGCTACCAGCCTAGTATTTTATACTAACACATTTATGATGATAATATACGGACTACCTCCACCTAATAAATATTACACCGTGGTCTAATTTAACCAAAGTCGTCTCTCTTATAGCTCCCGATACCTTCATGTTTAGATTGTTATTTTGGACATGCTGTATAACGTATGTATGTAAAATATACAGTGAATTTCTTTTACCCTGCAATATTCAAATTATTATTATGCATGGTTTCCCTAGTAACGACACATTATTTTGACAGCAATGTTAAATCGCCTTTGTTGCAAATTAAAAGAAACGCAATGTAACATTGCTGTTAGATTTCAATTACCATAGTAACGATAATACCTATATTGCAGGATAAAAGAAATTCACTGTATTTATTTTTTTAATTGCTTTGGCAATCAAATGTTTTGCGTTTGTTTTATTTTTTATGAGACTATACTGGAAAACATGCCCATCTAAATTGCTTGTTTTCATGATAGCAACTATAGCTTTGCTCTTATTTATTATTCTATTTATTTCTTCAAATCCTATTGTCACATACAACTCCAAATATCTTTGGAAGAATTCTTCTTAAATGATTATCAAGATAATTTTAAAATGTGTTATCTTGAATTTATTAAAATACCCGTTTTCCCTTTAACTGTAACATGCACATTAGTATGTATTTATTGCAATTCATTCATAATTTCATGATGATAGATTCACGTAATGCTGTAATGAGTATTGTAGAGCCAGGAAATATTAGTAACACTACTTATAGTAATAGCTTCCTGTCTTCTCATCTGTAGGGAATAAGGTCAAGTGCAATAAACTTTAAACGACTTAAGTAGATATTATTAGTGAATATATGATGTAATTTAAAGCTATTGATTTTTTCTCAAGTAGCTAAATTGCAATTGTAACGTAGCATGACTAATATAAAATATTTTAAAACATCATTGGCACTTATGTCGAGATGTTTCTACACAATTAATTCCTAATAAACAATTAAGGTAGTAAGAGACAAGTTATCAACCTCTTAATACATTTATAATAAAACTAGCTGCCTCGCTCGGCGCCAATTCGTTATTATTAACCTAATTTTTTTTGGAACTTACAATATACCTATTCGTAATTAGGTGGGCGGACAGAAAACATTAGTATAAACATGTGAAAAGCTAGGATTAAACAGAACAGGATTAGTTATCTGAGACTCTCTTTATAAACAATGTTTTTCGTTTTACCATAAGGCGCTAGCAGGTAAAAGTTGTTGTTAGGATTGACACGCCGGCATGCTATATACAACTACGCATGCGAGAAGCATGGACTCCACAAATAAATGCTGCTATCTTTAAGATTTGACTATGCGACTTATTAATAGTCATTGCAAAAATTGGAGGTGCTTGAAATGAAATTGTAATTTTATAGAAATCATCGTTATTCTAGGGATTACCACCTCTTCGTCAGTACCGCAACTAGTAATAATGGTTGCTTCTACAATATAGTCTCTTAAACTGTTCACCTGTAAGCGTGTTCCATTACATAATTTCGGCGGATGTGTATTTCTCATCAATATTATTGGCGCACTTACTTTCAAAGTAAGAGCGTGACAAGGTAACCCTGATGAGTTGAGGATATTCAAGAATTCGACTGGATAGTAATGGCATCTTGCTCATCTCCAACCGTGTCTACAAACATGTAGGTAGGGGAGCAGATTCAAACTGACCCAAGACTACTTTCCCAGTAAAAGTTGTCGTAACTTTGGAACTACAGACCGGATTTTAACAATTATTTTAATTCTGATTAGTGTATAAATCGTGTTCCTGGTTTGCCACTGAAGAAAGTTATGCGGTCACTGATAATTTCGAGAAAATGCGATAAATACACATAAGATGGATTTTATATTACCAGTGTGCAACATAATTATATTTTTGAAACTACTGAATATATTTTTAAAATTCTTGCAATTCTGAAGCATATAAATCATGTACCAACCTTGCCACTGAGAAACCTATGTTACTACTGATAATTTCAAGAAAATGTGTTAAGTATGGATTTGGTTTGGCCCGCGCACACACATTTCATTATAACTTTAGAACTACTGAACCGATTTAAGAAAACTTAGCTTAAAATATGACCAGATGATGTTAGCTACAGACAGAAAAAATCGCATGAAAATCGGATTAGCAATTATCGAATAATGCATTAAAAATAAACCGAAAAGATGGCTTCTGTATTACTCGCGTGCACAAATATTATTATATTTTTGGAACTACTTAACACGTTCGCGGACAGTACGGCTATAGCCGTCGAATATTTTTCCTAGCTCAGGTCATGACGGTCTAAACCGTCCTACTTTTTTATTCAAATATACAAATGACGGCTGGGGCAGGTTTTAATTCCATTTAAGTATATGAAAACTAGTATAAACTGTCCTATCAAAAACATACCGAACACAGTAAATGTCCTATTATAAACAAAAATCTAAAAAAGTGACATTTTGGGTACATCTCATTGTACAAAACTGTCCGCGAACGTGTTAACAGATTTAAGAAATTCTTTCAATTCTGGTTAATGTACAAATCGTGTACTACCTTGCTGATGATGGATCTATGTTGTCACCAATAATTTCAAAAAAATTAGTAATATGAACGGAAAACATGGATTTCGCTTTGTCCGCGAATACAAATTTCATTTAACTAGGGAACTACTAAACCTATTTAAAAAAAAAAAAACACCCACACACAGCCTTATATATGACCAGATGATGATGCTACAGACAGAAAAAAAAAGTAATACCTTAAATATAAACCTAAAAGATGGATTTGTTTTACCCGTGCGCATAAATTATATTTCTGAAACTACTGAACGACATTTTAAAAATTATTTCAATTCTGATTAGTGTAAAAATTTTGTATCAACTCTGTCGCGGACTAACCCTCTATTGTCGTTCATAATTTCTAGAAAATGCGTTAAATATGAACGGAAAATATGGATTTCGTTTTACCTGCACGCACAGATATCATTATAACTTTGGAACTACTGAATCGATTTTAAAAAAATACAGCTCAAACGCCAGGAGTAAATGGTTTAGCGCTTGCGGCCAGAGGCTTGTTAGTTAGTTAGTTAATTAAAATTTTTGACACACAGCAACAATAGCTACTTGCGGCCACAGACTTGCTTAACTGGTTTATTATATGAATAAATTTTTTGTATATCTTTAATTGTTTATTTCTTTTTTATTGAAAGTGATATCTTTTTTATTTGTATATCCCTGTTATTAACATTTATTTGTTAAAACTTACCAAAATTATGCCCCATTTCATGGGCAACTGTAGTTGCTACTAAACTAATAGTTGGTGAATGATCCATCGACACACCTCCGGAATACTCAAATGTACAAATTGGACCTTTCAGAGCCTTCCCTACAACTCCTCGGTCGAAGACAAATTTGCTGGAAAAAGAAATTATTAATTCAATAAACCTTAGTACTGTCAAATAAAATACAAAAATTCATATATGCAAACTTCCATTGATGCTACGTAATAAATTAATTATATAGAAACTTTGTTCCGATTAAAATATTTACAAGTTAAGCCATAAAACTACTACTATTGTTTGTTCTCATATTTATAGATGTATTAGATTAAGATAGATAGTTTCTTATCCATGCCATTTCTGGCTTGGAATCTACAAAAATCTTTACATTTGTACTGTTAATTGAATTGAATTGTGGGGCAATATTTTTTTATTATTTATTATTTTTATTATTATATTTATAGATGTATTTGATAGTGTATTATTTCATTTACTTACGTTAATAATTGAGCATTATCATTCGGATGTTCCTTGATTAGTTTCTCTCTGCGATAATGCAGAAAATTAGTTAAAGTAGTGTCACCGTTGGGTGAGAGATCAATCTCATCGTGTTCTGTCCACACAACTACTCCGACAAGAGCGATGAATATGTTGAGTGAAGAATAAAGCTGAAACATATTTATTTAAATTTATTCAAGTCATGTTTTATTAAAAAATTGGATTTTTAAAATGAAATTAACTTTTTTTTTTCCAGTTTACAGCATATGAACTGAGGAAGATATTTTTATGCTAAAGAAGTAAATTTACATAGTTTGTATTTGAATTTATACAAAAGAGGCTACATCAAGTTTAAAAAGTATTAAATAGAGATACTTGCACATAAATTTTACAGCAACACAGGTAAAATTAAGATGTTTTAAATAATTAAAAATACAAAACAGAAAAAGGTTTGATGTAGTCATTGTACGCTTTATTATTTTCAGAGATAAAAAAGTAATCACATTTTGTATATGACTGACAACATTTTTGTTTGTTTAATTTAGTTTTTTGTTTTGTTTCTTATTTAAATAAATTGTATAATTATTTATGGAACATGGTTTTTATAAAATGTACAACTCTTGAAAATTATGTGCATTAGTCACTCGCAATTTGTTATGATTTTTCGCTAGAAGTCAGATTAGACCGATGAAAAAAATATATATATATATTCTCTGCGATAGCTCACTCCCAAGTGGCAAATTTGCGAGTGGAATTTTCGAGGGTTGAAAAAATATTAATAACTTATAGTCACAGATTCTTGTTAAAAACATGTATCATTTTTACAAAGCACTCTACGTTTTCAAGATACTTGATTTTTATTTTAGTTCATATCTAAAAAATTGATGTGAAGTATGAATTGTCACACATTTCTGGGTTTTACAGGTTGTATAAATTGTGGGTACATACTAAAAATCATAATCTCCGATAATGTTCCCATCTATCAGCTTAAAGTGTGCGTAATAATGAGATGCGCGCGCAATAATCCAGTTGTCCAGTTAGCCAGTTAAACGATGTTAGCAAGGTATTACAAAAAAATCGATAATATTAAAAATAATGTAGAAATTAAATATCAAAATACTACCTCACTGGGAATCGAACCCGTCAGCCTAAGAATTTCACGTTCTAGTTCTAGTTCTGGTCTAGAACGATTTGTGTTGTTTTTTAAAGTAATATTTTTGTTTTGATCTTTTCTCTTATCCCTTTCTGGATTTTTTAAGGTAAGATGAGATACGATAACTAATTGTTGTTATTATTGAAACGCTGCTAATTAATTTTGCTCATTATTAAAGTTTCTCAAATCGAGAATCGAATAGTTTAATTCGAAATTTTATTGTTCTAACTCCTTGAATCCATCATATTATAGGACTAAAAAATTAGACATTACATAAATTAAAAATGTAATAAATAATAATTAACATTTAATACTGTCTTTTATTTTTAAATTTTTTTTGATTAAAACATGTGTAGGGCCCCTTGGTATTTTTAAGCCCTGGACCCCCAAAAAGCTAGATCCGCTACTGGGTGGCAGGATTACGTAAAAAAAAAACGTCTTTAAGATTGGAATTGGCGGGTTTTGCAATCAAATGGTGATTTCAATCCTAAAAAAGGAGGCCTTTATTCTTTTACGGCTGCATTCTGGAGTCGTCTATTTAATAAATACACAATATCATCCATTGTTACTCTTAATAATACAACAATAATATAAATTCTCCAACATAATGTATATTCACCTACACCTACTATGCTCTAGCAACTGATTCTAACATGGGCGTAACCTCCAGACAGCAGACAGCATGCTCGATCGCTATTGGTCAATTTGAACATGGCAGATTTTGAAAACAAACTTTTGTACACATAGCGGATTTTGCACTTACAACCATGTTTTCTATAGCTATTTTATACTCCAATAAGTGGATTTTGCACTCAAACTTTTTGCTACCTTGTTCTGTCTACCATAGAGAGCAGAATGCCGTGCATACCTCTTTTTTTTTTTAGTGGACATGCGGATTTTGCATTTAGACCCCTAAGTTCTAAGTTCACATAGTGAAATAAAATTACTATTGCAAATATGTGAAATTTCCATAACAATGATGATACATCATCATCAGATATTCCATTCCTTCGATTAACCCCGCAATCAAGAGTACAATCTACTGATAATTCGGCCGCAACGCACCCAACATGGCAAATTTATGTAACCATATATCAGCCGAACATTCTTTTAATTGTGTAATGTATCTTCCCCTCATGAATAATTCTACATCTATTTATTCTTATGTATGTATTCTTACATACAATAAATTTCTTTGTTTTATTTTGTTTGTGGTACAATATGCAAAGTTAATGTATTTTTAATATCTACTATTTTTCTGGATGACTAACTGCGGGAATCTTAATTTCGTTTTTATTGGGAGCTTTATTCACAAAAATGGGATAATTAATTATGCTATTTAAGATGCTATCTTGAGGATTAAAGAGAACAATATTGTGAAGATGATATGAAGACTTCGCAAAGATGGCGAGGCTAACTAATACAAGATCTAGTGAATTCTGGTACTAATTTCAAATAAAAAATTGATGTGAAGTGTGAATTTTCACACATTTTAGGGTTTTGTAGTTATTTAATAAATGTAAAATGCCAACAGTTTTGCCATTTTGCCAAAATCAACAGAGTTTCCATTTATTTTTTTTAAAACTAAATTTAAATAATTTGCGAAAATCCTAACGATTTTTTCTGCAATTTGCTTTATCTTAATCTGCATTCATAGCTCTAAAATTAAGACTATACGCTGTGCGTTGTGGATAAATTTAATAGACTATTTTAACGTTTAATGCCATCGTTCACAGCTTCGAAAATTAATGCGTAACGAATTTTGTGACATCTATGATTTTTTAAACCAACTATGAAGGAATAAAGGCATTTATATGCCTTTTTACGAACCCACCATCGGCGAGATAATGATTTCTTATTAAATTTTATCTTTTTCGTTCCACGATTTCCGAAATTTGTTGAAATTTTTGCTACAGAATTTTTCAGGTTATGTAAAATGAGATAACTAATGTGTGTTTAGATGTCTGTCGCATTAAAACAGTATAGGTACTAACTACAAAGTTTGAAACACTGTCTATAGTTGACAACGTACAGTCTATTAAATTTAGAGCTGTGAACAATCGCTTGAGTTACCATATGACAAACTGATAGTGACAATCTAAAGTGAATAAGTCATAGCGTATAATCTATTAATTTAGAGCACCACCAAATACCCGCTGTCGCCACCACTGCTCTTTGATATCTTAAAAACTACAAACTAAAATAATTCAAACAATAGTTTTAAATATATGAACTGTATACGTTCCACACATGAGCGCTACACTACTTGCATTACATAACGTATTCTAAGTCGCACACTGCCTTAGCCATAAATATAAAAAAGCCCTAAAATTATTAGCTATAATTTAGTCATGAATTAAAAAATAATCAATTTTGTCAAAAACACAATGAATGCGATATCTTTCGAAAATATAATCTGATCAAAACTTCCTGGTGTACTATTCCGGTTCACATATATATATATATATATATATATATATATATATATATATATATATATATATATATATATATATATATACGTTACTCTAGAGTTTTAGATTAATTTCTGGGCTGTAGGGTGCGGAACAAGAGTTTTTTAGCACATATTGGGCAAAAATCGTGATAAAATAATGAAATTAAAAAAAAACTACTTTTCGTTTCTTACTCTTCGATTAAAGAGCTATCTTCTGATACCACACAATACATTTGAGACTGACTGGAGAACTGAACAGATATAGTTGGGTCTTAATGCGAGCGCATCTCAAGTACTGTTTTAAGTCTCTAAACGGAAGCACGTGCTATTATTTCTAAATTTATGATTTTTTATATGTGCCCATAATTTATTATCATTTACTATACGTATAAATACCTATAAAACTTATATACCTATAAAATCCTGAAGTATGTAAACAGTGGCAGATCTAGCTTTTTGGGGGCCCAGGGCTTAAAAATACCAAGGGGCCCTACAAATGTTTCAATCAAAAAATTTAAAAAACAAAAGAAAGTATTAAAGGTTAACCCTTTACTGCATGAATTTTTATTTTTGGCTGAAATAATTCATGGGCATTAGGAATTGATTCTTATTGATGGAAAAATTAATTAAAAAAATATATTTAAAATATTAATTATTATTTTTATGAAAAAATAATAATTAAAATAATAATTTAGGGTTTGTGCCATACATGGAACATTATGATTCTACATTATGTTACAAAAGAAAATGATTCCGTATTATTTGCTCGTCAATTGCTAGGTGTTCTTCATTAGGGAGTAAAAGCAGTCGCCCTCGAATTTTTGAAAGAAAAGGTTGTATCTTCTAGTTGTCCTCAATAAATACAGATTTATCGTTGAAGTGCAAATTCCGCTTGATATCCTCAAATCTATTGCAGCCCATTACTTGAGATACTGTAGATCCATTGATGTGTATGTTGCATATATGAACATTCATGAAGTAACGTTCTGATTCAGTTTTAAAAGTAAAATAAAAAATAAAAATCGGAATGTGCCATATATGGCACACTATGCGGTAAAGGGTTAATTATTATTTATTACATTTTTATTAATGTTGGATGTTATTTTTTAATTTAGCTGGCGCTTCACTTATGTTGCTTTTTAATAAATATTAGTAAATTTGTGTTTTTAATTTTTTTGTGTTGTTTTTTAAAGTAATATTTTTGTTTTGATCTTTTCTCTTATAAGCCGTGCTTGGTATAGAATATAATAGGTATATGTCCGAGAGGTTGGGGGCCCCTTGCGGATCTGGGGCCCAGGGCTTAAGCCCTATTAGCCCGTATGTAGATCCGCTACTGTATGTAAAACTACACACTTCACAACAATTTTTTACTTTATAATTTGAAAGTTTCTAAAAGTATACATTCGATTTCGATAAGTGAAATGAATGAGTACGCTGTTTTACCATCCAAAAAGAAGTACATGTTTAGGCTATTCCTAATTTTTTAAGCGAAACTAAAACAATGTTTTTATTTTTGTAAGTTGTGACGAGCGACTTTTTAAGAATTGTAGAGGGATTTGCTATACAAGACAATTCATCAAAATCCTTATTTAAACGTTAATAGTTACTAGTTTTCAAATAAAGTTCCACTTAAATCAAACAAACAGACTATAAGGAAATAAATTTAAGATCGTAGCGCCGCGGTGGTCAATTTTAAATGTAGGTAGAGGATACTTAATGTTATTGTTACATAGCTGTGGAAGTAAAATTATAGGAATAAATATATTTTACAATATTTTGTGAACCTGTTTTACTATTTTATCAACAAGTAAGTATATACAAATGTTTATAAAGCCATTTTTTTCAATGACCGTACCTAAAAAAAAAAAAAAATAAAAACTATAATTTGTGATTGTTGTAGGTTATGGCGATAAAATTTTCGTAGTGGATTATTTAAAATATCGGCATTTCCAGATAAGAGAGATTCTAAGTGGTGAATTTTTAAAGACTTACTTCAAAGTAGAAGTCGTTGGCATTAGTTATACTGTTTAAGTTTGTTTATGGCGATTTGTTTTTGCAAAGTCCAATAAAATGGATAGATCTTATTGTTGCGTACCTATGTATGCGCAAGTTAAGGAAAAAGAGAAACCCTGAATTATCGTTCCATAGATTTCCACCTACTTCAGACAATGTTAAATTACAAAACTTGAATCGAGGAAGTTGTAAATTGTCGTAAAGCTTGGATCAGAAAAGAAAATTTGGAAAAAAAGTGGGCCATTGAAAATTTGCTTACACTTCCTCTCCTTCATATACAACGCGTGAATTTTGAATTCCATCTATACACTTGAAATAATCCACTATACATTTTTTTATCACCATAACCTACATCACAAAATATAGTTTTTAATTTTTTTAGAGACGTGTCATGCAAAAAATAGCTTTATAAACATTTGTATATACTTACTTGTTGATAAAATAGTGAAACAGGTTCACAAAATATTGTAAAATATATTTATTCCTATAATTTTACTTTCGCAGCTACGTAACAATACCATTAAGTACCCTCTACCTACGTTACAAAATTGACCACCGCGGCGCTACAATCTTAATTTAAACTTCCCAATACTCTTAAAATAGTATGGATGGTAACCCTAGATTCAGTCAGCTATTTCGTCATAATTTCTACCGTGCAAACTGATAGACATATCAACGACAGTATAAGGGTTTCTTGATTACACTTACAAAACCTTTAAAATAGAGGAGCTGCCAAGACTCGTTAAAATATAATACAGCTCAAAGATGGTTTGGAAAATATTAAATAAAATTTAATTTTAAAATAATCTGTTAGTAACATAATACCAAACTAAATACAAGATTATCAAAATACTTACGCCATTGATAATGTTGGCAATATCCTTACAATGTTGATAAACTTTATTAAGGCTCTCCCCCAGTTGTTTGTATTCTCTGTTGTCGACAACCAGGACCAGCTCAACATATCTGGAACGTTTGTTGGCGTTGTATGGACCTCTTATATATCCAGCCGGATTACTCGATCTCTTAAACTAAAAAAAAATAATTTAATATTAATATCTTAACACCACTATGATTCAGCAATATAAAATCAATAATAAAAGAGACACCAAAAAGAGATGCGAAATCCTGAAAGGCGCTAATTTTGGTTTTGCAATAGTATGCTTTGATTTCCTTTGGAAGCCTTGAATTCATTTCAAATATATTTAAAATTTGGATCAAATTTATGTCGGATCAAACAAAATGTAACAAAGTAGCAATCAACAAAATCGCCTTATAGTTTTATGGAATCCTGGACACTAATAAATTTGGGAAGGGGCTCTCAATTATTATTTAATAGTAAACATGTTTTCTACTTGTTTCTTTAAAAAAATCACTACGGCATAGTCAAATTCAGTCATGTCTAATACCTGTAGTACACGATGCGATTTCTCGTTTTGAATCTCGTACGATTTATAATACACATATTATTGTATCGCGTACTACAAGATTTTCGTACGAGATCTTGTACGATACTGAAAACAAACCAATTTTTATTGTCTCGACCTAATATATTGGACAGAATGAACCAATAATGGTGCAGTATAGGATACGCATATTCATGTGACCGTAGCGAACAACTGTTCATCTGTCAAACATATTTCGAGGTTATTTAGTATCAACTTTTTTTAGTAGCAATATTTTTTATTATTTTGTTAAAAATAAATTGGATTTAGCTGTTCACATTCTTAGGACATTTACATATATCTATATACGTTTGGATTTATTCAACATCTTATTATCCAACATACTTAACTAGTGACTTATCTAAGGTGACCATTAAACATTCCAAGCCGGGAAAAAAGTACCGGGGGAATTATATAATTTTTTTTTTTTGAACATTTTTTGTCCACAAACTACTCTTGATTACAATTTCTATACTTCTCATTTATTATTAAGTTGCGTGTTATGTATAAAACAAATTCAACGAAATCATTATTAATATGATTTTATTTTCCTTAAACTATTTTATAACGATAATAATGACAACAATAATATTTTTTGATAAACAAAAATCGTAGTTTTATAAACAAAAATAATAATAACAAAAAATAAATAAAATCATAATTCCCTTCAATTTCAAATGTAATTAATTAGGTTAGTACAATTTTTTGAATTCTGTACAAAAATAGACGTATTGCGCATCAATTGGTACAGATTCAAAACGATAAATATTAGATGGTATATTACAATAATTTTACATGCGATAATTCTGAACAAAATTCTCAATGTAATAATTATCGTCCGACATATCGTACGAGATCAAATCGAGAAATTTCATCGTGTACTGCAGGCTTAAGACATCCGTCGCTTTGTTTAATAATTAGAAATCTTATAACCCAGTGGTTCTCAAAGATATAATTCAAATTTTGAAAGGAAAACACGAACTTTGTTTAGTGACACTTTAAATATCCTAATACTATGAAAATAGATAGAAGTAGAAATAAAAACTATTTTATTAATGTTTTTTTTTTTTTTGTAATTAAAAACTTTTGCATAAACAATGGGCGTAGCAAAAGTGTTTGAGATTCTAGGGGAGCCGGGAATAAAAAACGTACGAGAACCACTGTTATACCCTATTCTTTATTGAAGGATTACGTACATTTCTTTTTTTCTACAACCGTTTTGGAAAAATATTCTAGATATTTGAGGTTTATAACATATTTTTATGGATTTTCTTTTTAAGAATGCAATGACATTCGAATATTTACTAATATAGGCTATTCTAAACCTGTAAGCGGAACCAAATGGAATTTTAATTTTCTTAAGTTGTCACGATCTAATATTAAATGTTTGAAGTCGGCTTTTGCTAAACAAAATTATGAAAAGCTTCAATCAAATGGTAACGGTTATTTAAATTCAAAATCTAGCCTATACGAACCCCAAAGGTCGATTTCGACTTACGGGGGTCCAGCTCAGGGAGAGAGAGAGAAAAAAAAATAAAAAATGGGGGTGCACGTGAGCAGGTGAGCATTTAGGCAGGTCACATCAAAATTTAGGCGATCCGTAGGTTTGAGGATGTTTTGACTATACGATGACATTGAAAAATCGGATGTCATATTACAAAAAGAACTGATTGGAATAAGTATTAATTTTATGTAAGATTTTACTAGATTCTCATTTGTTTCGTTCCTAATCCAAATATTTTCTTACATTTTGTTTCTTTTCAATAGGTTTGTTTTTTCAAAGGTATGACTAAAAATTGTACATGTTTTTCTTTTTTTACAATTGTCTACTCTACAAAAAAACCCGATCAAAATAAGCAGCACTGTGTCAGCTGTCAAAAACACATTAGAAGTTAATTAGGAAAATTTTATAATAGTTTTTTGTTTTCCATAGACCCTCCTATGGAAAACAAAAAACTCGACAGACGGCCATCGGTGGAAAATTTCACGCCTAGTGCCTAAAACACTCCCATTTTGCTTTTTGTTGCATAAATAGCTACTATCTATTCCATTTTTAAGAATAATTTGATTAATAATTGCATTATTTTTATGATTTTTGGAGTTTTGGTGTTTAGAGCCATTTCGGTAGCTCACGGCGGAGCCTCAAGCGTGCCCATAGGGAGAGGCCCAGTGTGCCCCCTCCCAAAGACGGCCCTAGCAAGAAGGAGTGTATTGCTGAGGAAAAAGCAACAATTTTTAAATATTAACACATATCAGTGCTCCACAAACTTATTCGGAAGAGGACCACTTGAACTCAGCTGGGCGCTTCACGCTTAGACACAGTTACAGTAAATTATATAATAATGATTTCTTATTATCACAATAATAACAGTAATATTATTAAAATAATAATTTTATGAACCTTGATTTGGGATTTTCTAACTGCGTTTTAATTCTTGTTGTCTTTACACAAGTAAAACTTTTTTAATAAAGAAAAAATGTTAAGCTTGTTTTGCGCGTGATCCAGATGATATCTTCAGAGCCATAGTTTGGAAACCCCTGTCTTAGATTCAGCCCCTAGATGAATTAAGATAATGGACTACTACATGCCTTAGAAGCAGCGTGGTATTAGAAAATACCCCAAGAGACGCGCGCGAAGATAGCGTTTTGCCACAATACAAGTCAATTTTTTTCATATCGAGTATTATTCATGGGCTCTCATTCACATATCTAATATTGCGCCTACTCTACCACAAGACTGTCTACTGTCATGCTTAGGTAGCAAAACAATTTTAAAATTAAATACAAAGTAAATAATATAAAGTCTGTGTAACATAAAACATCTATTCATGTTTACTGTGAATGTAGTAATGCAAAACCTGAATGTAAATGCAAAAATATTTCAAAGGAATGTTGGCGTAGGTCATTAGCCAAATCAAATATCAAAAAGAATTTTGTAAGATGAAAGGGAAAATGTATCATGAATGAAAATTGCAAGTAGTTGAATTGTGGCACATTGTGGGAAATATACAATTTAATTGTTCAAAATTAAAATTAATTAAGTACGTTAAACAAAGTACGTTAACCCAAAGAACTCCAATAACTATAATAAATGTAATTTTCGCAATTTTACAATATTAGCCGCATTGCATATCGGTAACGGCTTTATTTCGAAGGGCAAAGACTTCGTACCCTGGCCAGAACATTGTACAGTATGGATTGTCGGTTTAAAAAAAAAAAAAAATTAAATCCGAAACTGGTTTTTAATTTCTAAAAAAAACGGTTTGAATTAATATGTCAAAATTAAATTAAAATTCAAACATTTTGAAAATAGCCTCTGAACATATTGTAGTACAACAAAATTTTCAGGCGTATATTTGTTTATTTAACATGCAAACCGACAAATGCTATGCGATAGTTAAGATAGATAAAAAAAAATTAAAGACTGAAATTAGTGTCAAAATATTAAATGCTTTAGAAGTACAATTTCAAGAAAGAAGACAAGCTGAACTGACAACTCTTGCTATTATTATTATTATTATATTTGCAAAATCCACAAAATATTTCAACAAAGAAATCTACTATATTTTCACTAGCTTCTAAACTCGATATTAATTTAGCTTGAAAAATATTGTCTAGAACAGCGTTTCCCAACCTTTTTTGGCTCGCGTAGCACTTGGTAGTACATCACGCTAAATTGTACCACTTCGTAAATATGATTGTATTTCGTATATTTATTTACTTAGTAGATATAATAGTAGATAATAGTACAAAATAGTAGATTCTACTATTTTTTCATATTTCGTTTACTAATAAATGGTTTTAATAAAAACATAGAATTATAAAAAACCAATTAATATATTTTCTATATTTTTATTATTATAATCATTATTATTACAATCAAATATTTTTATAAAATAAATTTGATGAGATTCTTGTGCTTGTTTCGAAGAACATAATTTTTTGAAATTTGGTTCAAAAGATGCGAGGTATACCTTTAGTTTACAGCTGCGTTCAATCTGTTTCGATACTTATTTTTTTTTTAAATATATGAAGAAAAAGCTCTTTCTACTAATTCCGTACTAGTAAACGCTAATAATAATTTAAGAGCTTTCTCAGAAAATTGTTCATATTCTTTATCAATGTTTAACCAAAAATTAATTAGATTGTGTCGTTTGAATTCTACTTGTAAAGTTCTGTCACATGATAATTGTATAAAATTTTCTTTATCTCTTACTGATAATGATGCAGCATTTTCTAAATTTTCTTCATAGAAGGGGTTTGAAATCCAATTATCATTTGTGTTTTCGGGTTTTGGAAAATACTCCATGAAAGACAATTTTAATCCTGTTAAATGTGCTATGATATTTTCTCGAATATCTTGAGACAGACTAACCTTATTTTCAAACCAAAAAAATATGTATAGTTTCGAATACTTCCGGTTGATTGTTTTCGATACACTGTTTCAAAAAATCTAATTTCTTAATCATACTCTCAATTTTATCATTAACATTAAAGATCGTTATCGGGCTGTTCTGAAGTGTCAAATTAAAATTATTTATTTGCAAAAAAATATCAGATAAATATGCAAGCGCCTGAAGCCAATTAAAATCATACAATTTCGAAGAAAGATCAAAAGGAAGGTCTTCAAAAAAAAAAACCTGTGTTTCTTGTCTAAGTTCGAAAAACGGGTTAGCACCTTACCACAAGATAGCCATCTCACTTCTGTATGAAAGAGTAGTGAAGTATGAAGACTCATCAAGTCTTCGCACATAACTTTAAAAATTCTTGTGTTTGTGGAGCTTTTCTTTATAAAATTAACAATCTTCACCGCATCGTTGAGAACGAGTTCAATTCTTTTGGAAGGCGCTTTATTACTAGATTTTGCCTATGGATACAGATTTTGCAGTGGCTCCAAATTACATTAGGAGCTACATTTAAGATGCGGCCGCGAAGACCAAATATATAAACCTGACATTGATTTGGCACCATCAGTACACAATCTACAACAGTTTACCAATTAATACCTTTCAATATAAAATAATTATCAATAGCTTTAAATATTTCTTCACCCGTTGTGAGTGTGGAGAGAAAATGACAAAGAAAAAGATTCTATTCAAATTCATTGTCTTTAATGTACCAATAACAATCATTCTTACAGAACTAATAAATATTATTATTATTAATACAGCACTGTTTGTTACGTCTGTGGTCTCATCTACTTGAATTGAGAAAAATTTGTTTTCTTTTATTCTCTCTTTCACTGTTTTCTCGATATCCTCGGACTTGAATCGTGAATTCTTCTCGATACCGTATTGTTTGAAAGAGGAATTCAATTAATTTTGAATTGTAGGAAAAAACGTTTCTATGATATTTTTATGATTTAATTTTTTTAAATTTTTTATGTCCGCCATTATTGATTATTTTTCGTGTACCACCAACCAGCAACTCGCGTACCACCAGTGGTACGCGTACCACAGGTTGGGAAACGCTGGTCTAGAATATATCCAAATTCGGAATTTCCGACGAATATATCGAAAACGACGAAGACGGAGAAATTATTAATCAGGGCAAGAATAATGCTCTAAAAGTAGCAATGAAAAAATAAATTCATAGATTTCTTGATGAACCTTGTGATGGTACAGCCACTTGTACCCCATTTAATTTTTATTTTTCATTTTTATCATTTATCACGCATTCCAAAATAGTAAAAGAAACAGATTATCTTAAGTGGGTTTCTTATACCTCTAGTTTCCGCTAGTACCTACGACCAGATGTGCGGTATTGCAAAGGTTCAGGTTTCTCGAGTATTATACACACAAAAACTATATAAGTAGGCGTCATAAAACGTTGACCACAACTGTCGACATTTTGCGTCTGTTCACCGATTGATATATTGGTTATTTTTAAATATGTCTAGTGTTTAACATAAAATTCTAAGAAACCATTTTTTGTGAGGGTTACAACCCAAATGTGTCAAATAGTCATTAATAGGTCTGTGTTGAAAGAAATTAGTAACCATTTTATGTGTCTGGATTTTGTAAATGTTTTTATGTACAATTCTATGAGAACTGGAGAGAGAGAGAGAGAGAGAGAGAGAGAGAGAGAGAGAGAGAGAGAGAGAGAGAGAGAGGGAGAGAGAGAGAAGACAAGTTCTTTGTCTAGAGTTTGGGGTATATAATCTTGGAGTTTGAGAACAGAAGGGGGCAGTTGGTTTCAGATACTAGCTGCTGGTAGGTTACTATATCAATTATTTTTGCTCCGCGCCTACGGCTAAGTCATAGGACAGTGTGGAACCGTGGTTCGCCCATGTTCGGCACGCTATGTGTTAGACGTCTAGGTATCCGCGCACTTCATGTAATATTAACGTTTTTCTCGCCTACGGCTAACTCATAGGGCAGTGTGGAACCGTGGTTCGCTCATGTTCGGCACGCTATGTGTTAGACGTCCAGGTATCCGCGCACTCCGTGTAATATTAACGTTTTCCTCGCCTACGGCTAACTCATAGGGCAGTGTGGAACCGTGGTTCGCCCATGTTCGGCACGCTATGTGTTAGACGTCCAGGTATCCGCGCACTTCATGTAATATTAACGTTTCTCTCGCCTACGGCTAACTCATAGGGCAGTGTGGAACCGTGGTTCGCCCATGTTCGGCACGCTATGTGTTAGACGTCCAGCTATCCGCGCACTCCGTGTAATATTAACGTTTCTCTCGCCTACGGCTAACTCATAGGGCAGTGTGGAACCGTGGTTCGCCCATGTTCGGCACGCTATGTGTTAGACGTCCAGGTATCCGCGCACTTCATGTAATATTAACGTTTTTCTCGCCTACGGCTAACTCATAGGGCAGTGTGGAACCGTGGTTCGCCCATGTTCGGCACGCTATGTGTTAGACGTCCAGGTATCCGCGCACTTCGTGTAATATTAACGTTTTTCTCGCCTACGGCTAACTCATAGGGCAGTGTGGAACCGTGGTTCGCCCATGTTCGGCACGCTATGTGTTAGACGTCCAGGTATCCGCGCACTTCATGTAATATTAACGTTTCTCTCGCCTACGGCTAACTCATAGGGCAGTGTGGAACCGTGGTTCGCCCATGTTCGGCACGCTATGTGTTAGACGTCCAGCTATCCGCGCACTCCGTGTAATATTAACGTTTCTCTCGCCTACGGCTAACTCATAGGGCAGTGTGGAACCGTGGTTCGCCCATGTTCGGCACGCTATGTGTTAGACGTCCAGGTATCCGCGCACTTCATGTAATATTAACGTTTTTCTCGCCTACGGCTAACTCATAGGGCAGTGTGGAACCGTGGTTCGCCCATGTTCGGCACGCTATGTGTTAGACGTCCAGGTATCCGCGCACTCCGTGTAATATTAACGTTTTTCTCGCCTACGGCTAAGTCATAGGACAGTGTGGAACCGTGGTTTGCCCATGTTCGGCACGCTATGTGTTAGACGTCTAGGTATCCGCGCACTTCATGTAATATTAACGTTTTTCTCGCCTACGGCTAACTCATAGGGCAGTGTGGAACCGTGGTTCGCCCATGTTCGGCACGCTATGTGTTAGACGTCCAGGTATCCGCGCACTTCATGTAATATTAACGTTTCTCTCGCCTACGGCTAACTCATAGGGCAGTGTGGAACCGTGGTTCGCCCATGTTCGGCACGCTATGTGTTAGACGTCCAGCTATCCGCGCACTCCGTGTAATATTAACGTTTCTCTCGCCTACGGCTAACTCATAGGGCAGTGTGGAACCGTGGTTCGCCCATGTTCGGCACGCTATGTGTTAGACGTCTAGGTATCCGCGCACTTCATGTAATATTAACGTTTTTCTCGCCTACGGCTAACTCATAGGGCAGTGTGGAACCGTGGTTCGCCCATGTTCGGCACGCTATGTGTTAGACGTCTAGGTATCCGCGCACTTCATGTAATATTAACGTTTCTCTCGCCTACGGCTAACTCATAGGGCAGTGTGGAACCGTGGTTCGCCCATGTTCGGCACGCTATGTGTTAGACGTCCAGCTATCCGCGCACTCCGTGTAATATTAACGTTTCTCTCGCCTACGGCTAACTCATAGGGCAGTGTGGAACCGTGGTTCGCCCATGTTCGGCACGCTATGTGTTAGACGTCCAGGTATCCGCGCACTTCATGTAATATTAACGTTTTTCTCGCCTACGGCTAACTCATAGGGCAGTGTGGAACCGTGGTTCGCCCATGTTCGGCACGCTATGTGTTAGACGTCCAGGTATCCGCGCACTCCGTGTAATATTAACGTTTTTCTCGCCTACGGCTAAGTCATAGGACAGTGTGGAACCGTGGTTTGCCCATGTTCGGCACGCTATGTGTTAGACGTCTAGGTATCCGCGCACTTCATGTAATATTAACGTTTTTCTCGCCTACGGCTAACTCATAGGGCAGTGTGGAACCGTGGTTCGCCCATGTTCGGCACGCTATGTGTTAGACGTCCAGGTATCCGCGCACTTCGTGTAATATTAACGTTTTTCTCGCCTACGGCTAACTCATAGGGCAGTGTGGAACCGTGGTTCGCCCATGTTCGGCACGCTATGTGTTAGACGTCCAGGTATCCGCGCACTTCATGTAATATTAACGTTTCTCTCGCCTACGGCTAACTCATAGGGCAGTGTGGAACCGTGGTTCGCCCATGTTCGGCACGCTATGTGTTAGACGTCCAGCTATCCGCGCACTCCGTGTAATATTAACGTTTCTCTCGCCTACGGCTAACTCATAGGGCAGTGTGGAACCGTGGTTCGCCCATGTTCGGCACGCTATGTGTTAGACGTCCAGGTATCCGCGCACTTCATGTAATATTAAAGTTTTCTCGCCTGCGGCTAACTCATAGGACAGTGTGGAACCGTGGTTCGCCCATGTTCGGCACGCTATGTGTTAGACGTCCAGGTATCTGCACACTTCGTGTAACATTAACGTATTTCTCGAATACGGCTAACTCATAGGGCAGTGTGGAACCGTGGTACGCCCATGTTCGGCACGCTATGTGTTAGACGTCCACGTATCCCCGCACTCCGTATCATATTTACGTTTCTCGTCTACGGCTAACTCATAGGACAGTGTGGAACCGTGGTACGCCCATGTTCGGCACGCTATGGGGGAGGACGACTGGTAATACTGGCCCTGCGCCTCACAACCGTAGGGGTCCGCGGCGCCTGACCGGTTCTCTACGATTCACAACCGTAGAAACCGGTACACACACCGAAAGGTTGACAGACCCAACAAAACTGTATTTGCGGGTAGCAGACCCGTCTGTCGAAATAACACCGAATACACCGTCATGCACAGAGAGCAGCGGTTAGGTGATCAAACTATATCTACACGAGTAATAAACTCGTGTTGGATAAAACAACCACTCATTATTGATTGCAAATAATTAGGTATAAGATCCTAGTCAACGATGGTGATCTTAACAATGATATGGCATGATATGGACCGCATGCTTAGTTTGGAAGTGTAGATTTGATAGTAATATTTGAGTAGAAACTTACATTATCACTATAAATGTGTTAATCTGAATTTACCTTACAGCCATCACAATCAGACGCATTAATAAACATGTTTGTACTATTTCTGAATGACTAGACCGTTAATAAACTATTTGATTTGAATGTGTCCCGGCGTTTCTTTGTAGACATAGCTTCCCGCTCCAAGAACGAACCGACTTCATAATCCTAAAAAAAACACAACGTAGGGCAAGACGAGTAAAATGGCCAGTATATAAATTCCCCAACCGTCACAACCTGAAGAACAATTATCAAATCCGAAGACACTGAAGGCCAAATTTTCAGTATTTGAGGACACTAATAAAAGAACAAAGAATTTGGAGATATTATTTGATACCCTGAGAACAATAAAATCAAGTGCAGTAGTCAGTGAGAGAATATTTTCTATTTCACGAAATATTGTTAAATTAAGAACAAGATTAAGTAATCGTTCCGTGGAAATTTTCTGTTTTTTTAAATCATATTTTCTGAAAAAGACACTAAATGAATAAATATATTATATATTTATTCATAAATTATGTATATTTCGTATATACATTATGTATATTTTGTACCGAAATTTGTTAATTGTTATATTAGTTTTTAGGGTTTTGTAGGTATGACCAAAAAACCCTTATACCGTCATTTTGTCGTCTGTCTGTCTGTCTGTCTGTCTGTCTGTCTGTCTGTCTGTTCGGTAAAAATTGTAGCCAAACGGCTAAACCTAGAGAGTTGAAAATTGGCATGCTTGTACAACTTTTTGACCCGCACATAGGAAAAATACTAAAACATCTAAAAAACATATCCCCCTAAAAATATAAACAAATATGTGCTCATCGAAAAAAAAAATATTTTTTTTTAATTCTGAGTAGGGTATCAAATGAAAGCCCTTAGTACGTGGATTAACGATCAAAATTTAATTTTTGCAAAATAAATTATTTTGAGGCTATTTTTGCCAAAATTGTGCAAAAAAATTTTTGTCCCACACTCTGTAGCCCAGATGGTTTAAACTAAAAATGTGAAAAAATTCTAAGTAATGTATATTGGTGTGAACCGGAATAGTACAACAGGAATTTTTGATCAGATTATGTTTTCGGAAAATAACGCATTTTGTGTGTTTTTTGGTTGACGATGCATACAGGTTATACTCTTATAACACACTAAGTTGATAAGCGTTTGGTGGTCTAGTGGCTCAGTTGCTCGACAACCACACAGGATCGTTATTCACTACACAGGTTCGTTCCTGGCTTGTGGAGTCAATTTTGGTTTTTGTTTTTTTTTTTCATATTTATTATGTTTAAATTAATTTGTTAAAATTGTAGTTATATTTTAGCACATTTTGAATTTAATTTTCAAGAGCGTAAATTTAATAACCAATTGGAATTATATTTTCATTCTGTGTCATTTATACGAAGCCAGAGGGGCGGAGCGTATGATTTAAGACAACCAATGAAAGTCATAGGCCCAATTTTAAAAATCTTAATGAACCTTGTTATATAAAAAAAAATACTGCACTTATTTAGAAACCTAAATAATGATATTAGGTATTCGAATTAAAATTAACAAAAAAATATTTTAACATAAAATTTGTTTTTAAAGCTCTGAGATTAACAGACGATAAATTATTTTAAAAAGATTGTTCATTTTGCCGTGGTTACTACAAAGCAAAATTTGTCCTACACACTCAGCATGCCGCCTTCACTTATTATATACCTGCGAAACCCTGCAATGTGTGAAAATTCACACTTCACATCAATTTTTTGTTTTAATAAGTTCTGAATGGAGTATACTTTATTTTGATATTTTTTTGTAGTTCCATAAATATTAAATAAACCGAAAAATTTCGAAGCACGGCCGTTTTTAGGGTTTTGTAGGTATGACCAAAAAACCCTTATACCGTCATTTTGTCGTCTGTCTGTCTGTCTGTCTGTCTGTCTGTCTGTCTGTCTGTTCGGTAAAAATTGTAGCCAAACGGCTAAAGCTAGAGAGTTGAAATTTGGCATGCTTATACAACTCTTTTACCCGCACATAGGAAAAATACTAAAACATCTAAAAAACATATCCCCCTAAAAATATAAACAAATATGAGCTCATCGAAAAAAAAAATATTTTTTTAAAATTCTGAGTAGGGTATCAAATGAAAGCCCTTGGTACGTGGATTAACGATCAAATTTTTATTTTCGCAAAATAAATTATTTTGAAGCGATTTTTGCCAAAATAGTGCAAAAAAAATTTTGTCCCACACCCTGTAGCCCAGATGGTTTAAACTAAAAATCTGAAAAAATTCTATGTAATGTACATTGGTGTGAACCGGAATAGTACAACAGGAATTTTTGATCAGATTATGTTTTTGGAAAAAAAAAGCATTTTTTGTGTTTTTTGCTAATAATGTTGAAAACTTATAGTTATATAACACAGTAGAGTATAACGTGTGTCTTGGTGGAATGGTTACGGTACTAGCGTTCTGACCGAGAAAATGAGTGTTCAAATCCCCAAGAAGAAACAATATTATTTTTTATTTTTTTTTTGCATTGTTATTTTGTTTAAATAATTTTTTCAAAATTCTAGTTATATTTTGGCAAATGTTGCATTTAATTTTTAAAAGCGTAAATTTAATAATCAGTGGAAATTGTTGAAATTATAATTTAATTCTGTTAGAATGTACACGAAATCAAAGGGAGGAGCTATGACTAGAAACAACCAATGAAACCATTTGGCGCAATTTGAAGCCATTTGGCGCAATTTTTAAAATCTTAATGAACTTTGATATATAAAAAAATACTGCACATCTTTAGAAACTTAAATAATGGTAATAGGCATTCGAATTAAAATTCATAAATAATATTTTGACATAAAATTTGTTTTGGCAACCCAAATAATCATCATTCACTTACTAAATACCTGCAAAACCCTGAAATGTGTGAAAATTCACACTTCACATCAATTTTTTTGACTTAATATTAGATTTACGGACATTATTGAATACTTATTTTGATTTAAATCCGTCATTTTGATGGGTACATGTTAACACATTACATATACAGGTACATATATTTTTTTTGTAATAAACTTGATTCATTTTATTTTAAATAAATAGATTTCTATTAACAGATATTTATTTAGTACATTTTATGCACATATATGAGCGCCAGCAAAATTTTTCTCAGGTGGAGGAGTGCAAAATATGAAGGCAAATTTTTGAAAATATTTAATAAGTAAACTTTCATAAATACAGAACATTATTTAAATAAAAATAGAGGACGTCAGCGATCTTGAGTGGCATTGAGGACTCTTTCTATAAAATCTACTACTACTACTATTATTAGAATTTTTTTCCATGTGCACACTTATATTCAAACCGGATAAACGATCATCCGTCATAGTTGACTTCATAGTTACATAATAATTTATTTTATAGTGTAATAATAGTGTTTACAGGTCCGTGTCAGACCCGATTTGATTGCACACTTTGTTTATGTAGTTAGCTGTCATAAAAAAACAGTATTTGGGCTTCTTCGTGCCGTTTATATTGTAGCCACCGCGTGGAAATTGAGCACACCACGTAATTCTATCATGTCTATTATTGTGGTGGCATTTGGTTCATGACCCATCCAATATAATTCTTTATAACACATTTCCATATTCTTACAAATTGTCACGTTCGACCCTCCCTTTCCTAGAAACCATCTACCCAAAAGATTCATAAAACATCTGGCGGCTACGGTTACTCAGCCCCTGGCTTAGTAACACAAGACGATTATCGGTACCTCTTCAAGCAGTCAACATCTCATCAGTCTCAAATACAAATTATTAAAAACTCTAACACTGTCATATTTCATTTAAAATCCTGCAGACATTATAATCCCACATTATATTACAGAAAAAATAAGGTACAATTTCTATCAAACCCCAAGAAGTGACAGCCCTAAGTATTGGGCGTTTAGAACTTAATAATATTGCATTTAGATAATTTACATACTTTACACAAAATTCGATGGGATGGCATTTCAATTTAGAATATGAAATTTAATATGAGTTGCAAAGTTTAATAACGCGAACTTTGCACAAACTAATCGCTAACAAACCCACAGATAGAACCTAACAATTATAATATTTGCTCCTGTAAATTCAATCGCATACGAAGAGTAACGGAAAAATGTTTAATCACATAAGATGAAATTTATAAAATCAAATATTAAAGTTAATATGGAATAAGGGTGGATGCGGATAAATGTACCAGTGAAATTCGTCCAAGTTGACATTAACTGACGTGTGGGCGAACGTTATCGTGCAACAAAACCGATTCTCAACATGTCTCAATGTTCCACAATAACCTTCAGCAGATTTTCCTTATATTAAATGAGATTGTTCATGACAAAAATCAATGAAGATGCTCTAAGCTTATCTAACGATCTGTGAAACTCACTCTGTGCCATCCAAGGCCTCAGTGAAGCCGACTAGATGCTATATGCCGAGGGTTTAAATTCGCGGGCGCTATGCACAAATGTTCTTTACTTTATGACAGGAACTGAGACCAGAACGAAAACAAAATAACTATATTAAAAGATATTTTTGAAATAACGAAAACGGGAACAGAAAAGTCAGTTCAGTTTTTGGTCAAGAAAGAAAACGAAATTGATAAAATTTAATACTGATTTTAATCGGTTTAATTTAATGTTCAGATTACAGTCCGACTAATTAGATTCATACCATGAGCTAAAGACACAGGCGCGCACACAAATGGGGGTCCTCGGGTCCGGACCCCTCCCCCAGCAACGAAAAAATCATATACTTTTTTAATAAAAACTAGGCAACTGAAAATAAAAATCACTTTTTATCGACCGTCAACATTATAAGGGAGGTATTGTGATCATACCGATTTTGACATTTCGAGATTTCGATGGATCTCCACGAATTGAGGTCCCTACATAACGTTTTGACTATTTTTAGCACGATGTCTGTCCGTCTGTCGTCCGTCCGTCTGTGTACACGTGCAGAGCGAATTCGGCTGAAAGGATTTTTATGAAACTTCATATTTAAGCTTCTGCCATCAATGGCACAAGTTGATCAACTTTTGGTAAAAATCGGTTGACTAAAAATAGGAGTTTACTCGTGTCGATTTTAAGATTTTTGTGAATATTTCATAACAGAAAAATATTTCGAAAAAAATTATTGAACAAAAGTTGCTATAAAAGCAATAACTAATAACTTTTATTTGAAACGTTTTTTGATAAAACGTAAAATTTCGAATAATTTCTGTAATTTTTAGTCTAAATTTTTTCATACTTATATGTAACGTTTCCATGGTCATGATAAATAATATCTGTTTGAAAATATTAGGCCAAGTTATTTCTACTCTGCTGCTAGAATGTATTTTATATAAGTACTTTACGATGGCGGTCGGTCCTGTGGTGGCCACAGCTGATTTTTTATTAATAAATATCAAATTATAATTAAAATTAAATTAATACATAAGCCCACCCCTCTCCATAAGAAATAAATAATAATAATGGTATTATTTTACGGATATTTTTCGCATTGAACCCCCCCACCCCATTTTCTTGTGAGTGTGTATGGCTGAAATATATACATGTATATTTTTTTTTCGACAAAAACGCATTCTATCTTTTTACTAGCCAATACTAATTTAAACGGACAATTGTGGATTAAAAAATATCCTTGTGCTTTAATTATTTTAATTTAACTGTCAGATATATTATTAAAAGAATATGATTTAAATATTAATTACTAAACAGTTTGCCCTGATATGTTAGGTTAAAAAAATATTCTTCTTATAAATATACCACCTGTTACGGTAATAAATTGAATTTTAATTACATTAAAAAGAAGCATTAACTATCATATATATTCAGGAGGTTGAATTTTAGAAAACACAATATAATTTTATTTTACACGATCTCCCGCAAATAGAACTTAATGTGCGCATATCATTTATTTTCTTTTGAACCTTTGAATGTGATTACTTTTGGAAATTATATTTATGTCACATATTACCACTAACATTAATATGTACATGTACGGAAGTGGTGAGGTTAATTCTGTGCAACCCGTAATGTGTTCAATAAGCAATCTATAGGCGTTAAAAGTACCTATAGACAATTGGTTGATTCTGCGCTCAGCCGTAATATTTACACTACCGCTCAAAAGTTTGGAAGTAGTCGAGTTTTTGTTAAAAGAACATAGAGAAAAAATAATTTCAAACCTTTATTCACAATATAATTAACAATTACATTAAATTAAACTTTTACCAACTATAATCTGTCAATATTGTCTTAATTACACAAAAGCTTTATTTATATTTTTGATTCATCAAATTGTCCACCTTTATTTTTAATCCCAGCTGTGCAATTTTGGAGCATTCTATTTATTAATTTAGCAAAATATTCGCTATCTAATGAGTACCATTCTGTTTGCAGATAATCCCACATCTGTGTAGCACTACTTGGAGATCTACTTTTAACTCTTCTATCCAACTCGTCCCAAACTAGCTTAATTGGTGACAAATCACTTGATTGGGATGGCCATACTATAATCTATAAGTTTTTCTTGTTTTTTTCTCATTCAAATAGGACATACACAATTTTGAAGCATGTTTCGGATCATTATCCTATTGAAATATGAAATTTGGTCCAATAAGTTCATTTCCAGAAGGCAAAGCGTGATCCTGCAAAATTTGTAAATATCCTTCTTTGTTAAGTTTGCCATCTATTTTTACTAATTTTTCTGGCTTATTATTCCCGAAACATCCCCAAACCATTACGTTACCTCCACCATGTTTAATTGTTGGCACTGTACACTCTGGCAAAGCCCCTTCGTTCTTAGATCGTCGGACAAACACTCTTCTGTTAAAACCGAAAATTTTAAATTTGGATTCGTCCGTCCAGTCTACATTTTTCCATTCTTCAAGTGTCCAATATCTACGAGTTTTAGTCCAAACCAATCTGTTTTTCTTATGTTGTTTTGTTAATTTCGGTTTTTTAGCTGCTAATCATCCTCGGAGACCGGCAGAGTACAGTCGTCTTTTAACTGTTGAAACTGACACTTTACTTGGACGAATTAAATTTAATTTCGCTACAATTTGGGAGGCTATTAAACGACGATTTCGCTTTGATGTTACTTTTATAAATTGATCTTCGGCTTTTGTTGTAATTTTGGGTCTCCCACTACGTTTCCTGTCTTGATTACTGTTGGTTTCTTGTTGCATTTTTAATGTAAAATGAACCCCTTTTACAGAGCGCATTATCTTTAAACATAAATAAAAGTAGTTATATCGTACAAATTCGATTAAAAACATATAAAAGTATATTGACTTGTTAAAAATGAAGAAAATATATTATAAAAATCGATTTCATCAATATATATTGACATTATTTTCAATTTTTCGAAAAAAAAATAACTGCTTCCAAACTCTTGAGCGGTAGTGTACATCTAACTTTCCGGGTGCACGCAGGATAAACCAATTGCCTATATATTCGTGTAACCACGATAGATTGCTTACGGAACGCGTTACGGTTTGCACAGAATTAACCCATAATTCTCTTATTACAATGGATCTGTAATGCAATTTTTCAGTGAACTGTAAAAATTTGCACGCCAGTAGTGTTTAATTGAGCATTTATGCGCACAACTACTATAAGCACCAGCAATTAATAATATTACGAAGAAAACCGGTTTTTATTTTGGTTTAAACCGGTTTCAGATGAATATAATAGACGAGAACGTATGGAACGAAAACGGTATGTCTCGTTTTCGTTCCAAACGGAAACGAACGATATATTTTTCGTTTTCAGTCCCTGTTTTATGGACGACTCTATATTGCATTCCAATTAAGAAAACAGAACTAGAAAGCATAAGGAAGCTTTAAAGTTCAGACTGATCGGTCAATACCAGAGGCAATATTACGAAAGTGGAAATTTTTTGTTGCGCTCTCTGTGATGTCTCTCATTACTGACATTGCTGGGTTAAGTTTGATAGGTTTTGGTTACGAAAAATGTCAAGACTGTGTATATTATGTATTACAGAAGAAAAACGAATGTGGGAACAGAAAATTTAATCGAAGTAAAAATACGTCCTAAATTTAGATGGAGATATTTGTTTTTAAAGAATGGAAAACATTTTTTTTTAATCAAGCAAAATGTTATTTAGAAATAATTCTGTGCAGTACACTTTACTCTATCTCAGAAAGACTGATAGTAATTATCTTTTTGTCAGGCAGTTACGTGGCGTGCACATTTTAAACACGTCTAAATTGGTTTTGAATATTTCTATATTACGATTTATCATTTTATTAAACGCACGCCTGTGACCATATTTATCATATCATTAAACGCACCCCTGTGACCATATTTTTCCTCAAAATTTTAGGGTAACATTTTTATGATCTATTGTGCTTAACCCTAGTTCGTGTTCCCATATAATATGTGTGGCACACTCGGTTGTTTTTAATAATATTTCGTTTCGAACTATTCATATTTTGTGGGCCGCTTCTGTGTGAAAAAACAATAACTTTTTACAAATAATAAATTTTATTACTATCAGTCTTTCTGACATAGAGTATAATTATACTGTATCTCTGAAAGACTGATAGTAATAAATCATTTTGTCAGGCAGTTACCAGTGGCGTGCACATTTTAAACACGTTTAAATTGGTTTTGTGTATTTCTATATTACTATTTATCATTTTATTAAACGCACGCCTATGACCATATTTATCATATCATTAAACACACCCTCCTGACCATATTTTTCCTCAAAATTTTAGGGTCAAATTTTTATGGCCTATTGTGTTTAACCATAGTTCGTATTCCCATATAATATGTGCGGCACACTCGGTTGTTTTTAACAATATTTCGTTTCGAACTATTCATATTTTGTCGCTTTTGTTTTACCGCTTCTGTGTGATAATACAATAACTTTTTACAAATAATAAATTTTATTACTATCAGTCTTTCGGACATAGAGTATAGTTTAGAACAGGGATGTGCAACCTTTTTTTACTACGGGCCAACTAGAAATTTAAATTTTTCCTGCGGGCCGCATACGAAATTTATTAAAATATGAACACAAGATGATAAACACAAATTATCTATTTAATAACAAAATAACAAAATTATTTAAAAAAATACACAAATGAAACATATAATAGAAATGCTAGGTATAAAAAATTGATGTGAAGTGTCAATATTCACACATTTCAGGGTTTCGCAGGTATATAATAAGTGAAGGCGGTATGCTGAGTGTGTAGGACAAATTTTACTTTGTAGTAATCACGGCAAAATGAACGATATTTTTAAAATAATTTATCGTCTGTTAATCATATAATAAGACTGGTTATTAAATTTACGCTCATAAAAATTAAATACAACATTTGTCAAAATATAACTAGAATTTTGACAAAATAATTTCAACATAATAAAAATGCAAAAAAAAAACAGAAAAAATAAAATTCACTCCGTACTCGAACTCGAAACCCTTCGTCTTCCAGCCAGTTTAAGAGCGCTCTAACGCATGTAGCCATCGAACGCTATGCATGTGAGTGTCATACATTGGTATAACTTTTGTACTTTGTGAACCAAAAACCACAAAAAATGCGTTATTTTCCAAAAACATAATCTGATCAAAAATTCCTGTTGTACTATTTCGGTTCACACCAATATACATTACTTAGAATTTTTTTAGATTTTTAGTTTAAACCATCTGGGCTACAGGGTGTGGGACAAAATTTTTTTTGCACATTTTTGGCAAAAATCGCATCAAAATAATTTATTTTGCAAAAATAAAAATTTGATCGTTAATCCACGTACTAAGGGCTTTCATTTGATACCCTACTCAGAATTTAAAAAAAATATTTTTGTTTTCGATGAGCACATATTTGTTTATATTTTTAGGGGGGTATGTTTTTTAGATGTTTTAGTATTTTTCTTATGTGCGGGTCAAAGAGTTGTATAAGCATGCCAAATTTCAACTCTCTAGGTTTAGCCGTTTGGCTACAATTTTTACCGAACAGACAGACAGACAGACAGACAGACAGACGACAAAATGACGGTATAAGGGTTTTTTGGTCATACCTACAAAACCCTAAAAAACAGTCAAAGATAATTATTATGGGGAAAAAATGATAAACAAATTTTAATGAGAAGTTTGGTATTGCTTCTTTGCAACCAATTGCTCTTATTTATGCTTTAAAATATATCTATGTATTTTTTGTAATTTAATGGCCTTTTTTGAAATTTGATAGACAAAAGCTTTGACGGGCCGCACGAAAAAGTACGCTGGGCCGCGGGTTGCTCATCCCTGGTTTAGAATAATATAGAAATTTTATGTTTATTTTTCAAACAGTAAATTTTGCAGTGGCGACCTCGACATCATGGATACTTATAATGGAGGTGTTGCAACCAGTAACATATCTTCAAATTAGCGGTGTTAAGAAGTAATGTTACGGGGGAGGGGGTAGATTTTTTCACAATAAATTTTACTAAGTTCACTTTTTTCTTTCACAGTTCACTTATTGATATACAGAGAGATTTTTATAAAATGAAGAAAATAATCAAAATACACGCAGATTATTCAAACAACAATGCATCTCGCCGATCACATTCCAGCTAGTCATAGAGTCATAAACCGGCTAGAGTCAGAAATCACTCGGACAAACATTCAACTTGGTAAATTTTCGTTCAGAATGTAATTTCCAGTTTTCTTATTTTGATTCTGTTTTTTATTTCTAGTTCTTTTGATTTTATTAAATTTTTATTTTATTTTTTTCCTGGAACGGAGTTTTCCACTTGGTGCTCCGTGAAGCATCTACTAGTGCTTTGCGAGCAAATTAAACAGAAAAGTAAATAAAATAAATGTGATCAGATGTGAAAATAGTGTTTGTGTTTTTTCAAAACAAACCATTCACTCAGAAATGATACGCTACTGAAGATAACAAAAGCCAGTACAATAATATTTTATTGCCTCCAATAAATGTAAATAAAGGCGTTTTTTAATATGTAGTGTCGTCACTTTTTTTTTTTTATTTAATGTCCTTTGCTTCTGTGGCAATTAGCCAGGACAATATTTATTGAAGAAAATTTCCATGCCTGAACGGGATTCGAACCCGAGACCTTCGCAACGCAGAGCACATGTGTTACCACTACGCTACGCCAGTCGGCAGTGTCGTCACTTAGATGGGCTGCGTTAGGCGCATAGGCCAATAGCCATCTAGAGATATTATTTATCATGGCCATGGAAACGGTACATATAAGTATGACAAAAATAGATACTTTTTTCGTACATAAAAATATTTTCGTTTTATCAAAAAATGTCTCAAATAAAAGTTATTAGTAATTGCATTTATAGCAACTTTTGTTAAATAAATTTTTTCGAAATATGTTTCTGTTGCTAAATATTCGCAAAAATCTTAAAATCAACACGACTAAACTCCCATTTCTAGTCAACCGATTTTTACCAAAAGTTTATCAACTCGTGCCATTGATGTTAAAAGTTTAAATGTGCAGTTTCATAAATATCCTTTTAGCCGAATTTGCTCTGTACACAGACAGAAAGACAGACGGACGGACGGACGGACATACGGACGGACAGACGGACGGACGGACAAACGGACGGACGGATAGACGGACGGACGGACAGATGGACAGACAGACCGACAGACATCATGATAAAAATAGTCAAAACGTTATGTAGGGACCTCAATTCGTGGAAATCCATCGAAATCTCGAAATGTCGAAATCGGTATGATCACATTACCTCCCTTATATATGTTGGCGGTCGGTAAAAACGCTCAATTTTGCAAGATATATTCATAAATATATGACATTTATATTCATTAAAATATACCTTTTAAACATAAATAAAATAAATTATACTTATTTTGACAACTAATTAAAACGGTTCGCGTTGGAGGTACTTCAAGTACTTTCAAGTAGGTACGACTTGAACGTGCATTATTTTTTGTATGCTCCGAGCTAAAGAGTAAAGATGCGAAAGTGTTCAAAATGGAAAGCAACTTTGAACACTTGTAAATAAAAATACTTGCAAGCCATTATAGTTAAAAGTTGTTTCTTTTCAAAAGCTTTATCCAAATATATACCAAAATTTTTTCCCAACTTGCTCACACATCGTCTTTTCGAGAAAAATCGTGTTTCCTCTATCTTGATACACCTTGTGATCCTTTCTCTCTCTCTCTCTCTCCCTCTCTCTCTCTCTCTCTCTCTCTCTCTCTCTCTCTCTCTCTCTCTCTCTCTCTCTCTCTCTCTCTCTCTCTCTCTCTCCTCTCTCTCTCTCTCTCTCTCTCTCTCTCTCTCTCTCTCTCTCTCTCTCCCACTATATATATGTAGGGGGGCCGCAGACCCTATTTACGTTACTTTGGGGGGCCCATGCCAGAAAAGGTTGATAAACACTGCAGTAGACGACAAGTATGTTGAAATATTTTAAACATAGTATTCAATAGTTTTTTTATCGGTATTTCCTATTTTGTATTTTGAAAGCTTTTTTTTGCTCCAGTTCTAGTTATGCTTTTACCGACCGTCACATACATATACAGGGTAGGGCGCAAAAACTTTCTTTTTTTGAGGCAAATGAAAGAAAAATTGTTGCTTATAAACAGAATTTATTTTTTGATAATGAAAGAACATATTTTCAAATCATGATGTTTTAAACAAAATATCTTGAAGGTGGTGGCCACAGTTCTCTATAGGTATATGTAATGTTTCTATTTTGCTCCATTATTGTAAATAATTTCTTTGTTAGAAATTATTTTATTTAAGTACTTTGTGATGGCGGTCAGTCCTGTAGTAGCCACGTCTGTTTTTTTTTCTTCATATTTTTGCGTTATTTTTATTATTGTAATAATACTTATTAAGTATTTATTTTTTCATAAGTATATGTAATGTTTCTATGGTTATGGTAAATAATTTCTGTGTTAGACAGTATTTTGTTTAAGTACTTTGAGATGGCGGTCAGTCTTGTGGTAGCCACAGCTTAGTTATAGTACGTACCAGATAACTTTTCAAAATCGTCATAAAACAATTAACTTGTATCGGTGAACTGAGAAATTTATTTCTACAACATATCAAACGTCAAGGTCCAGCTAAAATATATAAAAATATATATTATTTTATAACGATAGTGCTCCGCGACTAATTCTTCTCGTGAAAAGTGCTCCGCGGCTCAAAAAGTTCGTGAAACTTTTTGTATAAGTAGTAAGAGTATTAAGCGTGTTCTACATTATACTTTATTCATCAATTTTCTAAACCTTTTTCTTTGAACTAGAAGTTGTCAAAGTTTTAATACAATTTATTTTTCAATTTTTTGGTAGAGAATGAAATTCTTACACGTGTTTCAGTTCATTTAAAGTACCAACATAAAAATATAATTCATATCTTGTCAAGTGTTTATATCCTAGCTATTAGATTTGTAAAATTACTGATTTACGTACAAAACACAATTTATATATTCGCCTATTCAAACCAATGATCAACAAAACACTATTAAACACGTGGTAATACAAAATATTTGCAAGCGTAATTTTAATGTTGGTACTATTGTTAAAAGTGTCTACTGCGCATGCACCGAGTTCCAAGTTGGATGTGTTTTCAAGAAAAGTTGGATCAAATCTAGTTTTGAATAAAGTTGACCTTGACTACATACAGTGTTCTACACTGTACAATTTCACTGATTTATTTCTAGTACAAGTTCTAGTCAAAGAAATAAGTATGAAAATTTGATGAGAATTGTATAATGTAGAACACGCTTAAGAAACAATAGTGCAAAATAATTGCAGAATATACTCAATACCTTACAAATAAATTAATTAAAATATAGAAATACTCACCCTACTAAGTATTTTATTTTCTTTATCACTATGAAAATGCTCATGGACAGTCCCTTCATATCCACAACTTTTATTTCCACTTTCAATCATATCTGAATGCTTGTACACGTAATGCAAATCTCCCCAACTGTCCGTGTAATTATGGGCCTTCTCAATATGGTTCAACTCTTTCCCATCAAAAACAACCCCTCTTAACCCACCCTGACATGTTGATATCGCAGCCCAAGAGTTGGGTATCCCTCTAACTTTGCCCTGATAATGGCAGAGATCAACTTCATCCCTGGCCGGTTTATCGATGATATGTTTTCCATCTTTTTGATATTTACGGAAATAATTATTCGGAAGAAGGTCTGTATTTAACCGAAGATCCAGGATGTGATTTGTGTCATCTATGTCGTAATGTACTGTAAGAAAATCGACCCCAATTTTCCCATTGTTCGTTGAAGTAATTTGTCTCTTTTCTCTTCCATGATAGATTTTTGCTTTGATGAGTGTATGTCTACTGAATTCTGCGGTAGGTTTCACATGTGCTGAAAAATAAAAGATAAATGTTAGTTAGTTTTTTATGCAATCTGATACCGATACAAATATAGTGCAGTGAAATGTGAAAGGTGTGGAAGTAAATCTTTGTTAATAAAATTGCAGGCTATATCTGTTTTTTATTTTTTCGGCCTCATATTTGGTTCCTACACGTTTCAGATGCTTATAAAGTTGGATTTACACAATTTATTGATCAATAAATTAATCAAGTTTTTTGTCAATTAATTGAAAATTTTATTGGTAGCCTTGAAAATAAAAGGATCATTTTACACACATCAATTTATTTACCAATTATTTAAAACCTTTACATTACCAACTAAAACATGTTGACATATTTATCAAAATGAAAATATTCAAAAATCTTAAAATTACGAGCTGTGAACAAAAACAAAAGAAATACCCTAGATTTTGGTGAATTAGAACGTTTGAGGTTCTGTTACATTTTAAAACGATACACAATCTATATATTTCTAGGTTGTGCTACAACTTAACAGTTGGCAATAACTAAACAGCTAAAAATATACCTAGAATTCCCTAAAAAAATCATGAAAAATAGAACTTTTCAAAATAAATTGATTGACAAAAATTTTCAATTTATTGTTGTAATTTGAACACTTTACACACATCAGTTAATTGAAGGTCAACTTTTTCAATTAATTGATCAATAAATTGAATCGTGTAAAACCCTGTATATTTTGCGAATTTTCTTCCCGCTCAAGACAACATCTACAAACAAATCAAATTTTGTCAGTCTGTCCGAGATTCACGAAAAATCGGCTGGACATATTTTTACGTAATTTGCTATGATGATTGCGTTAAACAAGGATTCGAACATATAGGTTATGAGGCATCTCAAAATTGTTATTTTAGGGGAATGTTTCTGGGTTAAAACTATTTATTAAGAAACTTCAAGTATTATATTATTGACAACAAAAAAGGTATATAATAAAAATTGTTTATAATAAGAAAACAAATTAATTAGATGAATATTTGGCGAGTTATAGTAAGAAAACCAATATATGATTTCTATGCATTTTTTCATTTAGGTGAATATTTTTGAGAGGTGAATATTTTTCGGGGGACACCCGAAAGCTAAACTTTTGAAATATCTCCGTTATTATTGACTGAAAAGCAAAAAGATGCATCGTAGAAAATTGTTTTAAAAAAAACAACTCTTTTTTGTTATGATGGTGCATCCTACAACTAAAATCTTGAAATATCTCATTTATTATCTACTTTACATTAAAAATGTGTATGAGGATTTTTTTCCTTCTGTTTAATGCTGTTTTTAATAAGATTATTTAGAGGGTAAGGGAAGCGTTACTTATAAGGTTGAAATATCTAATTTATCATTTACTTAACACCAAAAATGAATACGAAAAAAGAAACTATTCCGCTATGTTCAATGTAGTTTTTAATGATACATATTTGGGGAAAACTAGCTATAAACGAAGTAACTCACTTATTTTTTGCTTAATATTAAAAATATAATTAATTAAAAATAACATATGACCAAGATGTGATAACCGATTACAGATTTTTTTTATTTTTATAGATTTATCAAAAACTGTACATGCCAGCTAAATTTTAACTTTTTAAGAATTTTCATTTTGTGTATGTGTATGTATTGTGTATGTGTAAGGTGCAACAGGGAAGTCCAAATAAAAATTAAATATCTCACTTATTATTTTGTTCACAGCAAAAATGTACAGTATAAAAAATATTAAATTAAAAAGAATTTTTGTTTTTTGTTCTATGTATTTTTTCAGTACGATGAATATTTGAGGGCTATGGGCTATGATAATTTAGTGTCTTGATTCACTTCTGTGATCGTAATCCTTATGTGATTAACAAACATGTAAAATCGAAATAGGTATGAAGTCAAATAAAGTCTCCAATTTTACGAGGGTAATTTTTTAAATAAGAACCGTTCTGGTTTAAAAGTAAACACAACTAACGTTTCTTTAATAATTTCTACAATAACTAACATCCTTTCGCTATTTTTCGACGTAATCCTCGTTCAGCTCGAGGCATTTTTCCGAAAGGACGATGAGTTTGACGATCCCCACGTTGTAGAAGTCGACCGCTAGTCCTTTTAACCTACAGTTGACAGTGTCTTTGACGTCATCATCTGTTTGCATCCGTTTTCCGCCTAAAAATCCGTTCAATTTTGTCATAGAGAACAGATCGGAAAACATATTGAATATTATTCTTATGTAGTTCGTCAATAGTGAAGCACCTGTTGTGTGCACCAACAGCTGCTTTCAGTTCGTTTGTGATTACAGTTGAGCGGCCAGATCATGGATATTTGTTCTTCCACCATTAAATAAATGTCACCACATTCGCACATTCCTTTCATTTATCATACCTCCTCCATACATTTCAACGAGTTTATGGTCGAGTGTTTCTTGCATTTAAAAACCGAATCACAACATGTACTTCGCAATCGGCGGGATTAGTAATAGACATAGCTGATATTAAATTGCCGCACAATATCGTCTACCTCCGCTAACAATTTCAGACTGACTGATAACGTTAGCAAATGATCAGAGAAGGCTTTAGTCGGAAAAATGAATGCGGGGAACGCTATGCGCGGATAGGATGCGCAAACAGTTCTTGACCCTCGTATTAATATAAATATGAACACAAATTGGTATTGGCCAATTGATCATTCAGGCAGCGAATGTCATGTAAATTCAATATACACGTTATTCACTACTTATTATATCTATGCTTGGAGATTTGAGTGCATGACTTTTAAAAAGGAATGGAACAATAGCATGTTACCGTCCATTCTATGCCAGAGGGTGAATATAAAATGATTAGTTAAGCTATCACTTAAAATATGTCATAAATTAATACAATCATGATAAGTAAAGTTATTATTATGTGCAGTGACACGCTTTTCAACTCGTTATGCATAAACTGCAACGCAAATATCGGTTAAAATAAATAGATTATTGCCATTTTCTATTAATAGCTATGAAAGTAAAACAACAGATTGAATATTCATAACCAACATAGTTCATTGAATTAATGGACGCATCGATGTAAATACGGTGTAGAAAGTGATAAAAATCATAAAGTGCCGTTAAATATTGAACTAGCTTTTCTGCATCACTAGCTTAGATAATGTAAGTTTTCACATTTCAGCACTAACGAACAGATAGATTATTTATATTGTAATTAAAGCAATTCTATGTAATCAAAAACATAGAAGAAGTGTTAGAAAAGTAAAAATATTTGCGGATGAAGTCTTGAAAAAGCACCACACGCGTGCCTGTTATTCCTTTTAGTATTCACCAGTGGCGTACGCAAGGGGGGGATTAGGGGGATAAATCCTCCCCGAAAATTTGAATATAACTAAAATTATAATTACCACATTTTAAAATTGCCGCGCCTTTGAATGCGTACATAGCCCTGCCGTAAATACTGTTACAAACTGGTAATTAATAAAAACAGTGAACGTTACAAATAATTTTTTATATTGTTGCACTTATGCATATATCATATTAAATGAAAATAAATGTCTTCTTCAAAATGCCGTCCCTTCGCCTTCACACAGGCCTTTAAACTTGACAGCCAATCATCAATAGCAGTACGCACGACATCCATTGAAAAATTAGCCACTGTTTTCTTCAACGATTGTTTTAGACTCTCCAAATTTGGATGTCGTCTGCTACAGGGCAAGTCCTCCAACACTAACCACAATTTGTGGTCCAGCGGATTTTAAACTGGTCTACTCGACGGCCAATCTTCAGCTCTAATGAACTCCGGTGTGTGAGTTTCCAGCTATTGCTGTGTGGACTTTGCCTTGCAAGCTGGAACAGAATCTTGCTGGATCAAACGACCAGAATTATACATGGTCTCATTAAGAAGCTTGACGACCATGTGCAAAATGTGATCTTGGTATGATTTTGCACTTGTCTTCACACTCTGAGAACAAAAATGTAGCTCAGTAACCCCTTCAAACGAGACACCCCATCAAAACGTCCCAGATACTTGATGATGACCTCTCTGAACTCTGTGAATAACTTGAGCCGCCTCTCGAGAACTATGTGCATTAGAGATGTGTCGTTCGCGAACGATTCGTTTCAAAAGAACGAATCGTTGCAGTGAATTGATACGACCGAAACTTTTAATAAACAGCGAACGAATCTTCAGTACGCGAACTCACGAACCAATGCTAGCGAGTGGCGAGTGTGACTTGATATGGAACGGAACGGAACGAGGATCGAGCACAGAGTTCAGGTTGGTGGCTGTGTAGTGTGGAACACACGTACACGTACATCTTTAAGTGTGTAGTCTGGTATGTAGGCTGAGTTTGGATAAGCGAACTTAAAACATGGCACGAGCGAAAGCTGAACGGCAGACTCGAGATACTGCGCAGTACAATGTGTGTACGTGTACGTGATACGTACACGTACTACGTGTACTGACACGTTCGCCGTTCGCGAACTACTAGCGACTGTCTAACGTTCACGGACGATGCATCTCTACTGTTCTCAGCTCCTAGTACACAACTATGCAATAACAAAGCCAAGTACAGCGTGACGTAGACAGTAAACCCTAGATTTGTTGTACGCCAATTGTTAATCTTTTTAGAGAGTACTGAATACTAAACGAATCTTTAAAAAGATTCGCAGTTCTCACCTCTAATGTGCATACATCCGATCATTTTGTTCGATGTTGAAAATTTTTTCATCGGAAAAAAGAATTTTGCGATGCATGTTGTCTGCCTACTGGTGAATCAGTTATTTAGCTCTGGTCTTCCTGATGTCCCTTAGAGATGGAGTAAGCAAGTAGCCAGTGCTTCTTCGGTAAGCCCCCATCTTTAGGTCTGATTTGATAACGCGGGACATACTTCATGTCGAAATACCAAACGCCTTGGACTTGTTTTATTGTTTACGGAGTGGATTTTTTCGAATTCTGTTACTCACGGCTTTGATCACTGCTGGTGTTCGTACAGTTCGCGGGCTACTACTTCTTTGCTAATCTTCAATACCTTGAGTATCCTTGAACCGATTAATAGTGCGATACACAAACTGGCGATTGATACCCAAAATTTTAAAATATTAAATTTATCTTCCGGCGTTTTCCCAATGCAATTACAGCGATACGATTTTCTTTATCACCCCACTCCATGTTTACTGCTCAACGTTCAGTGACTAACTGATTATAATAATACCACATAGGAGTGGGGATTATCCAAAAAAAAGTTGCAGGTTTTTCTCCAAATTTTTTAGATGATTCAGGCCCGGTCTTTCCACCTTCAGATAAAGTACCAGGTAACTATCTGACAGATAAGGTTATTTATAACTTCATGTGCTGAATAAATGTCAATACCAGTCAGTGAATCCAATACGTCAGTCTCATTATCTGTTAGATAACTATCCGATAGATACATTTGTATAGAAAGAAGGGATGACATTTACTCGGCAGATGAAGTTACAAATAACCTTATCTGTCAGATAGTTACTTGGAACTTTATCTGAAGGTGGAAAAACCGGGCCTTACTGAACTTGTGAAACAGTATTTATAGTGGGACTAGGAAAAAATCCAATGTTGTGAAAAATCCCCCTTGAAATATTTTTTGTGTACGCTACTGGTATTCACGGATGAAATAGTTAATGTTCCTGACAAGATGTGATTTCAAAAAGGTGCTTGCTTCATAAAAAATTATAGAATAATTCACCAACAAAAAGAGGTAGATGGAGCATGTTTGGGAAATAGTAAGTTCAGCATCTCTATGTTCAAGTTTCGTTAACAAATAAAGGCTTCATTAGCGCTATTGTAACTTGCGAAATGTTGTCAAATTATAATTATTACCAAAAGCCAATTTTCCCCCTTTTTTATGACCTAAAAGCAGGAAGAGAAATTAGTTCATTTATCTCATATGGTACAAAAAAAATTATTTTATTCAAGTTATAATAATTGTAAATTTATTCAGAATGTTTTTTACAAAAAAGTACAATTTAAAAGTAACGGTCTTTTAATAATATAAAACTTTTTTTTGTCAAGTTTCTTTGCGCAGAAGTTTTTCACATAAATGCATATTTAACAATGGTATATTTCATATCAGGGAGTGTGCTAATTACGTTTTTATATAACCTTATGCACACCAGATGCATCTTAATTAATAAGTCATGTAGCAAAGATCGCTTTTTGTTCCTTAGTTTACAAATGCCCTCGAACAAACAAATATCAGTTCGAATCTGATTAATGCCATTAACGGTAGGTTAAACACCACAGATTAAGTTTTTATACAGTAACCAGTGACGTGCCTTTACGTAGAGTTACCAACCGTCGTACTTTAGTAGGACATGTCCTACAATTTACCTCCTTGTCCTGCGTCCTACCTACTGTTAAAAAATATCGGAAATGTCCTACTTTATAGTATTTTTACTTTTGAAGACGCCTTAATTTTAAATACCAAAACAATTAATGATAAGTGGTTAAATTTTTTTCAAAGTGTACACAAGGAACAATTTTCCGAATTTTTAAAAATATGCCATTTTATATTTGTTATTCCAGCGCATAATGCTGTTGTGGAAAGAATTTTTAGTTTAATGAAAGCATGATTCTAGGGTGACCAGACGTACTCTTTTTAAGAGTATTATACTCTTTTTTGAGTAATATCCTCTATACTTACTTTTTATAGAAAAACCCTGAATATACTCTTTTTTGCTGGTTACTTGTTTTTATTACATCTATTTTGGAAGTGAGGACTTTTTTTTTTTCTCTCATTACTTCTATGAGAGTGAGTTGAAGACTTTTTTATTTGCTCATCACTTGTATTTTGGGAGTGAGTTTCTCCTTCAAATAATCAACTGTTTGACGTGCTATGTGGGAGCCTGCATTGTCATTATGAAGAATGATGCAACGTTTTTGGTTGTTTGTCCTGATTATGTCGATGACTTCTGGCAAACAAATTGTTGTATACCATTCAGCATTAACTGTTATCCGATCCTCTAAAGGAATTGTTGCGACATGTCCAGTACAACCGAAGAAACAAGCGATCATTTTCTAGGAACTGCTTCGTGAATGAACAACTTTTGTGGGTTTCGGTTCATCTTGGAAGACCCAAACAGTGGATTGTTGCTTAGTTTCCGGTTCATATGAATAAATCCACGTTTCGTCATCTGTAACGATGTTGTATACGGATTTTGCAGTGCCTAGGTTGAATTTTTTTAGCATTCCCTTACACCAATCAACACGATCCTTTTTTGAGCTTCGGTCAAATTATGCGGAATCCATCGGGAACAGATCTTTTCAACAGCTAAATGTTCATGCAAAATCGAATGTATTGCAGTCTGCGATATGCCAAAGGATGCCTCTATCTCGATCTTCTTCAATCATATAGCGCACAGCATCGTTTTTTATTTTTTTTTTGAATCACAACCGATTTTGGTCGACCTTCTCGAGAATCATCACTGACGGACACACGACAACGACGAAATTCTGCAAACCAATTGTAAACAGTCTTTTCTGATGGTGCTTCAGTACCAAAAGTTGAACGAAGCGAATCTATGCATTGTTGTTGAGTTAGGTCTTTACTAAAAATCGTAAAAAATCATCAAACGAAAACCTTCACGAGTAATATCAATTTTTTTCATCAACTTGTTTTTTTTTAACGCTCACTGTCAACAAACTACTCGGTTAATTTATAAGTTGCCACTGATTTCACAATAACAAATGTCAAATTTTACGAATATAGTATTATATGTGAAAACAGAAACACTGTTGCGAGCCATTTGTTTTCGATTACAATTCCTGATTTTTACAATACAGAATAAAAAATGTAGAACATAAACATTGAATTCACATGTGAATAAAATCGATAATACACTTAAAAAGAACTATTGCAATTTCCGATGACTTTTCGATGCTTTTTCCATTTCACAAGGCAGATTGAATGGTATAACATACATGTATGTAAATATAGAGTGGTATCACTGCATATCAATTTTCTTTCCAGTTCAATAATTTCGATTATTAAATTCCATTGCGTGTTAAACCGGAACTACACATGAGTAATTCCTTCAATATTAGATAACATATAATAATTTTGGTTGAATTTCTAGTTAGCTATGTGGTCCAGAACATGAATAGATTTTGTGAATTTTAGTTAAAAATATGCGAGAGTTATTGTTGCTATCATACGTGTATTAAATTAAATGAGGGAATGTATATTGCAAATAACAACTACTATTGCGAATAAACGGTCTACGGATAAATCATTGTACAAAATTTATTCATTTGTTATTAGTCACTAGCTGATGTGCCCGTACTTCATATGTTTGTAACGATTCATAGGTATGATCATTGTTTCCGTCACTCATTCGATAGAAATTGTATTGGAATTTCTACATGTCGAAACCGAATCCATTCTTAAAACTAAGTATTTGCATAAGGATAGGTAACCTCTTTTAAGATTACAGCGCCAAAGTGGTAAAATCGAAACTAATCTAATAGATAACAACTTTTTGATGTATTGTAATCTGACATCTAGAAGGAATTTAATTATATTTTTATGTTTTTTTTTGCTTTTTCTTATATTTTATTTTCATTAATAATAAAATGTCTTGAAAAATGTCGATTCCTTGTCTATTACAGCGTTTCCCAACCTTTTTTCATGGAGGACTGTTTAGAAAGTAATGTGTATCGTAATAGTTTTATATTTTTTATTGCACTGATTACAAACACAAAAAAAAAACTGTATTTTATAAATTACCATGATTCTTCATCTTATTTTAGTTCACCGGCGGTTTAGCTGCCCGGTTGCGTCCCAGAGTTTACTGCATTTTACGCAGCACAACGGTCTAAAGTGGGTTTTACACGGTTCAATTTATAAATCAATAAATTGAAAAAGTTGAACTTCAATTTATTGATGTGCGTAAAGTGTTAAAATTTCAACAATAAATTGAACAATTTATTGACGAAAAATTGATCATTTTATTTTGAAAATAGAACAATTTCTATTTTTCATCAATTTTTAGGGATTTCTAGGAATGTTTTTATCTGTTTCGTTATTGCCAACTGTTTAGTTGTAGAATAACCAAGAAATGTATAGGTTATGTCTTTTATTTTCAAATGTGATAGAACCGTAAACGTTCTAATTCACCATCATCTAGGTTATTACTTTTGTTTTTTGTTCACAGCTCGTAATTTTGTGATGATTAATTCAATATTTTCATTTGGATAAATAGGTCAACATGTTTTAAAATTAGCAGGTAAAAAATTGATAAATAAATTAATGTGTGCAAAGTGATGCTTTTCTTTTCGAGGTTATCAATAAATTGTTCAATTAATTGCCAAAAATTGATTAATTTATTAATGAATAAATTGAACTGTAAAACCAACTTAGTAAGAAGTTTTTTACCCACTTACGGCTTATTTTTGAGTTTATATGTTTATTTTCTTTATGGTCGAATCTCCGAATTTCAATAAAAAATAGTTTTTATCCGTATTTATTAATTTCAGGTTTCAGAAATGACTTCGATAAATGCAGACGTAACTTATGAATTAATAAACACTTTCTTTACTGCTTTAAATTTTATAAACAACAAATAACTTATTGACAAAATTGGACCTTTACCTGAACCTTAAAAGCCTTAAAAACTGTCATTAAAAAAATTAAATGTAGTCAACCCTTTCTGAAATTTGCGAGCGTTACGTTCCTGAGGTCTCCGCGAATGAGGAAAATTCGTGAATAACACTAACCATAAAATTTTGTTTCGTAGATATATATGGTACATACTCGTATATCGTACGTATAATATAACAAATATAAGAAATATGTACAGTATACACTGTACGGTACAATACACAAATACAATAAGTGGTACAGCAGTTTTGCATCTAAGTTGGCAGTTCGTAGTTAGATGCGCGGTAGACTCAGTAAATAATATCGGAAGGAGCTCATATCATGCTCGACGTTGTACGGGTAACTTCATAAAATACAACATGCAGAGCACGATTGGAGCATGCTACATTTCTATTTTCTAGTGCGTGTTCTGTCCCACAGGCTCATTGAACTGATACCCTTTTCACACTAGAACTTTAAGACGACTGAACTCAAAGTTCACCGATGTTTAACATCGGTTTGCTTTCACACTAGATGTTTAAATCTCCGGTGCTGCCATCTGCTACGGTTATTTTATTCTTAAGTTACCAGTCAGTACTAAGTCAGGAAATTACTAGTTTTGAACTGTCTACGCAGACGCACATTATTATTACTAAAAACATATGGATATTTGATTCCATTCTACAATAAAGATACTACAATAAAGAATATATTACACCTGTCGACATATAAGTCGATACATTTTATTATTATTAAAATAACTCATTTAATTATAACAATTAGTATAAACTTCTTATAACGTCGATATAATATTATACAGTATTCTTGTTTATGATAATATAAAATGTTGTAGAAATGTGTGAAATAATGTAGGCAATGCGGATTATCTTTAGGACGCAGATCTCCGTCTTCAAGTTCGCTTGAGTTTAGACGAGGTCACACATTTTCACACTAGCACTTCAAGATACCTTGAGTTTAACATCCGAACTTAAACATCTAGTGTGAAAAGGGTATGAGCGAATTCGCACAGCTGGTACGTACCCCCACCTGCAATGTTAAGTGAAAACAACTGTACTTATGTTTTGTCTCTGTCAGAATTCTTCAGTCGTATTTTATTGCATTGAAACTGGTTGGGCTATTTAACCTTGTACATACAACGAATTTGACTTATCAACCGAGTCGCTAACTTTTCTCTACAATTTCTTTCCTACGTGCATAACTGTAAATTTCGAACCCACGAATGTTAAGGAAATTTAGCACTGCAAATAGTTTAGTGATCCCACTTAAAAATTAATTCAAAGACTGTTTTTAAGTGCTTAAAAACATAAGAAAAATAGATTTTCAAAAACTGAATTGTGAATAGATAACCTGTGCGAAGAACGGGTATTTTTTCTAGATCTTGATAAAATACTCTCCCTTAATGATGTTAAAATTAACATAATAATTATTACATAAAAAAAAATACAATAGTCTACGAGCAAAGTTCTTAAAACATTATATTTTATGAAGTAAAACGAAAATAAAAAATTCCGCCATTAATTTAGTGGAATTTACAATGAAGTTAATGAGGTAGAATTTTCATAAAAAATAACAAGATGATGTTATCAATATTTTACCAACATTATTAATAAAGAATAAAGGAATTTTTAATAAAATCTTAATTAATATTTCAATAATTAAAAGGAAATATGGTTGTGTCAGGAGATTATAGAGTTTTGTAAGAAGAAAGACAAAAAATTAATAGACTTTTTTGACAAGTTGCTCTATATAAAACAAATCCTTTAATCTTGGGGATTTATTGGTTTCTTTCAGTTAGTTTCAGAAGCAGTCACCACTGCACTTAACTTGTTCGCACATTTAACTTTTTTGTTTTTATTTCATAAACCTCTAATAATCAATAAGGAACATGCCATTTACACAATTTTTATAAATAGATAAATAAAATAAATAAATATGTTGTATTTAAGGTTTTGTCGGGAAAACCAAGAAACTCTTAATCATCGTATATAATAGTTCGATAACTTAGAGCACAGCATATCCATAGGGACTTCACAAAGGATTTCACTGTACTGAACATATATTTGTAATAAACAGAACGAAGATATTACTATGATTTTTATGCTATGGCTGTGTTATGTTTTTTATATAAACAAGGCTTTATACTGTCAAGCATGTGTCTGTCTGTCTACCCTCTGTTGTACAGTAAAAACTAGAGTTTAAATTTGGAATGCATTTGCAGTGTTTAACCCATATATAGAAAAAATTCATGTCACTAGAAACATATATATGTATAGGTAGGTATATTTATATATTTTTCACAGATGAAAAGTAATTTTTTACGCGTTTTCTTTGTCGAAAATACGATAAAAATTATCCCATACCCTGTAACCTAGAAGGGTTGAACTACAAATCTGAAAAAAAATCTCATTAATGCACGTTTAAGTAAGAATGACGAGAATTAAAAATTTCTGGTACCGGATACCCAACAGCAATACTTTAAATTCTCTTTTATTATCCGCTGCTCGTTAATAGTTAACGGGTAATCGATAGATAACGGGTAGGTGGCAATTAAAATCGGGTACAATGTTAACGGGTCGTAGTGAACCGGAATAGAACAATAGGGACTTTTGACGTTTTCGAAAAATATCGATTTTTTTGGTCGTTTGCTAAGTTTCCGGTTCATATGAATAAATACCAGTTTCGTCACCTGTAACGATGTTGTATACGGATTTTGCAGTGTCTAGGTTGATTTTTTAGGGTTTTGTAGGTATGACCAAAAAACCCTTATACCGTCATTTTGTCGTCTGTCTGTCTGTCTGTCTGTCTGTCTGTCTGTCTGTCTGTCTGTCTGTCTGTTCGGTAAAAATAGTAGCCAAACGGCCTAACCTAGAGAGTTGAAATTTGGCATGCTTATACAACTCTTTGACCCGCACATAGGAAAAATACTAAAACATCTAAAAAACATACCCCCCTCAAAATATAAACAAATATGTGCTCATCGAAAACAAAAATATTTTTTTTAAATTCTGAGTAGGGTATCAAATGAAAGCCCTTAGTACGTGGATTAACGATCAAATTTTTATTTTTGCAAAATAAATTATTTTGATGAGATTTTTGCCAAAAATGTGCAAAAAAAATTTTGTCCCACACCCTGTAGCCCAGATGGTTTAAACTAAAAATCTAAAAAAATTCTAAGTAATGTATATTGGTGTGAACCGAAATAGTACAACAGGAATTTTTGATCAGATTATGTTTTTGGAAAATAACGCATTTTTTGTGGTTTTTGGTTCACAAAGTACAAAAGTTATACCAATGTAAGACACTCACATGCATAGCGTGCGATGGCTACATGCGTTAGAGCGCTCTTAAACTGGCTGGAAAACGAAGGGTTTCGAGTTCGAGTACGGAGTGAATTTTATTTTTTCTGTTTTTTTTTTGCATTTTTATTATGTTGAAATTATTTTGTCAAAATTCTAGTTATATTTTGACAAATGTTGTATTTAATTTTTATGAGCGTAAATTTAATAACCAGTCTTATTATATGATTAACAGACGAGAAATTATTTTTAAAATATCGTTCATTTTGCCGTGATTACTACAAAGTAAAATTTGTCCTACACACTCAGCATACCGCCTTCACTTATTATATACCTGCGAAACCCTGAAATGTGTGAATATTCACACTTCACATCAATTTTTTTTAGCATTCCCTTACACCAATCAACACGAGCCTTTTTTTAGCTTCGGTCAAATTATGTGGAATCCATCGGGAACAGATCTTTTTCACAGCTAAATGTTCATGCAAAATCTAATGTATTGCAGTCTGCGATATGCCAAATGATGCCTCTGTCTCACGCTAAGTCACATGCCGATCTTCTTCAATCATTTTGCGCACAGTAGCGATGTTTTTTTTTAATCACAACCGATTTTGGGCGACCTTCACGAGATTCATAACTAACGGACGCACGACCACGACGAAATTCTGCAAACCAATTGTAAACAGTCTTTTCTGATGGTGCGTCATTACCAAAAGTGGAACGAAGCGAATCTATGCATTGTTATTGAGTCAGGCCTTTACTAAAATCGTAAAAAATCATCCAACGAAAACCTTCACGAGTAATATCCATTTTTTCATTTTTAGGGTTTTGTAGGTATGACCAAAAAACCCTTATACCGTCATTTTGTCGTCTGTCTGTCTGTCTGTCTGTCTGTCTGTTCGGTAAAAATTGTAGCCAAACGGCTAAACCTAGAGAGTTGAAATTTGGCATGCTTATACAACTCTTTGACCCGCACATAGGAAAAATACTAAAACATCTAAAAAACATACCCCCCTAAAAATATAATCATATATGTGCTCATCGAAAACAAAAATATATTTTTTTAATTCTGAGTAGGGTATCAAATGAAAGCCCTTAGTACGTGGATTAACGATCAAATTTTTATTTTTGCAAAATAAATTATTTTGATGCGATTTTTGCCAAAATTGTGCAAAAAAAATTCTAAGTAATGTATATTGGTGTGAACCGAAATAGTACAACAGGAATTTTTAATCAGATTATGTTTTCGGAAAATAACGCATTTTTTGTGATTTTTGGTTCACAAAGTACAAAGGTTATACCAATGTAAGACAGTCACATGCAAGGCGTGCGATAGCGAAATGGGTTGGAACACTGGTGTGAAACGAAGGGTTTCGAGTTCGAGTACGGAGTGAATTTTATTTTTTCTGTTTTTTTTTTGCATTTTTATTATGTTGAAATTATTTTGTCAAAATTCTAGTTATATTTTGACAAATGATTTGATGCTCATTTAATTTTTAAGAGCGTAAATTTAATAACCAATCTTATTATATGATTAACAGACGATAAATTATTTTAAAAATATCGTTCATTTTGCCGTGATTACTATAAAGTAAAATTTGTCCTACACACTCAGCATACCGCCTTCATTTATTATATACCTGCGAAACCCTGAAATGTGTGAATATTCACACTTCACATCAATTTTCTTTATTCAAAACGCTCACAGTCAGCAAATAACTCGGTCAATTTATAGACTGCCACTGATTTCACAATAACAAATGTCGAATATAGTATGACACATTTCAATATTGCCATCCAGTGGCGCGCCAATGAAATTTGCCGCCCCTACGTATGTCGACAATAAAACACAATAAAATTTTAAATGTATCTATATAATCTCATATTTTTAAATCCATTTGAAAATTATTATTTGACTGTAAAAAATTAAAAAAAAACTCACATTTTAAATAACTGTATTTTATTAAACAACGATTTACGAGGCTTTTTGCCGCCACTGAAATTTGCCGCCCGTGTGCGGTGCACTCCTTGCACCCTCGGGTTGGCGCGCCCCTGTTGCCATCTAGTGGTCGTTTGTAAAAACATAAAAGGTAACCCTCGTATTTATTTATTTTTCATTTCAATTTACTAACCGATTATTAACGTTGTTAAACAGTTTAGAAAGTTGTCGCCCTGTTGTTAATAAGTAAAATGTTTCCCCTGAAAGAACTGGCAGTTACACTTTTGGCAGCCCAGCATTGGTCCTATATAATTCTAAAAACGATATGCGATGATCATTTAAGATCAAATGACGTAGAATATTGCGTTTTTATTGTACCATATTTCTAGAAGCAAAAGAAAAAAAAAACGATATATTTAGACAATACATCGAACACAACCTACAGACAATATAAATAACAAAATATAATTTTTTTGTGAATAAATAAAAATGTAATAGAAAAAGCTGATAGCTTTTATATTTTGATCTCTATAGAATGAAATTTTTTGTATGAGATTAAATATTCAGAGTATATATCAACAAAATACAAAAAAGAAAAAAACCTGATATTTCTCCACGTCCGCAGGATATGACAAATTTTAAATATTTTTTAGCGAGGATGAATTTCTATATTCCCGTGGCTTAGCGAGGAAATATAATCGGCTTATTTCGGACGGATATGCATGGTTTAGACATCATTGTTTCAAATCAACGGATAGCTTGCTTCCGTTGTGTTTATTTTCTTGAAATCTTGAAATAGCGTGGCCAGAATCTATTTAATATTACTTTAAACTTCTTACTTAAATGTCTGAAATCTTAATTCATTCCATTTAAGTTCTAGAAAAAAAGTTTTTCAGTTCTTATCAATTAATCTGACAGAATTATAGAACTTTGTTTTTCCCTGCAGTTTTTTTTATTTTATTTTGTACTTTTCAGTTGTTATAAAATATAAAAAATATTATAAAAGTATTAATATCAGGGATGGGGAGTCGACAGAAAAATTACCGACTCCCGACTCTCGACTCCGAAGTCGGTATTTTTGAAAACCGACTCCGACTACCGACTCCTTTCACTCGTAAATTGTTAAGTCTATTCCAAATGTTTAAGCGGAACTAAATGGAATTTTTAGTTTCCTAAATTATCATGAGTTGACTTTTTAACGATCAAAGTGGGCTTTTGTTAAACAAAATTATACGAAGCCTCATTCAATCCTTAAAAGTTAGTAGATTTCGATATATAATTCCGCTTAAACCAAAGAAACAGACTGTTTTTATAAAATGTCATTTTCATTTCATCTTGACTATTGAGTCATTTTTGATACAAATTTTCCAATATATTAGTTTTAAAAATTTTTGTACAGAAAAAGAAAAATTAGATATGACTAAAAACAAAAATCTTTATCCTATAATACATCATTAATCTGTTAATACTAATAATATTAATTAAATTTTTAACTGGAAAGCACGAAGGAAACCGTGTAAAACCGGTATTGAATATTTTTAATTTCATTTTCGTTCATGAACAGAGAACAAAATGTCGTTCCTGTTTCTGTGCTTTAAAAAATTCTGATAATATGGTATTTTGCTTTCGTTTTCGGATTGCTTTCCTCTTTGATAAAAATTTAATCAAAGAGTCGGGAGTCGATAACTTGTTCCGACTCCCGATTCCGACTCCGACTCCTCCAAAAAGCTTCGACTCCTCGACTCCCGACTCCCGACTCCCGACTCCGACTCCGACCCCCCATCCTTGATTAATATATGCTGTGACTCCCTGTAAGACGGTTTCAGACAGAGCCCAAAGATACGGATTCAAATCCCAATGTCCACTTCATCTTCCGGTACTATGCAGTCGAGTCAGCCTCAAATGATTATTTATTTATTTTTATTCGGACCTTTTTAGAGTCAATGATGGCAGACCTGGCCCTGGAAACGAAGGCAGATAATGTACTAGGTGGACAGATGATATTAAGAAACTTGTCAGCAATTGACTAAAAGTGGGACAGTGCAGAGTAGTGTAGATATAAATGGGAAGCCTATATCCAGCAATGAACGTCAGCGGATGACTGATTGATGATGATGATTTTTTTTGCTGGGAACCGACACTGATTTGTCGGGTATCCGAATACCTGGTTTCGGATACTTAATTCCGGATATCTGGTTCCAAATACCCGCTTCCAAATTCCCGATGCCGAATACCCGAGAACCCGGGTAAATCCGAAACTGGTGATGGTTCTGCATGATCGATTTCTAATAGCATTAATTTTTGGTTATAGTTCACAGTTTACAAGACAAAAACGCCCAAATTATTCGAAGACAACGATATAGCATTGTACAATAATATACAGCAGTGAAGTTAGTACATTAAAAAAATGCTTAATGCGACAGAAATGGACCTCGAGAAGAGAAGCGGGTATATCAAAGAAGACTAGAAGTACAGCTATATGAAAATGGAGAACGAAATAATCAGGAAAATTATATAATCTATATAAAAGTGGAAGCTATATCTGTTTTCTTTTTTGTCCTCATACTTCGTTTCAACACGTTTCAAGTGATTATAAAACAATAACCATAGAAAAAATGTCTGTCTGTCTATCTGTTCAAGCTCCACGCAAAAACGGCCGATCATACGAGGTGTGTAAATTAAGTAACCGGACTGGCAACATAGTGTTTGATCTGGCTACATTTAGGACGCGGGACTTGGAGGGGCGGCAGGTGAACATGTGATATATTATATGCCTTCAGTACGAGTTTGAATTCGCTGGAGTAATTTTGTTGTCCGTAGCAATTTTTTTCGTGAAACAGTTTTTTCTAGTGCATTCTAGAAATGAGACATTCATTTCGAACAACGGTGTGCTATCAGCTTTTGCTTCAGACTTGAGGACAGTGCAACGGAAACTTTTGCAAAACTTCAGCAAGTCTACGGAGACAGTATTTTGTCAAGGACCCAGGTTTTTTTGGTGGTTTAAGGCATTTTCAGAAGGAATAGAGTTGATTGAAGATGAATCACGCAGCGGAAAGCCTTCATCTTCAAGAACCGATGAAAATGTCGACAGAATCCGGGATCTTGTTAGTTCAGGTCATTGGTTGACAGTCAAAATGATCGGGGAAGAGTTGAATTTGACTCACACTACCGTTTATCAGATTTTGACCAATGAATTGGGGATGAAAACATCCTTGTCACACAGCAATTACAATAAACGAGTTTTTGGCCAGTAAAAACATTCCTGCAGCTCCTCAGCCTCCTTATTAACCTGACTTGAGTCCCTGTGACTTTTTTCTCTTCCCAAGATTGAAAAATCACCTCAAGGGACGTTATTTTGGAACACTCGAAATCATTCAAACGTTCGTAACCGACCAGCTGAAAGCTATTCCAATATCCGAGTTCCAGCACTGCTATGAGGATAGGAAGAACCGTCTTCAGCGCTATGTAGCTACCCAAGGAAGTTATTTTGGGGGAGACAATATTGAATTGTAATTCTATTCGAATAAAAAAAAAATTAAAAAATCAGTTCATTCGAAAACAAAAATCATGGATGCCAAAAATGGTTTGAAATAGGAAAATAAATCTTTTTTGTTCTATGCCTTTTCAATTATGGATATTTAGGGATATACATGGGGACACCCTAAAGCTAGAAACATCTTATTACTTACATTAAAAATGTAAATTAGAAATTTGTTTAGAATGAAGAAACATATGTATTCTGTTCAATGCAATTTTTAATAACATAAATATTGGTGGGTGTCTATGGAGAACGTTGCCTATAAACTTGAAATGCCTCACTTATTATTTACTTAACAGCAAAAAAATATATATAATTAAATTTCTTTAAAATGAAGAAACTAATTTCTTTAAAAGATTATTTTTTGTAGTCTTTAAAAAGGTGAATATTTGGGGGGCTATAGCGGGCGAGGAGGAATGGAAGACCTAAAAAAAAGCTGGAAAGAAGGAATCCGTAAGAAAATGCCTGATTATTCAGGTAGCTTTTTGTTTTTTTTGTTTTTTGAGGTATCCATTATGCCAGTTTCGAAGGTTTCTTTAATTTTAATAAGGATAATGTGATAATTACCTACATAAATATCCATGCCCTGACCGAAATTCGAACCCAAGACCATTAACACATGAATCAGGGTCTCTATTTCTGCGCTACCGAAACCCGTCTTTCTTATAGTTTTTATTATGAAATTTTATAGCAGATTTAAAATTATCGAGTAATAAGCAATTGGTGTCAAATGCACAAGAAACCAAGCAATCGGATTCGGATGTTTATCGACTGCACAGCTCTGGTTAAGTACATTAAACGGGTTTTGTTTTTAGAAGCAGAATAATCTTGCCCCTTTTATAAATTTCAAGTTACGCCATTGTTTGCGAGGGGTGAATTTGTTCATTGTCTTGAAAACAACAAACATAATTCATTGTTTTCTTTAGCACAACATATACAATACAAACAGAATAAAATTTTCATTTATAAACATTTCATGTATTTCTTTTTACAAGTGTAAATTTAATTCTAACAAATACATCGGATCAACTTTTAAAAGTTGATGTTTACACAAAACCAGTGTTAAATCAATGTACACTTTTAAAGCTGATGTTATTGTATTTCTCAATTTACATTATAAAGCAGAAGTATCGTAATCGAGAATTAATGTAGAAATTTTCTGACCTTGGATTGCGAATTACTTTATAGATTCAAGCCGCCACAATCTATAAAACTGTTTAATAAAATTTACTTTCTTGGCAAGTGGTTTCTGTTTTTCATAAAGAAATTACATGTAGTCAGTGGTGTTCCTTTTATATTATATCAATTTCAGTTTTTGTTTGCTTGTTCCCTCGATCACACAAATCACTTAAACCGCCTATAGACAATACGTGTAACGTTGGCCAACTCTGCTACCAATGTTGGACGTAACATTTAACATTGGCCGACATTTGTATATGCGTACCATACTGACGATATTTCGATTAAGCGCCAACGCTGGCCAAGTGGAAAAATAGCGAACAAGACCCAACCTTTATAAATAGGCATTTGATAATAAAAGTGAGGTTATTGTCGCAGTTTCGTATTTGTTTTTGCCATTTAAAATAGATTAAAAGTATAAAAAATTTGTTTATATTTTAAGTAGACTTCATAATTAAATAAAAATGATTATATCCTTCCTTTTTAGAACAATATTCTCGATTAATGCGATGGCAATAAAAATAATTAATCGATTAATTGATTATTTGATTAGTCGAAATGTTATAATCGATTTACGATTAAATTGGTAGAAAATAATCGATTAATCGATTATGAAAAAAAAAAAACTCGCCGACAAAAAATGGGACTGTCTTAATGTTGTATTTTAAAGACTGATATAAAATTGTTTAATCGTTTTATTAGGAAACTATAAGTGATGGGAGGTAATACAATGTCTGCATAAACAAATATTGTTTGTTGCTAATTAAACATGCTGTAACAACAAATAATGCCCGTTTGAACGACTATACTTAATATCGCATATTAAGTACGTAAATTTTAATACAAATAACTCATTGTTAAAATGAAATTTTGCCCACAGTTACCCATCTTAGAGATTTCTCTAAGACTTTTTATTTCACTCTTACAAGTCTTTTTTGTGCAATAAAATTAAAAAGTGGCCAGAAGACGTTGTACGAGCTGCACCATTATATGAAGATGGCCGCAGTATTGAAAAATCGCTGGTTATTTTGGATGTAAAAACAGCGAACAGCATCCACGAGCCACAAGAGCTTGAAACGACTGATTTCTTATCCTAATTGTTCTACACGATCGTGACTGGTCCTTAACTTTTCTCGTACGTCATTTTGAAGAAGATCGAAATTTGGCAATTTCATCACGAACTGTTCAAAGACGACTGAGGAAACAAGGGCTTGTATCCAGAAGACCTGTAAGTTGACAGGCTTTTCTCAAAAATTATCGAGATGGAAGATTGCGTTTCGCTCGTGAGCATTTGAGCTGACTGGACGCAAACTAGCAGTATATTGTGCAGAAATTAGTAGCGGATGAGTTTAATTCTCCAGGTGGGCGAGAACGAGTGTTCTGAAGGTCTAATAATCTAGGGACTTTATCGAAATGAAGATAGCAAAGTCATCTACCGACCAGTGTTTCAACAATACAACTAAGTAATTTCTTTAAAATAAAATACAGTTATCGATTAATAATAAATCAATCGATTAATTAATAATTAATCGAAACCAAAAATATCAAAAATATATGGTAGTTAGATGCATCTGTAAGTCTGCACCGACGTTGGTCAAACCCTTTTAACGAGTGATAAGTATACCGCCTAAAGCCTGGTTTATAATAGATATGTTATGGAACATAAGCATAAAAATTACACTACTCTCTTTGTTCTGTTTATTACAAACAGATGTTTTGAAGGGTCAAATCTATTGTTTTAATGCATATGCAGTTATGTTATGGGCTTGTTATAAACCAGGCTTAAGAAATGGACGTCGGCCACTGCCAAGCTCAACGTAACAAGCTGTGACTTGTGATGCCACAGCCAAATTCTTCATTTATTTGTATCTTCCTATTCTTCACCTTTCAGGCCTCTCGTGTCCATAGCCTCATTTACTTCATCCCACCACGATCTTCTTGGTATACTTTTCTTTCTTCGTCCTATTAGGCTCCGGTCTGTCCCTCTATTTATCCCTTTTGTTTCATTAGTTCCCCTAACATGGTCAAACCAGGCGAATCTCTTTGTTTCTAAAAGTTGTGTGTTAAAACGTTCTTTTCTACATCCATTATTCTTTTTATTTCTCCATTTCTAATACTATCCATTCTTATAAACCTACAACATTTTCTCCAGTATTCCATTTCCGTAGCTGTGATTTTATTTCGAATTCTCTTGTTCCTAACCAAGTTCTCTACTCCATATGTCATAATGTTGGACTATAGTTTTATATCGTAGTTTTTGTCCTTTTTATGAGTTCTCTGTTCCAGAGAATTAGGTTTAGCTGCTTAATAATGCATGTTTTTATTTGTCCTAGTCTGCTATTTATTTTTTGATCCATCGATGCATTTTACTTTATTTTTTCCAATGACCAATAAATGTCCAAGTTTCTTTCTTAGATTTTCGGCATTCTATTTACTTTTATTCGTAACCTATATATTGTAATCAATTGGCGTAGCAAGGTTAAATGGTGCCTGGTGCATGACAAATATTTCGAGCTCCCCACAATACCGAACGAGTTTACCGAATTTATTTCGTTGAATTCAGAATAAAATTCTCTTTGCGCTTCGCTCGTGAGCATTTGAACTGACTGGACGCAAACTAGCAGTATATTGTGCAGAAATGAGTAGCGAGTGAGTTTAATTCTCCAGATAGGCGAGAACGAGTGTTCTGAAGGTCTAATAATCTAGGGATTTTATCGAAATGAAGATAGCAAAGTCATCTACCGACCAGTGTTTCAACAATACAACTAAGTAATTTCTTTAAAATAAAATACAGTTATCGATTAATAATAAATCAATCGATTAATTAATAATTAATCGAAACCAAAAATATCAAAAAAAAACAATTATGTTTTTCCATTTAACATAAGAAAGATACAGAACGTACTTCGAGCACCATTGATCGAAAAACAGTTGTTTCGCTCGAAAATATATTCTTATAAAATGGCTTTGTTTTGAATTTTTAACTTAATTTTGTTTTTTTTTTTTAATGTTAGTTTAGTTAAAAATATCTTTATTTAGATTCATTGTTTTCGTTTTAGTTAAACTGCAGACGTTGTAATTTACTATCACGACTCGTAGCTCTCACTGCGGTATAGTAGCCCTCTTTGTTACTTCGATTTGTCTTATGTTTAAAAACATTGCATTTTTTTATAATAGAGTTGAGATTAGTTCGTAAGTGTGTTAAGACGTATTTTTCAATTCATGTTACGTGCATATCACGTTATATGATTGTACTAAATCTCTATATAAACTCTCTCAGTAACTAAATATATATATATTTAGTGATTTTATCACATATCAAAGTGTCTGGTGTGCTCTTCAATTGCAAATGTTCTGTTGGCGTCATCCAGAATTTCCTCAGCATCTGGGAACCCACAAGAACCAAGGTTAGTAACATTTGTTTATTGAATAATCACATAAGACACTGTAGTCAAATGTCCGTCGCGTCCTAGAAATTACACGATAGCTTTGTTTGGTATGCTCGAAATTCCACATCAGTTAGCGGTTTGCTTAGAGCCCCTACAATGGCAATTGTTTATATTAACCTCGTATCTATTCTAGTTTTCGCGATAGGAATGGTGTATGAATTAAAATGAGCACCCTGTGAATATAAAATTTAAAACTATTATCTGGTGCAACATTTTTGGGAAAACTTGTGTATATCGTTATCGAATAAGCAATATTTTCGAATTTTTAATTGCATCTGGATTATAAATTGCAATATTTTCATCGAAAGGTAACATGAAAGTAAATTTATATAACACTTCTATCCATAATCAAATTCCAATGACTGACTGATTACAATCAAAATGAACTGATGAACTAGAATTGTATTAAAATATAAATTGGATGCTACAAAGTGCTTCAATATACTACAAATGCGATTGAGTTCAGCCTATTATAAAATTCTTTTGTACAAATTATATCAAAGTAGAAACATGTACAAAAAAAATATGTCCTCTGAGAATTAAATTATTCAGTAACTGTACTAGGATGCGATGCCGTTACTGGTGCAAATTTCTTTTAACGCTTTAACAAGCGAAGAATATGTTCAAAAAAGTCATAATAAGATCTTTCCTTTGTACAACGACTAATGAGTTCTTGAATTAGTCGTATAGTTGTATTATATATTTACTTATTGTTATGAATTTTAATGTACTTCAATATTCATTTATAATTTAAGTTCAAAATTAGTTCCATCAAAGTATTTTTGTAAGACATTTAGGACTACAGTTATTTGAAAGCAATAAAATCAAAAATAATGAATATGGAAAAACAATAGTAAAAAACTAAATTAGAAACATATAACGACAGTCAATTATTGACAGTTGCCAATAAAGTTGACCCGGTGTCTATCCCTCCTTTCATTCTCTCTGCCGCTCTATCCCCGTGCGTATCGTATTATTAAAACTATTAAAATTCAAGAACTGTAGATGATCTATAGACAGTGCCGGAGTAGAGAACGCCTGAGGTTTTTTTTTAGTTGGTTTATAAAAGTTTTCAAGTTTTAAGGCATATAAAGGAGCTCTGAGCCTGCAGAAAAATTTTCTTAACAAGACTTTCATATGATAGTTATGTACAGAGTTCTTTGCGTTTAGGTTTTTATGGAATTTATTTTCATGGAATTTAAGGCTTTGCTTGATTTTAATTATTTTTAAAAAAACTCAGGGGCCCTGAGATTCATAAAAACAGGCCTATGTTACTATAAACGATGTCATCATTGCTATTGCGTTATTCATTTGGTGAATTTTTTGTTTAAATCGCTGCAGCCCATTAAATAAAAAGACTAAATGAAGGAGGCGTTATGAATTTTTACATTATAGTTACAGATTTTTCTGACGGAAATCTCGTCATTCCAACGACCACAATGGCTGCCATTATTTTATTGTTTTCGTATTAAAAAGTGATTATTAATATTTATTTTGATAATTTAAAGTATATTCACAATTTATAAATCATAAATAAAAGACTAAGCTAAAATAGTGTTTAGTTATTTTATAATTTAATATAAAATTACGCATTTAACCTGAAATTTGATATCTTATCAAAATGGTTAGTTATACTGTTTGCGGCCGAGCAAAAACGCAAAATCAAAGTATTTTCTATTCAGATTATCTACTTGAATTAATGAGATTTTGATAAATCTCAACATACATGTTACTTATAAACAATGGCGTACTGTCATAATTTTATGTTCTAAGTTCTGTATGTACTTTTATAATAATAAATTACAGATGTATAACAGTGTTTTATTGAATGCTTGTATCTCCTATCTTTAGCTTCTTTTGAAAATATCAAGATTGGTATTTTTCCTTTTTGTACCGATAACAATTGAATCGGATATTTCGAAAAAACCACAACTCCAGAAAAGTAAATTTTACAGGAGAACACAAAAACGTCTCCGGAGAAGCGGCCTTTTCAAAGTAAACGGAGAACAACACCTGTCTGGATTATATAACCTTTTTATACTCGAGACCCGCCAACTAGCTTAAAATATTTTCTTGACCCCCCAAGAAAATTTTTGAAATCATATTTTAAATGTTCTTCATAATTTATTGTGTAATAATTAAGTTTATTGTAATTTTAAAAGCAAAAACTGGTAAAAATTTATTTTTTTATTTTAATTTCGGGACCCCCGAAGGTCTTTTCGGAACTCCCTTGAGGGTCGGGACCCCCCGGTTAAGAACCGCTGGCCTAGGGTATTCGCAGAATACGCCTCCAGCACCGTATTTCAAAAGCCTCTATAAGGAAACTAAAAATCGCTATCTAAAAACAAAAATAGTACACACAAATTCTTGTAGTAGCGTCCGGTATAAGAGTTGCAGAGCTGCAGCATCCCCAAAATTTAAATAATTTAAACCTTACATACCTTTATGATATTCTGCACTCTCTCTATCCCTAAATTTACTTTATTTCAAATAAAAAATTCTCATTATTACCGTGCGTCACATGTGAAACAAGTAGTTCGTCTACAAGTTTGATGTACTATGTGCTGTAAGTAGTGGAAACTCGAATTGTCATGGTAATGCGGCAATTGGCATTGACTGGGGCAAGCGGCTTCTTATATACTTTCGGAGCTGCAGTTGTTTGCAGTTAAAAGTTTGATTACAGATTTTTTTTGTATTTAAAACAAAATGAATGATTTAAAGAATGTAGGATATCGCATATATAAAACCTTTTTTTTCTACTTGACTAATACATATAAAATCATAAAATGTAATATTTATATATTTATTCTTATGTTTATTTGTATACGTATGTAGCTAAATCTATTCTTTGCTAGACGGTAGCTCAACTCTAACTTTTTTTATTTAGCGTATTGCTGCATACATTTACATAATATAATCAGGTAAAATAGTAGCTATAAAATACCACAAATACAAATAGTGAAATATAATGTTCCTAGACACAATATAAAAAGAGGAAAAAAGAAATTAATTTACAAATTATATAAAGTATTCTGTTGTCCCTTGGAAGCCTATTTCGACCATTCAAAGACGATATGTCTCACCGACCGACGTTCTGCACCGCCGTCGCAGTTTCGAGTCTCCCGCATCCCCCATCTGAGCAAATAATCGTAGATTCTATCATGGCACGTTCTAACTCTGTTCAAAGATACCCATGTTTTTCTGGAAAGGTCAAATCCATTCGGAGGTTCTACGGGGTTAGGCCGCGAACATACAGAAAGCCGGCACCGGCATTACTGGCAACAAGCGCTGATCTGCCGCAATATCTGTCCACGTTTTCAAATATAACCGCACACGCTGTGTACTGGTCGGCACCGGTCGGTGTCGGCTACCCGCTTACCGAAACGTTTAAGCAGTTTAAGCAGCTTAATGTCAGCGCCGAAACAAAAAAATATTTAAAAAATTTTGCATCATCTTCTTTTAGTTGAGGAAAAAGGTGGTGGTATTCCCCATATTTACGTCTTTCTTGATTTATTGCATGTATACCTTTTCTTTTTGGTTCCATTTTTAAATATAGTGATTCTGTTATAAACCACTCATCCAAAGATGAATCATAACTCGCCATTTTCACTTATTTCACTATATAATTGAGCCAATATACGAAAGAGTAACTATACACTTTCAAAACTAGCGTTCACTCTATGGTAGGCCAATATAATTAAAAAATGTACGATAAATAGGAAAAAATAAATAAAAACTTCAATATCAGCGTTTAGCGTGTGCTCAACCAGTAACTCAGTATGCTTGTTTTCGGAACCGATTGTCAGCGCTGATTTACCAGCTTTCTGTATGTTCGCGGCATTAAGTAGGAAGTGGAACTCAGCTGGGGCCTGGTCCAACCATTTTTGCTGCCAAGTTTCTTTTGCGTTTTAGCCAGTTACCGTAGTAATCCTTGCTGTAATAATAAATGGACTAACTGACTCAACGAAACCGGTATTAAAACTTTCTAGGTATTGCAAGGAAGGTTTCACGATTAGATTCTAATGTTCTATTTTTTGTTAGGTGAAGATCAGTGACGACATTCACTGCACTTTTTGATCATTACCTCGTACAACACTTTATTACACTATTCATTTTTGTGAAAATAGTAATTATAGGTCGATGGTGTATCAGTTTTGGGTTCTCAATAGCCTAGAAACAGCTATTTTGCTAATTTACATTAAAGTCAAAATGTGCTTTGTCAAAATTTCACGTAATAATATTAACGTCACCATAACCGAAGTTTTTAATAAAGCATTTTTACAATAATAATGTGTTGCTGCACTATGTAGAACCCCATTATAAAATTGCATCTTGTGCTCTACTCAATTGTAAAATGCCAACTGACAGAAACATACCAAATAAAATTGGCACCAGAACACCATTCACCTATCTTTCGCCCACTATGCATCATACCTACATATTTAAGATTTTCGTGATACTCTATGCAGAATTTTATATAAATAGCTTTGTTCTTATTATATCTGAAGTTATGTCATACAATTAATTTTATCTTTAGTTTCATTTATAAACTCTACTTCAAGGATGTCCAATTTGGATTTGGAATTGACTTTAAATGAAAAGTTTGAGTGACGCTTTACTTATTTGTGAATACATAAGAATGTTTTAAAAAACTCATTCTATTCTGTGCCGATAAGTTCTAAGAAACTATTTTATTTCCCAAACTCATTTTCTGTGAAAACATTTATCATTGTGGTTTATTTCGGAAAAAACATAGTTATATTGATATTGTCTAAATGTGTTTCTCACGAAAAGCAAATGACCTTTTTGAAATGAAACAGGTTAATATACTGCATAACTTGTTGCCAGTTTTGAACATTATTATAAAATTTAATTTAGAAATTAGCTTTCATGAAGCTACCACAATTATCGCTGAATATTAAGAGTGCAACAATCGTCTTGAAAGAGGTTTCCAACGAATTTATTTCCGGGAATGCTTTTAAAAGCATTATGTATTCGTTTGCAAAAATGTGAACGATCTGAGATTGCTTCTCAACCCAAAACTTACCACGAACCGACAAAATATCAACTTTTATTACGTAATCCGATGAAATATTATTTCCACTAGTGCAATATCTGAAAAAAAATTCTACAAAATCTTGAGTGTGCGGTGTAGTGCTATTTTTCTGATTCCACCTGTTTTCCAAATTCAAACTGAAGTGCTCGGTAAAGTAACCAGGCAGTTCCAATTTTTAAGACTTTACAGTATAAAAAAAAAAAAAAAAAAAACTGGTTGACAAATAATATATGCAAAATTTGTCACGAAAATTATTCAAATACTAGCTGGAGTACCCGTACATCGTTTGGTTTTTGTAACGTACATTTTTGCTGTACCGTAAATTGTGTGAAATATTTCAATTTCAAGTAGAACGACCTTAAGGCTGCGTATAACCCCCGGAGGTTACTAGTTTCTTATACAAAACTAACAATCTGAAATAAAATTAGTATCAACCTATACATCAAATTTTGCACCGAATTTGTATCTATCTAATATGATAGTTTTATTTGTAGAAATATTTATTGTAAAAATATTATCGCTCAATAACTTAAAAATACACATCAGCGATATTGTTCTGTAATTTTTTAAATCTATTTGTGGGTTTCGAATAACTTTTATATTTATATAGTTTTGTGTAGAGAAGTTCAAATAATACGTCAATTTTTTTTCGACTTGATTACTTATAGTTTAGAGCCTTCGTCGAAAAATATTATACTTAAAGATAAAAGAATGCCACTTGGTACACGTATTCATCACGAAAAATAAATCATTTTTAACCGTAACACCTATTTTGAAAACCGCGGCAGATTCAAGAGGGCGGCAAAAATAGATTACCAAGTACAATAACTATAAGTGATTTTCACAATACAACAAAATATCTAAAATCATATTTGTAGAATGAAGATTTAGGTACAATTTGCCGCATCATACGCAAATATGCGTCGATTGGTTTACAAGATGGCGTCTATAATGCAATTTGCTTATTTACAACTACCTAACAGTTTTTTCTACATTTAAAAATATCCTATTAGATAGATAAAAATTCGCTGCAAATTTTGATATATAGATTGTTATTAATTTTATTCTCGATTATTAGTTTTGTATAAGAAACTATTGAGGACTATAGGGTTGTGCGCCGCCTTAAGTTACTTTTTCAAGGTAACAACCTTACACGATACATTACAAGATTGGTTTGCTAATGTAAAGCTAGCTTAAAGCCGCATTCAGAGCTATAAATTAATTCGTTGTGCGTAATGAGATACTCACTGTACATCGTCACTAATCAGTTTGTCATATGGTAACTCAAGCGGTCGTTCATAGATATAAATTTAGTGCACTGTGCGCTGTAGACAAAGTTTGTAAACTTAATACACTGTTTTAAGGATTCCACACACCAAAGCGGCCGCGGTGGCAGCCGCGGTAGCGGTAGCGTTAGCGATACGACTAGCGATCAGGTCTCCTCTCACTAACGTGGTGGGAGTGGCGGTAGCAGTAGCGATCAGTTAATGAATCACGGTATATAGTTGTATGATAATATTGATTGCGAGAATATAATAGAATAATTAATTGTATGTAGAGGAAAAATAATAATCTACTTACTATCAATTTCCAAAACTTTTCCTATTTCGTCCTACACTTTATTTGTTTTCCTAATATTCTTGTAATCAGGATGTGCTAAGTCATACAAAATTAAATGATCCTTTACTGATCTATGATTTTTTCTGTTAAATTATATATTTTCGACACTATTTTCTTAAATATATTCACTCTGTGGTATATAAACAATGAATATCGCGCGGCCTAACGCAACTTGTCGAGTTCGGCCGCCAGTGTTTGGTGATCGCTAGACTGAACGCTGCATTCGGCGTCGTTCTCAGATAGCTGAACGCTTGTATTTGCGTGGTCTCATTGTATTGTATTACATTGTATATAGGTTGCGTTAGGCCGCCGCCGTAACGCTAGCGCGGCCGCCACCGCGGCCGCTTTGGTGTGTGGAATCCTTTAATGAGGCAAATATATAAACACACATAAGCTATCTCACTTTACATAACCTAAAAAATGCTGTCTCACAAATTTCAACAAATTTTGGAAATCGTGAAACGAAAAAGAATTGTTATAGATGCAGCTACAATTTTCAATTAAAATATAGTAAGAAATCACAGTTTCGCCTATGGCGGGTTCGCAAAAATTCAAATAAATGTAATTACGCCTTCGCAGTTCGTTTAAAACAACATAGATGCCACAACATTCATTAGGCATTAATTTTCATAGCTGTGAACGCCGTTATTAACCATTAAAACAGTCTATTCAACTTATCCACAACTCATAGCGTAGAGTGTATTAATTTTGAAGCTGTGAACACATCATAAGTCTCAGAAGCATATGTTAGAATCTGTCGTGTGAAGGTCGTGTTAAACATCTGAACTAAAATATTTAATAAGACTAAAGTTGCATTCACAGCTCTTAAATTAATCGACTATGGACTATGCATTGTGTATAAAATTAGTAGATAGTTTTAACGTTTAACGAAAGCGTTTACAGCTCGGAAGATTAATGCATAAGATTTGATTCAAACAGAGATGAGTACACCAATACAAGTGTGCAGAAACCATTTTTCGTCTGGACGGGTCTAATTTACTTATAATAGGGGTGTTAGATTTCTTACTCATAGCCACTCATAGCCGTACTTGTATGAGTTAGGAGATTTCAACGTGTTTATATAAAATATCTATTTTATTAGAATACATCTTTTAATATAAAATCGTATTTTCTAATACGAATTATTTGATAGTGAAAGACGTAAGTAGGAAAATTTGTAATTTGCCTTCTATCATTTATGACTGATATATTTATATTAAACAGCATTTTATTTATATTTTTTCATTTATATTTTAATGCATAGCTTTTAAATCGTTCCCTACAAAGCAGTAAGGGGGGCGGAGGGGGCGTTGGCCCCTAGCGCACTAAGGAAAAGGGCGCTGACGGGCTTGCTAAGGGGCACCATTGCGAAGATGAGGACCTTTTTTTTCTCGTCACTTGGATTTTGAGAGGTGAAGACCATTTTTTTTTGCTCGTCACTTGGATTTTGGGAGGTGAGGACCTTTTTTTTTGCTCATCACTTAAATTTTGAGAGGTAAGACCCTTGTTTTTATTTACCAAGGGCGCCAAAATACGGCTCTGCCCCTAGCGCAAGTATTCCTTACTGCGGTTCTGGTTCCCTAACTAATTCAATAAAAATTATTATTTAATTTAATAATATTTTGTCCCATTTGGTTTAAAAGTATTTTATTTGTCTCCGCTACTGGAGTTATCTTGTTTGCGCAGTTTTGTATACTCTTCTCTGTTTGAATCATGTCTACGAATGTTGTGACATCTATGTTTTTTCAAACCAACTACGATGGAAAAAAAGAATTTGTGACTTTTTACTAACCCACATCAGCGAAATCGTAATTTCTTACTAAATTTTAATAACAAATTTATAACCGCAACTACAACCATTCTTTTTCGTTTCACGATTTCCGAAATTTGTTGAAATATGTGTGAAAGTATTATTTAGGTTATGTAAAGTGAGATAGCTAATGTGTATTTATCCGTCTGTCTCATTAAAACAACGCACTAACTACAATCGACAAAGCATAATGCATTAAAACAGAGCTGTAAACGGTCGCTCGCGATACCATATGACAAACTTCTAGTGACAATCAACATCGCACAAGTTATAGTCTATAGTCGACTAATTTAAGAGCTGTGAACGCAGCTTAAAGTAGCTTCTTTGTAGAAGCATGATTCGTCATTTTATTTCATTTTATTTCACCGATATAACTTGTTAAGTTAATTTTTAGCCACACAGTACTTTGGTGCATGCTAATTAATTAATAATAAATTAGATGTGTGATAATACATATTACAAGAAACAACAAACGTAGGGTTAATCGTTGTAGGGTTTAAATTTTGTACAGCCTTGTCACTAAACAAAGTCACATAAGATAAATCTTATTTGACAACAATGCACGCGACAAGAAAATCGGGTCAAATTAGATACTCAAACATTTACAATTTGTTAAGATAAGTTTTGAGCAAACAGTCATGGATGAGTGATGAAAATAAGACTGGAAAATAAATGGTAGACTTCATGGAAGTTGGGGCTATGGAGATATGATAGCTCTGCGCTAACTTAGTCGAGACAAGCAGACGGCATAGTTTGGAGCTAGTCCAGATAGCAAAAAGTGCAATGCGGATTTTATAAATATCGAGCCAAACACACTGCAAACGGTTCGTAGATTCCTGTTATTCCTTTAAATATATGTACAGCTTCTGTCAATGTTACTTTTCACTGCAATAAAAATAACTTAAAAAGAATTTTTGTGCATTTTTAGCAATGAATATATTTTACCAATTATTTTCATGTTTTAACTGAATTTATTATGGAAGTAGAAAATGACTGTAATGCAGTAGGTTAGTTTATGGCTACGTGTGTATAGGTATCATTCTCCTGGTGCTGGCAAACCTTTTTTAAAGTAGTGTCTCAGTCCTTCTCAGGGTTCGCTTCGAGGAATTTGCCCATTATAATTTCCCAAAAACGAATAAAAGTGGTTCAGAATCCACGGTAAGTAGATGATCTCATATGAGAAGGTAACATTAAAATCGTGATTTATCATAGTAAGATAGTTTTGAGATAATTACATAAAAAAAATTATAATCCTGCTTGCAACAAGTTGGGGACCTAATTTTTCGACTTATTTTTAACGTCCCAAACATTGAATTCAAACATGTCATTAAAATTTTGATAAGCATAAATACGATAAGGCGATTATCTAAATTTGGACAAATCGCGTTTTGTATGAACTTAGTGGACAAATGATGGTTTAAATGGACAAAACAAAGATAGTCTGATTTTTATGAATGTTTATGAACAAAAATAGGTTTAAATTATTTTATTTAATATTTTTCATTTTTTAAATATGCAAATCACAACTTAAATTTCCGAAAAAATCACATAAAACCTCTTATTGAGGAGTTTTTATTAGATGGTAGATCAATTCCTTGTGTCATTTTATAAGTTCATCAAAAATTTAAAAATATAAAACGCCGTTTTTTAATTTTAATTGCTTTTTTCTTGTTTGCGCGTTTTGGATGGCACAAAACACGTTTTAGATTAATTTAATGATTTTATTTTATACATTTAACAAAGAGGAATACACTGATATAAATATCTTGGTTTTGAATTTTGTGTGACCAATCACGTTCTGTATGTTACCTTCTCATATATCTATGAAGTATGCAAAACGCCTTACACAGGTGTACGCGGGGAATGGCGATTTCCCCGCGATTGTCTTGTCCGTCTTGTATTGGTACGGTCTAACCACATCACCTAAAGCGGTGGGCTTCTTACACCTGCAGAACCCTACATTCTAAATGCTATTTCTTTGGAACCCCAAGGCAAATAGCTACAATAGGCTGTTTTTTAGGGTTTTGTAGGTATGACCACCAAAAAACCCTTATAACGTCACTCATGTGTAGGGATGGGAATTTATTTTTGAATATCGATATATGCGCGATTCGATATATCGTAAGTGTGATATCGATATTCGATATATATCGAAGTAAAAATATCGATATTGTCGTTACATCGAAATAACTAACACGTAACATGTAAGATATATAAATAAGTTTTTTTTTTTTGTTGGTTTGGCGGGAAAATAAGTCGCCATTTGACAGACAATCATTTTACAGTTGGTACCAACCAACTTTCCAATATTTTCCTAGTTAACTGCTCTTATAATTAAATATATATATGCTGTTCACTTTTGTAAGGACAAACCAGATCTTTTTGGTTACTTTTATAGTAAATATAGTAAATATTTTTTTTTATATTATCTGTCTTATTTTGTAATACGTAACTAACAGGGAAAGTTCATTTTTTATGTTGTATATTTACAATACATTTACAATATTATCATAGTATTGGTTCACACGGATACGTCAAAGTCCGTTTACATCACAAAAGTTACCAAAATCTTCAGATCTAGTTACGTATTACAAAATGAAACAACTTATAGTAAAAGTACTTTTATAGTATATTACGGACTTTAAATGTCAATTAAAAATATTCCTTACGTTGTAAAACCGACTTTAGATTTATTGGTTATGATCATTATTAAGAAAGTGGAAATAAAAAAAAAAATACCAGCATGACATACAATTTCAAAGGTGCAAATTATTGAAATCAAAATTTCGTCTTACTTTAACGATTAGGCTGAACCAAATGGAAATTTCATTATTTTAGGTTGTCACGAAAAGGGACCTTGCTGGGTTATTTCATGTTTCAGGTTTGGTATGTGAAAATTAAAATACTAACAGTGAAACTAACGCCAGTGAAACCATGGAAGCGAATGACATATGTCAAATATTTTAATACTTTTTTCCATATTTTGAAGACTGAAAAATAAATAAATGGGAAATTTATATTAAGAAAGATAAAAAATTAAAATGCAATGAAAAGAACATTTTATAATGACAATCAATCAATCTAGAATTTGCAATGTGAGTATGATTTACAAAGCTTAAACAAAAGCATAACCAAAAGTCCGAATTAATAGATAAAAAATACTGGAGTTCAAAATCTAGTTCCGCCTAAACGTTTGGAATTGCCTATAGTATGTTTTTACAAAACTGAACAACATATATTTAAATGTAAAAAATATACAAGAATACCGATATTTTGTGCGAATATCGATATTTTGCGCGATATATCGCATTTCAAATATCGATATAAAGATATCGATATAAAAATATCGATATATATTTCTAAAGTATCGATATTTTCGAAATATCGATATATCGTTCCCATCCCTACTCATGTGTCTGTCTGTCTGTACGGTAGAAATAGTAACCAAACGGCTAAACATAGGAAGTTGAAATTTGGCATGCTTATGCAACTCTTTGGCTCACATATAGGAAAAATACTGAGAGTTCAAAAAAACACATCACGGAATAGATAGAAATAAGTATTTAATGAAAAAGTAAACAAATAAATTAAAATTTTGAGTGGAGTATTAAATGAAACCTCTTAATACGTAGCAAATTTTATTTTTGAAAAGTAATTTTTAACCCTGAAGAGTGTGACAACTTAAAGATCAAAATTACTTTATCAAAAATAATTCAGAGATTCAACATTTGAACTCTTTCACTTACCGAATACCTGCAAAGCCTGAAATGCGTTATCACACTTCACATCAATATTTCAGTATTAATTACTTGAAGATGAAATGTTGGAAGAAGAAAATACCGAGTTGAAATCGGCAGAAACTGAACACGTATTGTGCAACGCAAAAAACAATCCGTCTTAATACTGTTGCTCTTGATAGCTTATAAAATTTATTTTTCGTATTCAGAAATCATACACATATCTCTTTTTCACTGGCGTCTAAGGTATTTTTCACAACATTATCTCTTTCTTGTTTGAAAAATCAGCTTCATACATTATTAAACTTTTCTCTGAAATACTTAAATGCCTTGATTCACAGTAAAACTAGCAACAAAAAATATTGTTTCGCTAGAATGTTATTTTTTGTAAATAAACTGTTTATGCAACTTGATGTAGCTTTAACAGTTTTTGCAGTTTTACTTGATGAATCTCTTTGAAGTGGACTTTTTACTTGTATTACATTTCAATTGAGGCGCCTGTGTTGTTAAACCGGTAAAAGTTTTTATAAAACTTAAACCAACATTATTTACCTTCTGTAACAAATTTCTGCAGGTATTGTTGCCTGTAACTAATAGTGGGAAATACGTTTCACTTGTTTTGTTAAATAAATTATTGTTTTTTTTTTTTTTTTTTTGTGACAAATAATTATTCGGATGCAAGATGAGAGTTGATCAAAGATGTATTAGGTCTCCTTTATTTTAAAATTTACTCTGAAGTCCTTTTAAAGAAGCTCTATATCAAAGGTGGGTAAACTTAAAGTAGAAAGATCTACGTTTCACTGCTTCAAATAATTTCATTTCGAAAAACCAGCGAGCAAAAAAGAACTCCGAGTGATCCAATGGGCAAAAAAAAAGAGAAAATTCAAGGTAACCGAAGGAAAAGGAATGGACAAAACGGGGGGGGGGGCAAATCTAGATTTCCAAAGAGCAAAGAAAAGGACTCAGGTCACGGGATCGACAACCGGAGTGTCTGCGATCGACATATGAGCGCAAATTTTAATATGTGATCCATAATAACGGGTGTTTTTTTTAGAGGTATAGAACTTTAAGTTGGCATTACTGTTCAAGATGGCGACCGATTTAACAGCTGTCAAGTGATTTATTCTCAGTTTGGTTTGGCAATTCATCATGAATAGACTCACGCCTGAACAACGCTTGCAAATAGTGCAATTTTATTTCGAAAATAATGGTTCTGTGCGGAATACGTATCGCGCACTACGTCCATTTTATCGTCGACAAAATCGTCCATCAGAGCAGTTAATTCGATTAACCATGGAACGTTTTCGCACCACGTTTACTCTTATTGATAACTCGCATCCCCAGAGACGCCGTACGGTGCGTACAGAAGAAGCTATTCGTACTGTAGAGCGTAGCATTGAGGAAGACCCGAATTAGTCCATCCGCCATCGAGCAAAGGAATTGGATCTGTGTCCATCCACTTTATGGAAGATTTTGCGGAAGGATCTTGGTTTGCGTGCTTACAAAATCCAACTCGTGCAAGAATTGAAGCCAAACGATCATCAAGCAAGGCGTAGATTCGTCGAATGGGCCCAAAACGAGATTGCCGTTGTTCCCGATTTTCATAAGCGAATTTTGTTTAGCGATGAAGCGCACTTCTGGTTGAATGGCTACGTCAACAAACAAAACTGCCACATTTGGAGTGAAGCTAATCCTCAAGTGTATGTCAAAACACCGTTACATCCAGAAAAACTGACTGTTTGGTGCGCTTTATGGGCTGGTGGAATCATTGGTCCGTACTTCTTCAAAAACGATGATGGCCAGAACGTTACAGTCAATGGTGATCGGTATAGAGCCATGATTACTAACTTTTTCATTCCTGAATTGAACAGCCATGATGTCCAGGAGCTGTGGTTCCAACAAGACGGCGCAACATGTCACACAGCTCGTGCCACAATCGATTTATTGAAAGACACGTTTGGTGACCGCCTAATTTCACGTTTTGGACCTGTGAATTGGCCTCCAAGATCTTGTGATTTAACACCGCTGGACTACTTTCTGTGGGGCTATGTAAAGTCATTGGTCTATGCGGATAAGCCACAAACGCTTGACCATTTGGAAGACAACATTCGCCGTGTTATTGCCGATATACGGCCACAAATGTTGGAAAAAGTCATCGAAAATTGGACGTCCAGATTGGACTACATCCGAGCCAGCCGTGGCGGTCATATGCCAGAAATCATATTTAAAATGTAACGCCACAAGATTATCTTTCGAATAAAAAAAAATTCATGTCAATCGAATAATCCATCGTTGTTTTATTGCAATTTAAAGTTCTATACCTCTAAAAAAAAACACCTTTTACCTTCATAAAAATTTTAAAGTCAACTAGTTTTATTTAATTTTTTTTCAATGAATTTTTGAATTTTTTATTTAAGTACATAGTTGTTCAGTATGACTGAATCGCAAAGCGATAATACATATATAATGTAGAAACTGTCTCACCGGGAATCGAACCCGTCAACCTAAAGGCCCCCATCGACGATCGAACATGCTGGTCCAACATGTTGGGTTCGAGCGGTTCGCCCAACATATTCGATCGTCGATGGGTGCGATTCCAACATGCTCGACTGATTTATCGGGTTGGGCGTTGTGCTCGACAGCACCTCCCAACTCCAACCCAACGCCCAACATGTTGGGTCGTGGATGGTGAACCGTCGAGCAGCTTGCCTGACACAGCTGTGTCAGTCTGTCTCGTTTTCTGTCATGTACAGCTGTACTTTATCTGTTGTATTGTGCGTTTCTCATATCAAAATGTCTTTTAATGACAACAAAAAATTCTGGTCCGAATTTATAGAACTGTATCGAGAGCAGCGTCTGTTGAGGGATATTAAAGATAAAAAATATTGTAATAACCACATTCGAAAAGAAGGTTACGCGGTGTTGATTGAAAAATGGAAAGAAGTGTTTCCGGAATGTGACGAAGTAAAAGCGAAAATCGAATCACTAAGGGCTGCCCTTCGAAGGGAAATGAAAAAGGTTCAGAGTTCGAAAAACAGAACGGGAAGTGGTCAAGATAAAGTGCATGAACCAACCCTGTGGTATCACGACCTAATGATGTTTATTACCGACCTAGAAGTAGTCAGAAAAGATATATCATCGTTGGTTAAACGGACCAGAGAGGAGGTGGTAACAGACGTTGGTCCAACATGGTCGGTAGTTGATGTTGCACACCCTACATGTTGGGTTGGAGTCAGGTAGAGGTTGTGCCAACATTTTCGATCGTCGATGGGGGGCTTAAGAATTTCGCGTTCTCGTTCTAGAGTCACAGACTACGAAGGCATGTGATTGAGTATATGATATTAGTGCAACACTAATATGTCTTGGAGTAGAGAATGGGAAGAAAAGGCACCGGTTCGTGTTCTCAGCTTACCGTGCCTAACAAATAAACCACCAGGCTGCGAAATACCTCGGAAAATTTGGTCCGGCTTTAATAGAATTAGGACAGGGCACGATAGGTGTGCGGACTCCACAAATTGGGCAGAGCATCATCTTCACAGTGCGATTGTGGCGCCGACAGGCAAACAATCCACCACATCGTGGAAGAATGCCCTTTGAGGTCCTACGCTGGTTTAACTACCGACTTCCTGAGAGCGACTGAGGGTGCAGTTGAAAATATATTTAAATTAGATTTATGTTTGTAACTAATAATTGACTGATAGCTGATCTTATTTATTGTTATTTTCATAATTATTATTATTTTCTTATATTTACTGCTATTTGTACATTTTATAAGCCATACGATCAATAAAATGAGTCCACACCAACAGACTATAACCACGAAGTTCTTACATTTTTGTCGGAAACATTTTTCGTCCAAATACTTATCTATTGTAGCCGTAGTTTTTGGGAAACATAAAAATAAAACAAAATTACGTATTTCACCTAAATTTCATAAGATAAGGAAAGAATGAAATTGCATAAAAATTACATAATAAAAACGAAATCTATTGTCATTGTGCAAGATATCTTAGAGGAAATCAACGAAATCTCTTCCTAGCTGTCGACATAAAGAATGCAAACAATAAAAACTAAACGTATCTTAATCTTAAAAATAAAATAAAAAGTTTATATCTAATACCACAACAATCATTTCAGTGGTTGGATTAGTTTTTATAACTATAAAATTTTATACGTACGTAGCGCTACAGTAATAAACATAAGTTTTAAGTAATCCTATGTAAAACTATCATTAAATATAAGTGTTATTGGATGTAGCATTTGAAAAATTTCCCCTATGACTATTTCCTACACTTACCCAATGACGTGCATCTGGTACTTCACGTGCGAGTTCCAGTTAAGCCGACTTTATACTTTGCGTGAAAAACATCAAAAGACGATCTTGCACTATTTACGTAAAAGAATCACTACATGTGTAAATAATTTATAAGTGTAAAGCATAAAAAAAAATATAAGTAAAACAACGAATAATGTATAAGTTTTGGATATATTTATGTTTGATTTTGATTTGAATTGATTATAATGGGTAAAAACTATCTAATCATTAAATTTTTTTATTTTGTTTTAACGCACAGTTTCTATGTTTGCTTTTATTGTTTTCTTTTTTAACGAACAATATGTCTTTGTGCGTACTGTTCGGGACTGTACGCTCATTGACTGTATGTCATTCCCGGAAATTGAGTAACGAAATTAATATAAATTTTAAACGCTTACTGGTATGCTTACAATAGTCGGCGGCAGATGCGTACCCAGAATATATCCTTAGAAGACAACATTTTACTCAAAACAGAATAAAATCCATTTTATTAAGTAACAGTTAACAGTAACAGTTTAACAATTGATTACTGACAAAAATCACATTCATATAAATCTTTTTCTGTCCCGAAGCATGCATTGTTCATGTGCCCACATATTGCATATGAGGCACCGAACCCTGAAAAACTGAAAAAAAAAAACAATCGTAACAAAACATACAAGCAACATATTCATCGTCCGGACTTTGTTGTCATTTGTTGCCTTTGTTGACTTCCACATTTCCAACATTGCACATGGCAATCTAAATTAATTGCCTTTTTTTAGGGTTTTGTAGGTATGACCAAAAAACACTTATACCGTCATTTTGTCGTCTGTCTGTCTGTCTGTCTGTTCGGTAAAAATTGTAGCCAAACGGCTAAACCTAGAGAGTTGAAATTTGGCATGCTTATACAACTCTTTGACCCGCACATAGGAAAAATACTAAAACATCTAAAAAACATACCCCCCTAAAAATATAAACAAATATGAGCACATCGAAAACAAAATTTTTTTTTTAAATTCTGCGTAGGGTATCAAATGAAAGCCCTTAGTACGTGGATTAACGATCAAATTTTTATTTTTGCAAAATAAATTATTTTGATGCGATTTTTGCCAAAATTGTGCAAAAAAAATTTTGTCCTTCACCCTGTAGCCCAGATGGTTTAAACTAAAAATCTAAAAAAATTCTAAGTAATGTATATTGGTGTGAACCGAAATAGTACAACAGGAATTTTTGATCAGATTATGTTTTCGAAAAATAACGCATTTTTTGTGGTTTTTGGTTCACAAAGTACAAAAGTTATACCAATGTAAAACACTCACATACAAGGCGTGCGATAGCGTAACGGTTAGAGCACTGGTGTCGTAAGCTAAAACTCGCTGGAAACGAAGGGTTAACATCGAGTACGGAGTGAATTTTATTTTTTGTTTTTTTTTTTGCATTTTTATTATGTTGAAATTATTTTGTCAAAATTCTAGTTATATTTTGACAAATGTTGCATTTAATTTTTAAGAGCGTAAATTTAATAACCAGTCTTATTATATGATTAACAGACGATAAATTATTTTAAAAATATCGTTCATTTTGCCGTGATTACTACAAAGTAAAATTTGTCCTACACACTCAGCATGCCGCCTTCACTTATTATATACCTGCAAAACCCTGAAATGTGTGAATATTCACACTTCACATCAATTTTTTGAGATTAAGTGAGGCAGTAGCTACTAGTAACACAAAATACCTCGATCACAGTACAAAACCTTCAAGTATAAATCACTAGTTGGTCGAATAAAAATCTTGCCCATTCTTACCTTAATAACTTTCTTAAGAATCAAAATTAAGTAAACACATTTACTGTAATTCGTTTCTAACGGAATAAGAACTCAGCTGCACTAAATTTGTAAAATTGTTGAACGAAAGGTAGGTGTGTTTTAAGCTATTTCCGAAAGATGTTGTTAGCTATATTTGTAGATTTACTTTGGGGGCCCACATTAAATGCAGGGCCCATATTAGAACCTTCTCCTCTACATATTAAAATAAACAACACATTAAAATAAGGTGCAAGACACATAAAAAACAGTAAAATTAGTTTGTCTACGAGTATGTATATCCAGGATAACATCTTAATCTCTCCCTAGCATTGAACTGCGCACATTCTGTTTAAATGTGCAATATAGTAAAATCTGTGATACACAAACACTGTTTGTATAGTTTATATAGAAACTGTATTTCATAAACAGGTTATCAATAGTTTCATTAATGTCTCCTAGGCGAAGATGTGTGTTCCTCCTGCAGGAAGATCACCTTGGTTTCATGTCTATCTGTCTCAACTTAACGCCATTATATGACGTCAAGCGTGCTACCAACTTACAATATTGAACATATTTTCCCCAACACTATTACAAATTCTATGCAGCCGTGAAATCTAGAAACTCTTTGAAACTAATAGTACTTTAAAAGTAAAATGACAATAGTTTAGAATGCAATATTGCAAACAGTTTTTCATGTATTGTGCACGTATAACCTGTAACATTCTTAACGGTAATTCGCTTACACGGAACTGCAAGAATATGTTCGCAATTACAACCGTGGAATGGATTGAATTATTGGAATTTATTGATAGGAATCGGTTTAATTAATAAATACGCCAAATTCATAAATTCAATCATAACGTAGATTTCCGGATATAAATTATTGATTTTAAAATTAATTATAAATTTATAAGCATCGATGTGTGACTCATAATTCTATTTCCAGGCTATTGTTTTTTCAACTTCGTTTAGTCGCTTATCTATAAAATGCTAACGTCAAAATTTGTGTCAGCAAAACTGATAAAATTTGTAAGAATAAATTCGATTTTTTAATATAACCAAGCTAATATACTCCAATAGGGTAGACCACAATTTGCCTCATATCCTTTCCTATCCTTGACATGTTCGTTCAAATTTGCTATTTGTAATTTCTTTATGTTTTCTACAACGTAATATCTCCTATTCAAGAGCACCAGAATAAACAACAGTTTAACCAATGAAAAACAAATCAGAAATAAAAGCTTAATGTGACATTACTGAAAAAAACAGCGGATATGTTCAGAAGAGAAAAAGTAAGGAACGAATGTATTCGAGAACTTATAGATGTTTATTATGCTGCATGAACAACCTTAAAATTAGAAATTAGAATCAGTACTTAGAATTAACGTAAATGTTTGTTATACGTAACTATACGTTAGCGTTCACAATCTTCTAAGTTAATACTTACGAGGGACGGTTGAAAAGTAATCGGTCTAGCCTAGAAAATACAACTTTTTTGGCAAAACTGAATTTATTTCTCAACATAGGCTCCTTTTAGAACTATATACTTCGTCCAACGATTCTCCAATTTTTCGATGCCCTCCGAATAATACGATTTCTTGAAGCCCTCAGAAGAGGCATCTGTTTCAGCGATGACCTTCTCATTCGACCCAAATCTCTTATCACCGAGCCATTTCTTCAAGTTTGGAAATAAATAATAGTCACAGACGGCCAAATATGGCGAATATGGTGGATGAGGAACCAATTCGTAGCGAAATTCATGGAGTTTTGCCATTGCGACGGCGCACTTGTGGATAGGCGTGTTATTGAACAGCACTTCTGCGCCAAATGTGGCTGCTTTCACTTCAAATCGGCGTCGAATCGGTCCAATAGCTCTATATAAAATAAGTCCGAGATCGTTTGGCCCTGTTACAGGTAGTCGATGTGAATGATACCGTGCGCATTCTAAAAAACCGTGGCCATGACTTTGTTGGCCGACAGACCCACCTTAACCTTCTTAGGCTTCGATTCACCAAGATTCGACTGTTCCTTGGTCTCTGGTGTGTTGTGATGGATCTATGCTTCGACCACAATTACGAAACGGCGCAAAAAGTCCTTCTTATTGCGCCAACATTCCTTCGCAATGGTCAGACGATCGCGTTCGTCGAAGACTGAGAGCAAATGCGGTACCCATCTGGCAGAGAGCTTCCTCATTCCCAAATATTCATGCAAAATGTTGAGCACCCGTTCGGTTGAAATGCCCGCAGCCTCAGCTATCTCGCGCTTAGTCACTCATCGACTATCATTCAATGGATTTTATCGAATATTTCTGGCGTGGTGACCACTTTTGGAAGGCCTGGACGCTCATCATCGATAATGCTCCTACGACCGCATTTAAATTCAGCTGGCTAATATTTAATTGTTGATATCGAAGGTGCAGAGTCCCCATAAACATCGTTCAATTCGATGTTGATCTCATCGTTCGTTTTCTTTTTCAAAAGTATCTAATCAATGCACGATATTCGATTTTATTCATTTTTGTAAAATGCTGAAAGATGTTCACTTTCAATGACTGTCAAACACAAACTACCATAAATGACGCAGATAGTTGAAAATTTTACAGTAGTCAAAACAACATTGATTTGATACTGGTGGCGCCACCTCTTGCCTAGGCCTTTTACTTTTCAACTGCCCCTCATATGTCATACTTCCACGATATGGAATCTCGTGACGAGTGACGTCAGCTGAGACTGATCTATTGTCTTATTCCTAATCACTTACTGATCTATACCCAACTGAACGAACCATGCGACATGGAATTTTTGTTTACAATTAGGGAAAATGCCACATGAGTCGCTACATTTTGTAAAAATAAAATTTATAATCGGACGCGGAAAGAAATAGTATGAAAAATAATACTGAGACGAGACTTTGAAAGTAAACCGTATAGAATTCAAAAAGATTTTTTTCATATAGTTTCTAGTGGATAGTTTTTTTCTACGTTACTATTTCTGAGGGACTTTTGCAGAGTGCTTACTTATTTACAAGCTGTGATATCCCGGAGCTACATTTGAAAAGCTTAAATACACAAACTTGTTTACATTTTTGTGCACAGATTTCTTTTCAAAAAAGTCAAGATTAATTAAAAACGATTCAAATTTTATGAGTTTTCTCTGTAAAAAAAAAGTCATTAAAATTTTAATTCTAGTCCTCGACTCAAAAAGAAACATCTATCAAAGAACGATATTTAAAGAAAATATTTATTTCTCCAAGCAGTTTTAATTCGAAATTTTGTAGACGGATGATTAAAAATACGAAAATTAAACTATTACTACATGCGAGATTGGATATAAAAATATCCTAACTACGTACACAGCTAGGGTTTCACCCGGAGTCTTAAGGGTTCAACGCCGTATATCCGGACTCCGGGTTTTGTTATAATTTTTCCAGATTACGTTTAGTTTTTTAGTTAGTTTAAGTTCCTTCTTTTATGCTCATCAGTTAGTACGATTTTCTTTTTACCGACCGCCAACATATATAAAGGAGATATTGTGATCATACCGATTTTGACATTTCGAGATTTCGATGGATCTCCATGAATTGAGGTCCCTACATAACGTTTTGACTATTTTTAGCATGATGTCTGTCGGTCTGTCTGTCTGTGTAAACGTGCAGAGCAAATTCGGCTAAAAGGATTTTTATGAAACTGCGTATATAAGCTTTTGACATCAATGGCACGAGTTGATCAACTTTTGGTAAAAATCGGTTGACTAGAAATGGAAGTTTATTCGTGTCGATTTTAAGATTTTTGCGAATATTAAACAGAAAAATATTTCGAAAAAATTTATTTAACAAAAGTTGCTGTAAATTCAATAACTAATAACTTTTATTTGACACAATTTTGATAAAACGAAACATTTTTCTATCTATTTTTTCATACTTATGTGTAACGTTTCCATGGTCATGATAAATAATATCTCTGTTAGGTTAGGTTCTATACGGTTTACTTTCAAAGTCTCGTCTAAGTATTAGGTCAAGTTATTTCTACTCTGCTGCTAGAATGTACTTTGCGATGGCGGTCGGTCCTGTGGTGGCCACAACTGATTTTTTTTTTTTATTGTTCTTCAGCTAGTTTGCGTTTCTTTGTTTTTAGTTGGCGGTCGGTAAAAAAGAATAAATAAAATAATTTAAATCTGTTTTGGTTAATAAACTCTCATTTTAATCAGATTTATTCTTGTTTTATTTAAAGCATCATTTGCCAGCTAAGTTCATGCAAAACGTAACTTGTCCAAATTTAAATACTCGATTTTTCGTATATTTGCTCATTTCATTTCGTAATTAAATTTTTGGGACCTTAGAAATAAGTAGGCCAAATAATGAGGTTCCTAATTTGTTACGAACAGAATTATAATGTTTTTGCAATTATCTCAAAACTGCATTACTATGACAAATCACGTTTTGCATGTTACCTCCTCAAATAATACACATTCTAATTGTACAAATTTGCTAGTATTCGTGGGTTTATCATTACACCTCCTACAAGGTTTAAGAATGGAACATGATGTCACAAGGCCAGATGTTCTACAAAATAACTTAAAATGTTACGATAAAAAAATCAGCCGAAAGTATGTTGTGAATATCGGTTAATTTTTTTTATTAATCTTTAATGTCAAGCACCCACGTGTGGTAGATATTTAGGTTATTTTTATTTCTTTTTTTTTTCTAAAATTTGTACTATGTGGTAACCAATACAAATTTTACGATTTGTGTAAATAATAGCTTTGTTCGTGGAGCTATTTTGAATGTTTTTTTATTATTATAGTTAAGACATAATTATTGTTAGATAGAAGAAATATGTTAAAAACTTTCATAGCAAGCGGAAAATATATTCTAACTAGCTGGAGTACCCATGCTTCGTGCGATTTTTGTAATGTACATATTTGCTCTAATAAATTAAAAATGAGATATGTATTTAATTTTCAAATAGAACAGAAAATTATCGTGTATTTATTCTAATGATGCAATTCTGTAGCAAATCTGTAAGTTACAGACGATCGTATCTAAGGAGTTGTTTTATGTGTTGTTATGGACAGTTTCTTATAGATTTTGTCTATAAGCCTACAGATTTGCCACAGAATTGCACCATAAACCACTCTTGTATAATATTTTTGTTGTTAAGTAAATAATAAGTGAGATACTTCGTTTATAGGTAGCTCTCACCATAGCTCCCCAAATATATATCTTATTAAAAACTCCATTGAACAGAGAGGAATAGTTTTCTTTCTCATATTCATTTCTGCTGTTAAGTAAATCATAAATTAGTTATTTCAAACTTCAAGGTAACGCTCCCTTGTCCTCTAAATAAACTTCTTGTTAAAATCTGCATTGAGAGAAGAAAAAAATGTTTCGTCATATAATAGATTTTTGATGTAAAGTAAATAATAAATGCGATATTTACGATTTTAGTTGAAGGTGTCCCCCCGTAACTCCTTAAATATTTATCCCGTCGAACAAGTATATAGAAAAGTGATGGCGAACCTATGACACGCCTAGACATTTTGGGTGACACGCATCGTTTACGGACGGTCTTCGGCCAAAAACAGTGAACGCATCTGGGCTCAAGTTTTTGTCGACTTGAGGTCCAAACTTGAGAATCTGGAAAGAAATTGTTTGGAGAATGTCGAAGAGTGCCACAACGATCAGGAAATTTGGAGTGCTTGGAACGATTACGTGAAACTTTTAGCACTTTGAAAAATATAGTGATGGGTTTCCTCACAATTTTTTCCTCTACGTATTTTTATGTGACCTTATTCTCCGCGTTAAATAATATTAAAGCCAATAAAAGAAACCAACTGATAGATGAAGTCAGTAGCGCTTGCTTGGGCTTGAAGTGCACGAAATACCAACCTTCAATTGAAGATTTAGCAAATGCATTTCAGCAACAAAAAAGTCACTACTGTAAAGAATTATGTTTTTGCTTTTTAACAAATAAATATATCAAATACATATATAACTATTTTTTTACTAGGGCTGCAAATATCACAAAATTATGGATATTTCTAAACGTGACACGGCACCCGAGTTCAGTTAGATTATTTCTGAATTTTGACACACCGAGCTCAAAAGGTTCGCCATCACTGATATAGAACAAAAAGGATTTCTTTTCTGATTATAAATAATATTTGTCATATACGTTTTTGCTGTTAATTCTAGCTTCTAGCTTTAGGGTGTCCTCCCCTAACTCCCCAACTATTCATTTAAATGAAAAAATGCATAGAAATAAGAGATTTGTTATCTTCTTATAACGACCCCAGTGGAAACCCCTGCTCTAAATTGTGGCTATGTAGAAAAATGTATGATATACATTAACAATTAATATCATTTTCATTTAAATGTATTGTTTTTCATGTTGTTAATAATAACTAAACGTTACTTTCTGTAAGATCCTCGTATATGTAAACATACCGAGTGATGACACTTAAAATTAAACGATCTCTTGTATTATCTTTGGCTAATGGAGTCTAAACAAAATTTTGTAGCCATCTGGAATTTTTCAGTATAAACTTAAACAACAGCTAGTGTTCGCGACCGCATTTGCTTACAGGAGATAAAGTAAAGATGAAATTTAAACCCATAAAACTAAGTTATTAATGGAAACTAGGTAACACTGGTACAGTAAACTAGTGATGCAGAAAAGCTACTTTAATATTTAACGGGATATTATGATTTTTATCACTTTCTACACTCGTGTTTACATGGCTGCATTGATTAATTTTATATATACTATGTTTACGGTTGATCGTCAATATTCAAACTGTTCTTTTACTTTCATGGATATAAATAGAAAATTACTATGGTCTATATATTTTAACGTTGCAAATCAGGCACGCAATCAGGATTTTTTCCAGTAAGGGAGGCTCAGAGCCATTTTTTTTTTCTAGGGGGCTCATGTTCAATTAAAAGAAATATGTCTCTTAAAAGCGAGCGTTTTTTTAGTGTTTTGGGTCCGGCTCAAACCGATGAGGGCCCTTGAATGTGCGCCTGTTGCAAATTGATTGTACAATGTGGGCCATAAGTTGCATAAGGGTTAAACACAATAGACGCGCTACAGTCGAGAAGCCGACATCTCAGCCAATGTGACGTCACCATCAGGCAAGGAACAACTGAAAGCATTCAAAGCAATAATATTTAAATGCAAATTGTAACTCTGTAAAGAGTTGTATTTTAGTAGAAATCTGACAAAAAAGTGCACACAATGTTTTTATTTTATTATATTATTATATTTTATAAAGAAAGAAATAATAATAAATTTAAATCATAGTATTATATTTGTATTATAAACTATATACATGTATTTAGCCTTTTGAAATTCATACTGGAGTCAAACAAGGAGACGCCACATCACCTTTGCTGTTTAACCTCGTACTGGAGATGGTGTTACGAAAAGCCCAATATACCAACCACCGTGGTCTACAGCTCAATGGGAAGCACAAGATTTAGGGTATGCAAATAACCTGGATGTTATTTCAAATAAGGTTGAAGACGTAATATTCCTTACTAACCTTATTGATGTTGAAGCTCGTAAATTAAGACTCATCATCAGTAATGAAAAAACCAAGTATCTTATTGTTAGTAGACGCAGTCATGAAAATACTATCAACTTAATAATTAATGAGAACACTTTTGAGAGAGTTTCTACTTTCCAATACCTGGGCACCATGATAAATCAGGTGAATATGATAAAGCAGGAAATTACGAATAGAATTAAAGCTGCTTATTGGCTAATTTCCAAAGTAGCAAAGGCCATTAAATTTAAAAAAAAAAGCTGCTTATGCATCGTATTTTGCACTTGTTGAAACTCTTGTCTAGGAACACCAAGATCAGGTTATATCAAGTTATAGTACGTCTTGTACTTATATATGGCTCCGAAACATAGGCCTTAACAAAGCGAGATCGACAACACCTCATAATTTTCGAAAATAAAATATTACGCAGAATATTTGGTCCCGTTCAAATTAATGGTGAATGGAGAATCCGTATGAACAAAGATATCCGAGAACTACTGAAGGCCAAGTATAACACAAGAACTCAGAGACAGACGATTACAGTGTATAGGACACGTTATGAGGATCAGGGAGGACAGAATGGTTAGATCAGCTAACCGAAGATCTAACAAATATTGGTATACAGGGTACTTGGCAAGACCTGACAATGAATAGATCGAGATGGAGTACTTATGTGAGTGAGGCCAAAAGTCAACCTGACTGATAGTGCCCACAGAAGAAGAAGAAGAAGAAGATACATATATTTACATATTGGATTATCTATAAATATATAAAGTTCTAGACTCTGTTTCTGCATTAAACATTTTTTAGTATTTCGGCTTTGGTAGCTTTTATGTGCTTAGTTTAGAGCAGTGTTTCTCAAACTATGGTACACGGACCACTGGTGGTCCGCGAACACAAAATTTTATTAGAATTAATATTGTGCTTTTTCTCAAAAAAAATTTTTTTTTCTTGCTGTCAGCGGTCCGCAGTTATCGTGGAATTCAGAAAGTGGTCCGCAACTGTCGAAAGTTTGAGAAACACTGGTTTAGAGCGTTTTGAACAGTTGCTTTCCTGATGCTGATTTCATGTTAATTGTTCGTAAATTAATTTATATTTATTAGTGAAATTTCATAGATAATTTATTATTATTATTATAAAATTTCGATGTGCTCTTAAACCTAATCTCTCTATTTAAACTTTCCTGTTTCCAGTTTTTTTTAGTATTCGACTAATCACCTTTTTTATTTCCGAATAGAATGAGAATGATATATTCTAATTAACATATTTCAATGTCGCACCCGATGCGTGCTCTTTATTCGAAGTTATTCGTTATACTTCGATAGTGATGTAAAAATGAGATATTTGTAAAAGTAGTTTGACAAAAGCACTTTGGCGCTAGTGTTGCTGACGTCACTTTTGATGTCGTCTATTATTGTGCCTTTGACACTTAATTCCCGTATATTTTGCTCTAATGACATTATTTTTATTTTTTATTGGTTTCTGAAAAATAAAAGATTTCTGGAACCTTATTTACTTCATATTAGTTCAGCAGATTCATTTATTATTTTTCCACTAATTGAAGTCGAAGTTACATGTCCCCATTTACGAAATTACATGTCAACTGATATGACTTGACACATTTGTGGGCGTTAAACTTCACGTGTCAAAATATGAAATTAATTAAAAATCAGCAAGTTATGTTAGTCATATCATAAATTACTGACATTAATGAATTTTGGTAACTGTTGATAATATCTGGTGGTGGTAGCACTAATTAATTACCGAAAATATACGCGGAAATTAGCAGGTTAGTTTATTAGTTTATCTTTCATTGCAGCTGTGAATATTTGCACTTTGCCGTTAACAGTTTATGATAAATCGTGCAAATTTTAGAACTGTTAATATAGCATGCTGATTGAAAATTTAAATTAGTATAATGCATAAAACAAGTTGTCGTAGCTTCATGTAAATATTATTGCCTACGATGTACAGGGATGCAGGTTAAATTCACAAACGCTACAGGTATCCCTCGATCTACGCGCGGTTTCGTTCCGAACAAACACCGCGCAGTACGAATACGCGAATTGGGAATCTTAGCGCCGTTGAATTTTTCCATGTAGGTATTGTATGTTCACGGTGTATGTTTGTAAAAATACATTATGATCTAGAAAAAAAACGTCTAAGTAGCCATGGAATTTATTAATTTTTAATTTAGGTTGGCAATATCACTCTGTTGTATCGTATTCCTGAAGACCGGTTGAAGTCAACTTTAAACACTATTTTTAAAAAAGTACGTCATAAAGATTCCAGCAAATATAGAACAATTAGTCTTATTAGCCTTGTTTTTAAAAATAATACATGCACGAATATACCGAAAATATGAAGTAAACAGAACCGAGAATAAGTTTGGATCCTGAAATGGTTTTGGAAAGAGAAAAGCTCTATTCAGTATAAAGATCTTAATACAGAGATGTTTTGATGTCAATAAAGATGTCTATGTTTGCTTCATAGACAAAAGTTAGTTAGTTAAAATTATTAACGCACAGCGACGATGGATATTTGCGCCTGAACTATGCAAAAGCATTAGATAAAGTTCAAAATAATAAACTTATTGAAATCATAAATAATATTGGCAGTGACAAATATGACATCAGAATATTTATTTATTTATTTAATCAGTGACTATACAGATTTGTACAGTAGTGCACAAGTCCAGTTACATAGTACTGGGGAAAAATACAATACAATTAACATAACAATATCGAAATACTAATAATGAATAAAATAAAGAATAAAATAATAAGGTACAATATAAGTAGTCTAATTTATTTTTATATTAACAAACTTTCTATAGGTATCGTAAAACATATCGACATCTTTATCAGAGATTTCCTTGTTTACTAGACTAAGCATTGTGTTCAGTGGTGACATAGATTCTGAAATTTTGAAAAAGTGATGGACTCTGAAGAGAAAGTGATGGTATTGGAAAAAGAAATGGTTAATTCTCAATCTTATGTCAGGGACTCGAATATTTAAATTTTGAAGAAGCTCTGGGGCATCTAGTTTATTATTAAATAATTTAAACGCGAAATTCAAAGTGTGGATGTCGCGTCTCCATTCTAATGTTTGAAATTTCTTGCTATTATTGACAGCTAAGTTTTATAACTGGTTTGCATAAGAGATATGATGAGAATATGTTCCGGTTAATTTCAGGGTCAGGTTTCTTACAAATCTCTTTTGTACTTTTTCTGTTTGATTTTTGTGGGACCAGATGTATGGCTCCAGATTGTATTTGCGTACTCTAATTTAGGTCGAACTAGTGCACAGTACAGTAACCAAGTTGTAGATATCTTAAAACTACCACTGTTTCTTAGTATAAATCCTAAAGTTTTGACGGCAGTATTCACTATATTGTCTATGAGGTCATTAAAATTAAAATCGTTTCTAAATAGTACACCTAAGTCTTTCACTTTACTAGCTCTAAGCAGCACTATATTGTCAGTATAGTAATCGTGGGTTATTTTGTTTATATTACGTGTAAAGGATATTACTTTGCATTTGTTGATGTTCATTTTAAGTTTATTTTTTAGAGCCAGTTCACTACACTATTTGTCTTTTTGCAGCAGCAGGCAGTCCTCCGACTTGTTGATTACCAGAAACAGTTTAAGATTGTCTGCATAAAGAAGTGACTCACTGGTTCCTACTTCCACAAGTAAATTGTTAATGAGTAGAGGGAACAGAAAATGGCCTAGAATTGTTCCTTGGGGTACGCCAGATGTAACATGTAAGAAGATGTAGAATAATAGCTAGTCACTACTGGAATCAAAAAGCCGCCGTTAAAATTGAAAACTCTCAACGGAAGAAATTAATATTCTCAGAGGTGTAAGACAAGGATGATACTATCCCCGTTGTTGTTCAACCTTTACTCGGAAGCAATATTCAGGGAAGCACTATGTGAAGACACAGCAGGTATAATGGTTGATGGAAAGGTTATTAACAACATTGATGACACTGTACTTTTGACAGACAACATTCAAGATCGCCGAATTCTTATTCATCGGATCAATACTGTTAGCAAAGAATATAGCTTTCATATGAACTTCTGCAAGGCAAAATACATGGTCGTAACAAAACTTATCTTCGGAGCCTGAGATTTAATTCTAAATGGTAATCATATAGCGGCAGTCTCTCCGTACAAATATCTTGGCACTTGGATAACCAATAGTTTGGAATATTGACAGGCAATACTAACACGGATAGACATAGCAAGAGATGAAAATGAAACATCTTCTAACGATTCGAGGTCTTAATCTACAACTTCATATGAGAATCGTCCGGTGCTATGTGTTATCTATTTTGTTATATGGAATGGAAATTTGGACCTTAAATCAAGAACACATTAAATAACTAGACGCTTTTGCAATGTGGGTGTATGCTGAAAATCTCATGGATAGACAAGATCACAATTTAACAAGTTTTACTGAAAATGGAGATGGAATAAGAACTTATTCTTACCATTAAAGGTGAAAATGAACATTTTAACAAAGCTAACCATACGGCAAACGAAAGTGATTTAATTCTATTATGCTAACCAGACGTCGTCGTCTAATTCCGAGATTCCCAAACTTTTTTGAACACGTGTCCCTAAACTAGAAAAAATAAACAGTACAGACACATGGATATACGCATATACCTCCTCTACTGGGATGGTCTATTCCTTTAGGGAGCTGAACGGTTAATATAGGTAGATCCAAAAGGAATCTATAACTAGATATTAAAATTTCTTCGCGTACCCCCAAGTATCGACGCACGTAACCCATTTTGGAGACCACTGGTCTAATTAACGATTTGAGCTACAAGAGATCTGTGGCGAATTTCGAGTAATACGACTGCCAGTTACTCTAATGAATATACATAGCTCATAAGTTATTTGAACACGTCATTCGAGAAACTTCTAGCATTAGCGGCAAACGATATAGATCAATTATCCAAAATTTCTGTCCGATATTCCAGGTATGTGGGTTTAGCAAGGTAGAGCAACAATTCACACATCCAATCAAACTATGGAGCTCCTGAGAACGACTTTTAAACAACAAATTCCAGTAACATGGTAATTTGATGGCCTCGAAATTCGCCAAACCTGACAACCTCAGATTTTAACTAGTAGGGGTATCTGAAGGAGTTGGTATTTAATATAATTTTATTTCTTTTCTACTCTTCTTCTATTCTTTCTCAAATCACCTCGTTTTATACTTCTACTTTTATAAATTTCCAGTCAACATTCGCGTATTTTTAGTTCACAAAGAAAAAATTTACGACTATTTTGAAAACACATTTAGTAATTAAATTAGTCTAGTTTTAAGTAGACGGTTCTAAAAATAGTTCACTAAATGTACTTTTGCCAATGTATACAAACAATGTATTGCATTCTCATATGTTCGGAATTGGCCATAGGCCATTGCACTGGATTCCATTCAAACAAATTATTTGCCAAATTTCACTGTGACTACAAACACACACTTAGCACATCCTACTCATCTCGCATTTCTTCCCAGCTCGTATAACATTAGTACATAGACGTAGGTTTCAGTTTTATCTTTACAGATTAAAATAAAAAATACACATACAGTGTAATATTGTTACGTCGGCACTATTCGTGTGGATAAGTATCACATTTGCACCACTAGCGATATTTTTAAAATACTATTTATTAGTTAAGTTTTATGAATTACACAAGTTATTATAAATGAAAAATGTTATCTAAAAAGGAAATAGGGTACTAGATTACCAAGAACTATAAAGGATCAGAGCAATAACCAGAACTACAGTTCATTTTCGAAACATCCACTTTATGGTTGACAGAGATGGGGAAATGGTTGAAAAACCATTGTAATGGAAATGTTACTGTGAAGAATAAAAAGTTTTTTTTTTTTTATTATTATTGGTCATACTAATCACGTAGTATAGTCACATAATTAACATCCATCATCATTGGCTTTTACAGCCCTTATAGAACTTTTACGTCCTCAACGATTCGTCTCCAGACTATACTATTCGGAACCAGTTTGCGCCAGTTGTTCCTTCCTAGTTCTGGAGGTCTTTGAATACACTATCCATCCATCTGGTACACGGTCTTCTCCTCGGCCTTGCAGTCTTGGCATGCTCTTTGCACATTATCGGTATTTGGCAATCTGATCATGTGCCCTAGCCAGCGTATTCTGGCGCTCTTGATAAACCCGATCATACCCATCATGATTTTCATACAGCCTTCGTATGTCTTCATTTCTCCGGATTCTCCATATTCCATCTTCTTGTACCGGACCATATATTCGTTGCAATACATAATTAACAACTTGACATATATAATATGTTTGATTTTGTAATAGGTAACAAAGAAGGACACTTTACTTTTTTTTACACATAAACGTTTTACGCAGAAAACTGTAGACGCCATACTTTGTTTACACAAGTGCTTTTCTATAACCGAATTAAAATGAAACGCGATAAGTTGTTTTTCCGGTGTGTACTTCTACACTACTTTGATTTGAAAAAAAAAGTACAGATGAAGCTCATCGATTGCACGTGAAAACGTATAGTGAATGTGCTCCATCGGAAACAGTATGTAGAGATTTAAAGTGTAGAGGGTTTCGACGATTCAAAAGATGAACAACTGCAAGTTCAGCTGGAAGAAAACCCTGCACTAATACTCAAGAATTGGCTCAACAGTTCGAAGTCAATAAATCAACCATTTCACGATGGTTATAAGCCATGGGAAAGATCTAGAAAGAAAGGAGATGGCTGCCACATGAATTGACCGAAAATGCCATTGTTAACCGTTTAAACATATCGATTTCTTGCTTGCAAGGCATAAAAAGAAAAGTTTCTTGAGGAGTATCGTGACCAGCAAAGAAAACTGTATCTATTTCGACAACCCGAAACATAAGAAATCATGGGAACCATGGGGAAAAAATGTAAGCAAGCCATGAAAAAGTAATATATGCAGCATTTTTTAGAAGCACGGACCTGGTAATCTGGATAGACAGTCTACAAGACAGTCTGGATAGACAAATTGTACAATGAAAAATGTTTGACTTTAGTGCTCAATAGAGTTGCAGAGATAGGGATTATGTTACATCATGATAATGCGTCTTCCCATAGGGCAGCTTACAATCTCTTCAATGTTTGGTGGACAAAAATATAAAAGTAATAGAACAGCCGCCATGCTCACCTGATTTGACAATGTGCGACTTTTGGTTAATGTTTAGGCTTAAAAATTGCGGGGTAGAAGATTTTCGTCTAAGGTAGAGTTTGATGCTGCAATCCATAATTATTTTAAAAGTATTTCGAAAAAAGATTAGTTCGGACCTTTTAAGAAGTGGAAGGAAAGAATGGCCAAGCGTATTATTGAAAAAGGACTTTGAACATATTTTAAATAAAATCCTACAAAATATTGACTATTTCGAGGCCCTTATTAATGTAGCCGTCGTATAACTTGAATCATATATATTTTGGTTTAATTGTCTTTCCGGATTTGTCAGACGAGTGAAACGACTTGACAAAAAGCTGAAATGAAACAAAATAAAAAAAAAATAAAAAAATCTGAAGCTACAGGTTAAGGGTGTGCACAACCGTATAGTTTCTTATACAAGACTAACAATCTGAAATAAAATTAGTAACAATTTATACATAAAAATTTTCAGCAAATTTTTATCTATCTAATAAAATATTTTTAATTGTAAAAATAACAGTCATGTAATTGTAAATAAACAAATTGCGTTATAGACGCCATCTTGTAAACCATTCCACAAATATTTGTGTACCTACCATGCGGTATATTGTAGCTACAGCTTCATTCTACAAATATGATTTGAAATATTTTGTTCTATTGTGAAAATTACTTATAGTTGCCACCTCAAATCTGATAAAAATGATTTATTTTATGTAAAGAATACTTGTACCAAGTGGCATTTCATTATCATCAAGTATAATATTTTTCGACAAAGGTTCTTTTTTTTTTTTTAATACTTTTTATTTAACTAGATCTACATACATAATGTAACACATAGTTTTGATAATACAGTGTTTGTCAGGGTTTGTCACGGTGTGGGGTCGGTTCGAAGAACTCCCCTGTCACTTCTAATGTTTAATTGTATTGTTTGCTATCCGCACTATCACTGTCACTGTCTATTATAGTGTCTTGCGGTAATTTTCTCTTTAATCTTCTGTGGATTTTTCGCTTGCCCAGTTCATAGTGTGTGGCACTGGAGCACTGTCCAATTCTGTGGAAAAATGTTGTTGACAACTTTTTCATGAATTCTTGTATTGTCATTATACCCAGTTCCTCGTGCAAAAGGTTCTAAACTATAAATAATCATGTCGAAAAAATGTTGACGTATTATTTGAACATTTCTACATAAAACTATATAAATATAAAAATAATTTGAAATCCACAAATATATTTAAAAAATTACAGAACATTGTCGTGTATTACCTATTATTAAGTTATTGAGCATTAACATTTTTACAATAATTTTTTCTACAATCAAAAATATCCTATTAGATAGATAAAAAATCTGTGCAAAATTTGATGTATAGATTGTCACTAATTTTATTTCAGATTATTAGTTTTGTATAAGAAACTAATAATCTCTGGGGGTTGTACGTAGCATTAAATAACTAATACGATATGCTTATGCCTGGAAGGTTATTAGATTTTAGATTCTGGAACACATGGCATGATATAATTGAAGTAACTCGATCTCTGGTGGACACAGGTACATTATGCTTGAGTTGACAATTTACTGACGTCAATACAGAACGTTGTAGTTCCAACCAAAGCTATTAGGTTTTAGAACTTTTCAGGTACTTTTACGAGATTTAATTTTTGTAAATCTTCAGTTTTTAGAATTTGGGTTTGAAGATTCTCAATCTGTAATAATATAATGAACATTTAGTTCTAATTAAAATGCAACAACGTTACCACTGCTAGACAACCTAATATGTTAAGTTCTATCCGAATTTCAGCTTAATTGTCCCGATGTCCACGCCACTGGGCGTGCATATTTAAACCACCAGTCCTTCAAACTTCCCAAAATATCTTGAAGCAAGCACGAGCGGCAAATTTACACCATTTACTTTAGAATAACTTCCTTGACGCTTCTCTATATGTACTCATCCTAACATTATAACTTTTAATCTTATACGTCTGCTACTAATTCCTTAAGTTTTATGTGTGTTATATGTGTTTAACTTTCATTAAATTTAATAGACCAAGTAATAATGTTAAATTTTTCGGAAATAGAGGGCTTCGCGACAGACATACCGCAACCAGAGAACTTCAAAGGGTGTTTGCCCAGTGGTTCTCAGCTCTTTCGTGTTTGTACATATGAACTGCTTATATTTTGGTACACATTAATGCAGTGGTTCCCGAACTTTTTCGGTTCCCGGCGCACTTAACGTATTATAATTTTTCCGGGGAGCCTCAAGTCAATACATTGGTCTATATCAGTGTTTCTCAACAGTTGGTCCGCGGGTCAGTTCTTGGTGGTCCGCGCACACAAAATATCATTAGTATTAATAATGGGCCTTTATGCAAAAATAATGTTTTTCTTGAAGTTTGTGGTCCGCGGTTAGTTTGGAATTCTGAATGTGGTCCGCAACTGTCGAAGGTTTGAGAAACACTGGTCTATATCATTTTTCAATTTTTCATTTTATTCTATTAGACATGTGAAAATATGAAAATACAAGTGATGACCTAAAAAAAAGTCTTCACTTCTAAAATACAAAGTAATGACCAAAAAGGTCCTCACTTCTAATCTACAAAGTGATGACAAAAAAAGGTCTTCCCTAAACTACAAAGTGATCACAAAAAAAGGTCCTGGGTCTTCGCGGCGCACAGTTTGGGAAACACTGCATTAATGAATTCAAATTGTTTCGCTAGGTTCATTATTGTTTATTATTTTTTCTTTCTCATGACACCAAGCATACTAATTCTCTTATTACTCAATCAACGTGTTACTGATAAATATCGTGTTATGCAAAATCGCGCTATAAAAATAACGTATCTTATTGGAAAAATAAAAATGGATGTGAAGTGTCAATTTTCACACATTTCAGTGTTTTGTATGTATTTAATAAGTGAAAGAGGCCAACTGAATGCTGGATGTCTAAGACAATATTTTTTAAAATCACATCAAAATCAACAGTTTTTTAATAATCACTTTTTATCGTTAATTTGAGTACTAAGAACTTTCAATTATTTATTTAAACCAAATTTAAATAATTTGCGCATATTTCGTCACAATAAAATTTAAATTAAACTACTTTTATTTTTACTTTAAATTAAGCAACTACGTCCTCAGTAAGTTAAAAAGAAATAATATTTTTCTTCAATGATTTCATGTTTTCATTTGTTTTTATCAATTTCAGAAACGTATACCTATTTTCTAATAACATTTAAAGTAAATATTGTTGTTTCAAATATTAAGAGAATAATAAAATAAATTATTTAAGACAATATTTTTCACGACTTGAAATATATTTGAGATGCTGACGGTTTAAGTATTAATATTTAGACTTCATTTTTCTAAATATAGTCGCTGTCTTTAAATAAGTATTAATTTTTGACAAATATTAACTTACGCCTGCGATATGGATGTTATTCAATTGACTAGATGCAAAACTTCAACATACCTGAAACAAAAATATTATAATTAATACATAATAAATATGAGTTAAAATATTAAATTATTCAATTAAACTTGGAATTTTTTGAAATGTTTTCCACTTATTTTCCAGTTGACATAATTCAATTTGTTCAACCAGATGTATAATAAATAAAAAGGGTAAAGAAGGAAATATTACATACAGTCGGGGTTTTTTTTTTTTTTTAAGAGAATGATGTCACATTTAATTGCCTATTATGTTGACAAAATACGTATGAAACGTATTTATTTGAAGTATATTAAAATACAGTACAGATAATAAACTAATATATAAAAGTATTAGAAACAGACAAATATATACTATCAGTTCGCTTACTGCCAAATTCATCAACAAATATGGTTCACCTACAATTTAACCATCAATATACGAGCCCTGTCCACTATCAGTTGGCCCAGCTACGAAATTTTTACTTATTGGTGTTCAATTAACGGAATGCGAATAGCTTATGAAATCTAGGTAATATTTTATTTTCAATTAATCATTTTAGAGATTTACGATTAATATTTACAACTATTAAAGTAAATTAATAATAAAAAAATAATATTTCCATTGGAAAGCCATTAACTTGGAAACCTATTTCAGAATTGGTTATCACTGGGTAACGTCACCTTTCATTTTTATAACGGCATTAATTCTTCTAGGCATAGTATCTACAAGGTCTTGGCATCGTCGAGGAGTAAAATTATCCCATATTTCTTGAAGCTTTAGTCTTAATTCTGGAATTGTTCTAGTCGGTGTTATACGCAATAGTTTTTTCATTTCGTGCCAAAGTGTCTCGATGGGGATAAGTCTGGGCTACTTGAAACCCACTCTAAAAGTGGAATAAAATGATCATTTCAAAGATATTTTTGACGTATGGCAAGCGGCTCCATCTTGTTGAAAAATAAAATCCTCCCCAGAGATTAATGCATGTTCCATAGTTGGCAACAGAGACTCCTTTAAAATACTTAAATATTTGGCTGTGTTAACAATGCCATCGATAAAGTGAAGTTTTACTACACCTCTCGCAGACATTGAACTTTCCAGCATCTGTCATGGTGTGGGCCATGACAGATGCTGGAAATTTCACCTTCCTGTTCAAGCAATCGGGATGATATGCTTCATGTTTCTGACGAAAAACTCTGCTCCGGTTGTCTCTTACACAGACTTCAAACCTAGACTCATCGCTCCATTGCACGCTGTTCCACTTTTCACAATTCAATATTTTATGTTCTCTTGCCCATTTCAACCTGTTTTTCTTTTGTTTAGACGTCAACAATGGTTTTTCCTTGGCCTAAGAAAGTTTTATAAATTTCTGTAAATATACATTTAAAAGTCCGATTAAAAAAATATTACCTTATAGGTTCCAAATCCTAACTTTTTAGCTTCCTTATGACATGTAGACCTTGAAATACGTCTTCCAACAACATCACTCCACAGTACACTCAGTTGACTGTAGTTAGCACGTCTGTTATCCTTAATAATTCTTTTCAATGCACGTTTGTCATTGTCCGTCAGTGTAGTTTTCTTCACGTACTGGGGCTTTGGGGCAACTGAACCACTTGTTTTGTACAATTTTACAATATTTCTAATACTGTATCTTGACAAACCTAATAATTTTCCGATTTCGGAATTGGTTTTTCCTGTTTTTTCTAAGTTCACAATGATTAACCGAATTTTTTCATCAATAGCTTTGCCTCTGCCCATGTTTTAAAATTATTTAGACTTAACACTTTTAATACAACACAGTCAATAAACAAACTTTGTTTTTTAACGTCTACTACGCATAGCTACAGCAAAAACCAAGTTATTTTATATACAGTACAAGAATACAGTATATGATCTCAAAAAATACGTTTGTTTTACGAATATTATTTTTATAATCACAAATTAAATATTACGGAATAAATTTTGACCCCTTTGCTTCTAATATGATTATATTGTCAAAAAATGTACAAAGCAGCATTTACTTTTACTTATTATTTAACAATTTCTAAAGAAACTGAAAATTTCATAGCTGGGCCAACTGAAAGTGGACAGGGCTCGTACTTAGCAATCAGTAGATCAACGTATTTTCTGGTACTTAACAATAAAATTAGTATGTTTTACTTACAGCACAATATTCGCGTGTTTGAAGAGAATCTTCCTTACCATATCTTAAGTAGATATAATCAATATTGCAATGAAATTTTATTTGTGCGACGAAAAAACATGAATCGAAAGTAATAAAAGAAATGCAATTTTGTTATTAGGTATCCTCTATTTATACAAATATAGGTATGCAAATATAATTAAATCCATCTTTATTGCCTTCTAGATTCTAGATAACAGAAATCCACTCATTTTAGAATATTTATATAGATACATCGATTTACATTTTTTAACATTAAGTACAAAAATTGTAAATGTAAACATAATATTCAGAAAACCATAATATTTCAACATATGGATGGGAGAGTGACGTACGGCTTACTTAGGTGACCACACAACATCCGTACATTTGTGTGAATACTACGTACATATATGCGTATGTCTTTGGTTGCTCGGTGATGTCATTCCCTTTATTAAAAAATCCGACTGTAATTATAAATCTTAAACTAAGTAAAATGTATGTAAATTTTTAAATATGGCCCTAACTTATTTATTATTATTATTATTGAATATAAGAATAAAAATTGTAAAATTTTCACAAATTTTAAGTTTTTGTAGGTATTTAGTAAGTGATAAGAGGTACATATTAATAATCATAAATTTCGATAACTTTTGAAAGAATAATCCACGTGCTTGCATCTAAAGACAACAACCGTAGTTGAGCTGCGTTGCACCAAGACCTAAGCTATAGCTGTCCAGTCAGATAGATATTTTAAGCTTGGTGTTGCAATATTCGAAAACTTTCGAAATAATAATCAGATCAAAATTTCCTATTGCACTATTTCAGTTTCCATCAATGTACATTATGAATCTCTCTAAGAAATAGGATGGTGGACAAAAGTTTTAGATACATTTTTGGTGAAAATTAGTAAAAAAAATAATTGATTTTTCAAAAATAAAAATTTGTTTGTTTATCCAAGTTTATCCACACATTAAGAAGTTTTATTTGATACCCCACTCAAAAATATTTATTTTTTCTTTAAAAACTTTGGTTTTTAAGCCCCGAAGAAAAATTCTGGATACACGCCTTTATGGCAGAGACAGAGGTCAAAAAATCTGAATAACACACATGAATGTGAACTGGAATAATTCAACAAGAATTTTTATACGATTACAGTCAAAAATGTGCCCATACTAATTACTTATGAAATCGTGATATGTGGGAAAATTAACACTTAAGATCAAACTTAAATAAATAAAAAAGTAAGTATTATAATAAATAGTCCAACATTGGATTTTCCAACATTAAATCTCTACTTGACAAGCTGAGCATTCAGGTTAATTGTGGTCACGGTAGCATATTGTTAGTAACAAAGCTTGTGAGGTCGATGATCTGATCGCTGTCACTGTAATACCCCACAAACACATCAAATCCGCGAGTAAAACAAGCACAGCAGCATCAAATCAAAACGCAACTCTAGATAATGTCCAGTGTCGCACCGAACCTTATGGCTTATGTACATTAGGATAATAACAAGGATAGCCACTAGCCCTAGTAGCTACCTCATTCACTGTATTATCCCAAAACCAAAATAGTAGGTGTTTACACACAAAATTACACTAATGTCTTATAAGCGTCTAGTCCAACAACGAATATGATGCCGTCGCTGGTTCGTGAGTAAAACTTATTAAAATTTTTATAAACCCTAGGCGGAATGGATAGATGGACCTCTAGGTGTAACTTCAGTTTTGCTCCCCCAACGCAGCATTTTCTTTGGGACCCCTACTTGTCCAAGCGTGTCCCTCTTATTGTACAAATTAATCAGAACAATACCTTGCCTTACAATATATACCCTAATAAGCATCCACGAGGATAAATTATTCAAAATGTGTCTCAATGACTGTACACGTAAATCCCGATAGGTACACAATGGTTTGCCGCCAGGTTCTGTACTGGCTCCACTACTATTCAACATCTACTACACCGACGTCCCAACTGCATCCTTTTTTGTATACGCAGATGATATTGCTCTCGCAATACAACACCGACGTTTTGAGAGTGGCGAACACGACTTATCTAAAGACCCATCCATACTGCGTTCATATTTCACAAAATGGAGATTATGTCCAAACCCTACCAAAACTTAGATTTCATATTTCCATCTGAACAATAGTAAGGCCAACACATCATTGTCAGTAAATTTTAAGGGAAATATACTACGACACAATCAAAACCCGAAATATCTAAGTGTCATTCTTGATAGTCCGTTTAAACGCCATCTATAAAAAGCAACTGCTACTCCAGACTAAGAACAACATTATCTAAAAACTGGCGGGTATAACGTGAGAGTCAGTTGGCACGCTGAGGATGGCCAGTATGACATTAGTCTATTCTACAGCAGAATACTGTATGGCTCAACAGTAGACATGTCAAAAAAGTGGACGTCTAACTAAATTCCACAATGAGGATGATTAGCGGGGTAATTCAATCTAACCCCCTAGAATCTTACCTGTTCTAAGCCATATAGTTCTAAGCCTTAGTAAGGGCCAATTCATACGGCAAATTTGCGCAGAAAGCCCTGAAGAATAAGACCACAAATCAAAATACGAGCCTACCAATTCATAAAGATCTCAAGAACATACCCGCACCAAGGCGGAAATGGCGACGAATTCCACATCCCATATGGATAGATGTTTTAATATACAAAAGTCGTGGAATGAGGAATGGCAGAATTTCAATGCCAACAAAAATCCCATAAACCTAAACATCTACGACAAACCACCTGGTTTTTGGCTTCCTAGACAGCTATAAACAAAAGTGAACAGAATTCGTACTTGTCGGGGTAGATGCGCAAAACAGTAGGCGTTTACGTTTAGTCAGTCAGATCAATCCGAGCGATCCAAGTGCTCCCAATCCGTTTGTAAAGTCAGTCTTACCGTACACATTAGCTTATTTGTAATCAATCTGATTGATCCGCCAGAGCCCTCCGAGCGTTTCCAAGCAATCCAATGATCTGGCAGAATTGCTGGGATTAAAGGATTGCTGGGGGTTAGCTTGGGTAAATTGCATCTTACAGCCCATTGTAATGTGTTGAAAACATTACTTAACAAAAGAGACGAAATAAGTGCCGTTTGTGATAGAATTCTATTATTGGTAATAAATTCATATTTATAAACTAATACTATAAATTCAAAACGCGGTAGCAGTTGTAATCAACGGCAGAAATTTGACAGTTGCATTTAGCGCCACCGTCACCAGGTGTCACTACTTAACTTCAGATATATATTGCTTACGAAAATATTAACAAAATCCGAACAAGCCGACTAATCTGGTGTCGTCACCAGATCAATCTGAGCATCTTGTATTGTATGACTGGGGATATGCAGAAAAGCAAAGATAGGACTGTGGGAAAGAAATACAATCAATATACCATATTGTATCAGAATGTCCATTATATCGATATGACGAGATCCCGACGACATAAACTCTCTAAAGCCTTCAGCGATTGAGTGGTTAAAGAAACTTAAAATTAATCTGTAACATATTGTATTATTATCAATTGTATTTTCATATCTATGTAATTATTAAGTAAGATAAATATCATTATGTAAATGTATTTGTCTCACACGAAATATATATATTTGATCTATTTTTATATTAAATATATTCAATAGTTTATTTCAAAATTTATAAAATTTATGGCGCCTTAGGTCTTAAGCATCGTCATACGTCGTACAACTAATAAAGTAGTTTTCAAGATAAGGCCCCTCTGGATTTATTACCCTAGAATGCAACTAAGCAGTTCGGATTTGAATTCAAACACCAACATCAAAGCCTTTTAATGTGCCTGTAAAATTAACTATCATTTATTTAAAACATAATTAAACATTTAAAAACAGTCGCCAGAAATGTGTTTCATAAATTCATTATATTTACATTTCGTTCTATTTAAGTCTAAAATTTTACGACCAGGAAATGAACTTTAGTCCACTTTCTTAATAATCCAAATAAAAAATTCCATGAGTCAGTTACTCCTAAAATATTAATAATATATTTATTTTTAATCAAATGAAATTTATTTACTCGAAGCGTTGGGTAATTCAATTTGCCCGCATCACATAAAAGTGTTGCGGGTAACCTACATCGGGATTATGGGGCAAATCTAAGTATCGTATCAGAGTATCGCGTAATGTTATTACCGGTTATATTGCAGCTTTAGGGGCGTCTCATATGTGCAATAGACTGGTAGTTAACACGCAAATGTACTGAATTTACTTACTTCTGATAATATCAATGTAATTTGATCGAATCCAGGATATTGCGGCAACTTTTTTAATGTTATTTTAAGGTTATCGTGTTAAGACATGTTTTCTGCTGAATTTTGCGAATTAATTGATTTAATTGAGATATACAATTGGGTAATATAACAATATAACTGTAAAAAATTCATGTGAAGTGTGGATTTTTACATATTTCTGAATTCAATACCGTAAAACGAGGTGAACTTGACCAGTTTTTAGGTTCAAATTATCATATCTTTGTGAACGTTAGTAATTGTTTTATTTTTTCATACTAGGACATAGGTACTGAAGCCATCTATCAATAACTTTTTTATTTTTTGTACGTTAGCAATCTTATTTTTTTTTAAACAACCTCCTCTGATCAAGCGGGTATTCTATTTTGCTTGCGAAACAACTCTTACATAGGGATTGTATACCGGTTTACCGGTTAACCGGTAAATTGACAAAAAAACGTTCGGTAAATTACAAAAATTTACCGGTAGTAAAAAAAGGTAAGTGTAAGTAACAATATACCTAATTATTAATTTTATGGGAGATATTTTTTGTTTAATTTTAAACTATTTTGGGTTTGACAGCCGCTGTAAATCGTACAGAAATCGCCAGTTAGCATATATATATGATTTGTGCTCTGCAGTCTGCACGCTGCAGTTTTTTGTGATTTTTAAAAGTTTAAAATCGTTACAATCAACCTTTTTCTTAAAGAGTAAGTAAATATCTTCTTTTTTAATATTTAAAAATAATAATATGTAAATATTTCACGTATTTTTTAAATTAATAGCAATTTTGAATACACCACATTATGACAGGACACTAATGCAATATTATTGTAAAATAACATTAAAATTTGAACCTTAAATAAATCTTTTACTTCTAACAACTGTTTAAAATAATTAAATACAAATATTTAATACAAGATTCTAATATTATGCCTTAAGATTGTGCAAAATACATATTATGTATTATTCTAAATGACTAAATGGAAATCAAAATGAATTATATTTTTATCACTTTAATTTTATTTTTCAGGAAAAAAAACCGGTAAATTACCGGTAAACCGGTAATTTAATTTTCATTTACCGAATTACCGATAAATGAAAAAGTCGGTAAATTTACAATCCCTACTCTTACACATAAAGAGATGAACTCGACCACAGACAACATTTAATGCAATCTACAAGTTCAGAAATAAATTAAAATCATTGATATGCAAGAAATAATACTTATTTTGAATTTTTCATAATATGGTGCTAACTGCAAAAACTATGATTTTAAACAATTAAACCTAATTAAACAAATCATATTGAAATTTAAAATTAAGTATTCCGTGGCAACTTATATATGGTGCTACACCATTTCTTTTTCTAAATATCAATAAATTAAATATAAATATTTCAGAAAGTTCTAAAATATCCTTTACAAGAAACAGAAGTAAAATTGATTTCAACTATAATTTAAACGGTGATATTATCCTGAAATTTTCAATTGTAAAAGATCAAGGTGTAAATTTTGATACTAAATTGATATTTGACATACATATCGACAATATTATCAAAAAATCTTATAAAATGCTTGGATTTATATCTAGAATCGGAAAGGACTTTAAATCCTATAAAACACTCCTATCTCTATTTTTCTCTAGTAAGAAGTCAGTTGGAATTTCTTATGTTGGTCTCATCAATATCTTGTATATATTAAACGAATTAAGAATATTCAAAAAATATTTTTAAAAATATTAAATTTTAGGTTTCAAAATGTGAATCTCAATCTGTGATCTTTAGAAAACAGAAGATTTCTGCTGATTAATGAACATTTATCTCTCCCTTTTAGTAAAACTAATTCTGCCTATAATACACCAATTAATCGCATTTCCTTACATGTAAATAGTTTAACTGAATATGATAACTTTTCTGATATTTTTATCCACAAGTTTTATTACCTTTAAGAAAAACATTAGTATACTACAAAAATTTACCTAAAATGTATATAATATTCTGTATTATTTATGTTAGGGTAAGGCTGTAGCTCCAAACGTTAAATCGTCTGTACCTGCTATTTGACCGCTGAACAAGGGCACGGACGTTCAAATCTTGCTTCTGTCAAATAATTTGTGTAAAAAATATTTATACATAGGTTCTGCTTAACCGTTCGCAACCGGCTATAAACTGTAGGTGCATTTCTGTGTCTGCTAAACAATGGACGTAATACTGACAATATTACTCCTGAATGTACATAGATTGAAAACATGGTTATGAGACTTGGAAACAGGACGCGTAGGCTGACCTCGGGCTGTCGCGCCCATGATGATGATGATTATCTATGTTACAATTATTCTACTGATAATTTATTTTGCTTTTTTTTTCTTTCGATACTGTGTTAATAACTTTGTTTGTAAATTACTTTAGTGCCACACTTTTATTGGGCTTGGGCCTATTGTGTGGCCAAAATTAAATAAATAAATAAATAAATAAATAAATAAATAAGTAAATAAATAAATAAATAAATAAGTAAATAATTAAATTAAAATAAATTCAAGCTTCTTGACAATATCTTCCCGCTTAATAACATCTGTTTCTTCTTTTTAGCAGGTCAGGTAAATTTATTTGTTTCACGTTTTTCATTATCTTATTTCTATAACTTCTTCGTTTGAATCACTCGTTAATTGACCAATGAAATGTGTAATCGTTTTTTTTCCCCACAAACTTCACTCCAATCCACTTACCCACTTTCAGCTTAGTTTTCACTGTCAGAGATTTCTTCTTGTTCAATGTGTTCTTGTTCATCTTTCTATTGTTACTCTCGGATTTCAAATCTTCGTCTGCGCTAGAATGGGAACTAGGAACTACAAATTTTGAAACAGACGAAGAAAAAAAATCTGATTGGAAGACTTGTTCTCTTACATCACTGGTAGAGGTCTGTAAACAAGTTCAGATGTGATTCACAGCGACTGTACCTATTATAAGTGCTCATGATCGTGTCGGTCCAGTTCATCCCCATATTTCAGGAATAGGGGATAGGCATGATTTTTTTAAATTTTTTTTATTATATTCCTGTTGTTGCATATAAACATAAAAAACAATTTTTTAATTTGAAGGCCTAAAAAAATCATAAATGTATGTAGCGCGCGAAAACGACGTGTGACGTCATACCCCTTCTGACTGACGCATGACACTACTAGCTTACCCAGCGTACATAGTCTGTTGTGTATTTACTTATTTGTTTGTATAACTTTTATAGATTATGTAAAGTTAGAGTGATTTTAATTAAAATAAAGTTTAATTCTATAAAAATAATTTATACATGTTTACCGAATTAAATTTTATATTAAAATATATAAAATATGGAAGATCCAGGCCCCAGTACTTAATTCAACTAGAAAACCAAAAAAATAATTTATATCATTACCTGATGGCGAAAAACAACAGAAAAGGCGAAATTTGTGGCTGAAAGCTATGAGGCGAAATAAAACCGATATTTCAGAAAAAAATAAACTTTATGTTGTGTGCATAAATGCATCAATGTTGGGTAAATTATCACTCTGAGCCCTAACAAAATATTTATCTGCCATTTTAATAATAAATGCGTGAAAAATTGTTTAAAAACAAATACAAAACTCTCGAACAATACAATATACACACGTGTAAAGATTATGTTGTAGCTGTATGTGTGACGTGAAACCCCTATCGTTTGACGTCATACTCGTTTTTACTCGGCAACCTTCGCGGCGTGGTCGGCTTATTTCAAATTTACAATATATTAATTAAAAAATTTGGCTATAATATTAATTAAAATGTGATTTTTGTTTTGTTAGGTGACATAACTAACATTAACATATCAAAATAATGTAGTTTTAAGGAAATACAAATTTTATGCGTATCCCCTATTTTGCCCAATTTTTTATGATGAAAAAAATATAAATTATGACCGTAAATAAACAATAACCATGAGGAGTCATATTGATATATTTCTCCATTAAAAAATACCTGTCAAGTTTAAATACTATTTATAATGTAGAATATATTGATAGATTTTTTTAAGGTATGGTGTAACCATACAAATCGGAGAGTAGCAAAATAAATATTTTTTCTGTTTAACATTTTTAATTAAAATTCATTAAAAAATTCCCACTAGGCTTATGCTGGGGGCCTACCAGGGCCCTCCAGGGGGGCCTCTCAGAGAAGTTGCACCTTTGGCCTCTGAGTGGGTAAATACGCCCTTGTTTACAGTAGCTCCGAATCCCTGAAATGTGTGATAATTCTTACTTCAGATCATTTTTGTGATACCTTTTCATGAAACTGTACAAATTTGGTAATGTCATTGCAATCAAACTAAATGGATTTGACTGAAATCTATTTGCTCACATTACCAAGTATTGATGCAGCAACTTTCGTGCTACATTGTATCGGCCCATGTTATATACAACTGATTACAATGAACACAGGTGAACGAATGCACAGGAATGCGAGTTACAATCGAAGCTAATGATGTTTCAAGGATGATGCAATAATCACTTGATACCAACTTAAAAATACACTTAAATAACTTGTAAATAAGATAAAACTAGTGTTAACAGAACATCTATTTTAAAATTCAATGGTGTTACATTGTTTTTATCGTAGCCACTATTGTGGTATTTGCTTTAAGGTGTTAGATTTCGTAAAGTTTTAATAACAAAGAAAAATTTATAGGTTGGGATGTTCAATTTCGAAGCAACGAAATATTAAAAATATAAATGAATAAACCTTAAAATGCCTTGTAGGAGGTTTGTTAAAAAAGTACGCGAACTGTGCGCCTAGCGAGTTCGAGGTAGTGACCTAGTAATAGGAGGGGGTTGCGATTTGACATGATGCAGCTGCGACTGGGGGCGTGAAAAAAAAAACACCTGAATAAGGTTAACACATTAAAGGCGGGAGTCGTAGTACTACGATTTATCTCGACTGTAGCTTAAAGGCGGGAGTCGTAGTAATACGATATATCTCGACTGTACCTTGTAGTTTTAAGAGTTTAAATAAACTTTTTTAAGTCTAAATTTTTTTATGATTACATAAAATATCGCCCGCTCTAGGACGAAAAAAGAGGCGGGGCGGTCGCCGCGTTACCTAGCTTACTTTCGTCAAGATCCCCCGCCTTTAATGTGTTAAAATAAAGAACAAGATTTTATAACATATTTAATAAATAATTAGACAGATTTTGCTACTCAATCGATCAAAATCTAATAAAAATGTATGTAAAGATAATATATTATTTCCTTATTCAGTTGTATTATTTTTTCTAAATTCGCAGCCCTTTATGAATTATTTTCAAATAAAGTGATTTCCTTGCGTGCACAGTGTAGGATCCTCTTAAAGGGGGCGCACAATCGTATAGTTTCTTATACAACACTAACAATATGAAATAAAATGAATAACAATCTATGCATCAAAATTTGCAGCGAATTTTTATCTATCGAATACGATATTTTCAATTGCAAAAAAAGAACTGTCACATAATTGCACTTAAACAAATTGCATTTTAGACATCATTTTGTAAATCATTCGACGTATAATTGCGTACGATGCGGCAAATTGTAGCTAAAGCTTTATTCTACAAATATTTTTCTAGCTATCTAGTTCTATTGTGAAAACTACTTCTAGTTATTTTATTTGGTAGTCTATTTTTGTCACTATCTTGAATTTGCAGTGGTACTCAATATAGGTGCTGGGGTAAAAATGATTTAAATTTCATAAAGAACATTTGTACTAAGTGGCATCCCATTACCGTTTAGTATAATATTTTTAGACAAAAGTTCTAAACTATAAACAATCACGTCGAAAAAAATGTTGACGTATTATTTGAACCAGAACCGCAGTAAGGAAAACTTGTGCTAGGGGCAAAACTGCGTTTTGGCGCCCTTGGCAAATAAATGTAAGTGATAAGCAAAAACAAAATTCTCACCGCCCAAAATGTAGATGATGAGCAAAAAAAAAGGTCCTCACCTCCCAAAATTCAAGTGAAGAGCAAAAAAAAGGACCTCACCTCCCAAAATTCAAGTGAAGAGCAAAAAAACAACCACTGGCGCAGGAAAACCTCCGCTAGACTTGCCCTCCCATAAAAAAATTTTAAAAAAAAATTTAAACTTAATTTTTTTTTTTTATATATTTAGATAAATCTTCAAAAATACATCAAATTATGTTCTATACAAATTTTTGTCCAAGGCTTGGTTTACTAGTTACGAATTAATTATCATGACCATGGAAACGTTACATATAAGTATAAAAATTTTCGAAATTTTTCGTTTTATCAAAAAACGTCTCAAATAAAAGTATTACTAATTGCATTTATAGTAACTTTTGTTGAATAAATTTTTTCGAAATATTTTTCTGTTGCTAAATATTCGCAAAAATCTTAAAATCGACACGAGTAAACTCCCACTTCTAGTCAACCGATCTTCATAAAAAACAATAGGGTTCTTCCCATTTAATAGGAGAATTTTTTAGTACCAGAAAGAATTTTCTAAGTTCAACCGTTCTTGAGTTATCGTGTATACACACAGACACACACACAGTCACACACACATACGGACGGTACTTCGAAAATTGGTTTTTTGGATTCCCTGGACCATGAAACGTGGTCATCAGTCAAATTCTCGACATCGAAAATTTTCGCGATTACAATACTTGCCCCTTATATATTAAGGTCGGGCAAGTAAAAAGGTCCTCACCTCCCAAAATCTAAGTGAAGAGCAAAAAAAGGTCCTCGCTTTCGCAATGTGGCGCCCCTTAGTCAATCTCATCGGCGCCCTTTTCCTTAGTGCGCTAGGGGCCGTCGCCCCCTCCGCCCCCCCTTACTTCTACTACCCCCTATTACAGAAAATTGTTGTCTGATATATATTATTTAATTCTTGAGCGATAACATTTATAACAAGTTTTTCTACAGTTAAAAATATCCTATTGTTCGATAAATATGGTTTTGTACAAGACTTGTAATCTCTGAGGGTTGCACGTAGCGTTAAGTGGTTCGAGTGTTTGAAATATGGCATAAATTCAATAAGTGATGAGAGATCAAATTGGACAGAACTTACAACTTACTTGGAGACAAATTAATAGACTCAGACTGCACTAAATTGCACAGCTGATGCAGGAGTTAGGCTGCCTCTCTTACGTCTAACTTAAAAGAATAGCCCAGGACGGAGACGCGTGGAGAGCTGCTGCCAACCAATCCTTGATTGTCTTATGATTTGACAGTTTTTGGCAAGTCTATTGTATAGCAGGCAACGTGTTCCAAATTTTCAAATTGACCCGTGATTGTCAAAAGATTGAGCATCCTTGCCCTAAGATATCTTGTGTATTCCCCAGAGATCCATATAACCCAGGTTGAATACCGCTGTTATATACAGTCAATATTTCTTCACTTTATAAATTCGAAATAATAACATAGAAAAGTTCTTTTAACTGTATCATAACTTGCATAATTTGATTTACGTGTAGTTATACTAAAATTCTTAGTGACATTGAATGATTAAATATGTATAAAATTTGATATAAACGTGAAAGTTTTGAACCAAATAAAGTTTTACATTATTTGATTTACGTAAGTTTAAGTTATATAGTTGATAAATTACTTTAATATTAAGTTAGTTCTAAAGTTATGAGTAATCAATGAGCAATAGATGCATCATGTGATTCTTCAGACTCCAGGTATCATTTACGTCAATGATTCAACAATTTTATAAAAATGTGATCAAGTAAAAATAAGTGACGAGTCACAGTTTTAAATTATTCTTAAGAAAATAGTTATTTTTGGAACATTTGGAGTTCATATCGTGATATGTTTAGTCTGGCGCACTGTCTAATGGCTACTGTTTTTTATCCTCTTCCGTGGAATATATATTCATTTCATGAATCACAGTCAACATAAAAATATTTCTTATATAGAGATAATACAATTTATATGAATATAATTAATATATTAAAAATCAGCTGTTGTCACCACAGGACCGACCGCCACTACAAAGTACTTATTTAATTTATGCTGCTTTATCAAATAATTTCTCAAATAAAATTTACTAGTTATTGCTTTTTTAGCAACTTTATTAAATATTTTTTTTCGAAATATTTCTCTGTTGTGAAATATTCGCAAAAATCTTAAAACCGACACGAGTAAACTCCCATTTCTACTTAACCGATTTTTGCCAAAAGTTGATCAACTCGTGCCACTGATGTCAAAAGCTTAAATATGAAGTTTCATAAAAATCCTTTTAGCCGAATTTGCTATGTACGTGTACACGGACCGACAGACAGACCGACAGACAGACAGACATACATACAGACAGACGGACAGACATACAAACAGACAGACAGACAGACAGACAGACAGACAGACAGACAGACAGACAGACAGACAGACAGACAGACAGACAGACAGACAGACAGACAGACAGACAGACAGACAGACAGACAGACAGACAGACAGACAGACAGACAGACAGACAGACAGACAGACAGACAGACAGACAGACAGACAGACAGACAGACAGACAGACAGACAGACAGACATCATGCTAAAAATAGTCAAAACGTTATGTAGAGACCTCAGTTCCTGGAGATCCATCGAAATCTCGAAATGTTAAAATTGGTATGATCACAATACCTCCCTGTTATATATGTTGGCGGTCGGTAAAAATCACAAATGAAAACGGTTTAATCACGCGCTTTGACAGGAACCAAACAATATTGCAAGGAGAGCATTGGATTGAAATCTATAAGTAAAGGAAGAGTTGGGAGACCAAAACAAATATGGTGACGCACCGTAGAGCAAGAAGGAAATGAACATGGAGATACCTGTGGTGGGATTACAAGTAATAGAATTTTATTCTATAGAATCGCAAATGGAAATAGAATCCCTTTATTGGCAAGTGTTCCCTCAATCTTGTTACACCCTGTAGATGGAACGTCACGAAAGTTGTAAATTGTAAAGGGCCGCAAATAAAATAAAAAGGCACAGAAAGAAAAACTTTGTTTTTATCGTTTGCAGCGAAAAACAACAATGGCGCCTGTTCTAAAACTACTGAGGTCGAGAAATAGTAGAAAATATGTAGGTTTTTGGCGGACGTCTCTTAATAAAAAAATTGATTATATTTAAAAAAAAAAAAAAACATGTTAAATCATTATACTGTGCACAAAATGTCTGTCTGTTTTTCGGCAGCAAAGATGTTTTTGGAAGGTCAAGAGGAGCTACACGAACCTTGGCCTAAGCGTTGAGCTTCTACGAGTTTGGGAAGAAACGTTGAACATTTGAAATCCTTGAAATCGACGTTGAACAGTACGAATAACAGCTAATGAACTCAATCTGAATCGTGATGATTAATACAGAAAATTTTAACATTAGAAAAGTTTGTGTAAATATTATTCTGAAAACAACAATATATTGTCAGCAAATTTTTCACAAAGAAATATTCCAATACATCCATAACTCCTTTGGTCAACTGATTTGTTATTCCGTGACTATTTCTTATTTGCGAAGGTAAAAATGAAGACCAAAGGTAATATTAAGGCCGATGATGTTAAAAAAGCTGTGGCCAATACTAAGGAAAACGTCACATAATCTTACTTCCAATGCTAAAAGAGTAGAAAATTTACTGGTGACGTTAAATTGTGTCGAAGGTGTGCTGATTTGAAGGGGACTGTATCACTTTTGATAAATTGCATACAGAAAAACTGATTTACGATCCTACTACGAAGGGTGGAAAACTCGCTAGCGTAAGTCCATTGTGCCTGAAAGGTGCTATTTTGAAGGGGAATGTATTGTTTTTGACGAATTGAATACAGGATTTAAAAAAAATTTAAATATTAAATTTTCAATTCAAGACATGAATATAAAACACACATGTCATGGAGACAGTAAGTTCACAATATCGTTACGTCAAAATAATAAATAAAAAATATGAAAAAAGTTTCAAGTTCGCGGATTCTGTCTTAGGTAAAATAAGTTTATTACATTTTTAATTTATCATCAATCGATTTAAATTCATTCGCAATTAGAAACTGTAAATATTGACAGAAACAGCAAAAGTATTTAACGACTGAAATTAAAACAGAATTAATTCTGAAACTTTTAATGTAATTTTAAACTAAATATAATTACTTTATAAAATAAAATACATAAAATATAAAAAAGCAGGATATGAGTCAGAATTGTGACTATTAGCAACTTTTTTACGTTTCGGTTAAGCGAATAAATTGCACATCCACGTTAATAAATTATTTTTATTTTATCCGCTTTTACCGGACATACAATTTTTATAGTTTAAATGGGGCAACAAATTTTTACAAACATGTTTTAATCAAATACTGCGGTTGTTTTAATCAACTACGCTACAATTTTCAAGGAATAAAAATTTAATTTATTAAAAAAACTCCCGTAATATTTATACATAAATATAGGATATAATATATTTTAATTTCAATTTACCCACTCACATGAGATTTGTTAAAAATTAATGAGACTATTTTGTGTCATTGTAAACTAGAGACAAGTACTTAACCGAAAAAAGACCAGGCTTTTATAAAATATCAAGTTACTATTACCTAAATATTCAACAAGAGAAAACAAGAATATAAAGCTCACATTTTCACTACATTGAGTTACATTTTTGCCTAGCTACATTGTAGTAATATATCTTTTTATAAAATTTTTCTGGTTGAGTCAAACATTCAATTTATCATGTCTGAAAATTTATAAACACTGCCGCCCTAAGTATAGGTATATTTGGTGCCGCAAGACTTATCTAGAAACAGAAACGAATCAGCTCTTAGTTACAAAGGTTATTCAAGAAATAAAAAGGAAAACATCATTCTTTTATATACCTATATAACACTCGTCACTTATTAAAAAAAATTGCGACGGGCGAGGATTGGCTCGACACGCGTGATAGACGATTCACACATGCCCGTGAAATACGCGTGCGTGATCATGAAATTTAAAATTTATAATTTCGTGAGCGTGTGTAATCGTTATAAAATTTTATTCACGCGCCCAACACTAGTGCAGACCTACAGTAGGTGGCCAAATTATTAGGGACAGCACACCTCCCCTGTAATTTTCAAAAGTTTAAATACATTTTGTGAGAAAATAAATTGTTTTTAAATCATTTTTCTTCTATATTCTTGTTGCTGGTATCATTATTATTTTAAAAATCGGGAGATCGCCAATGAAATCATCACCACCAAGCGGCAATTTATAGAAACCCTTATCAGAGAGTGGCATCACAACCCCAATCTCCGACACAACGCAAAAGTCTGCATAGAAAGCATGCCCAAACGCCTGGAAGCCGCAATCGCAGCAAAGGGTGGCATTACAAAATATTAAGATTTTACTTAATTTGTTAAATTAACACTTTTTATACAAAAATAAATGATTATGAATAAGCAATTATGTCGTTTTATATTCTAAATAAAGCACTCTAATGAATAAAAATAAATACGAGAGCCTCTATCTATAAGTATACAAAACGTGCACCACGAGGTCATCTTTGTCGTCATTTCTCTATTATAAAATTCGTAATTTAGTAAATAAGTATTCATTTATAATTATTATATTTCTACAAAGAAAACCAATTGACCCCATTATGTGCCCGGGAAATTTGAACAAAATTTTCCGGGCACATAATTACCCATTTTTCCTAAATAAATCGGCTTCGTAGCTTGTGCATTCGTTGGACACAGTATAGTATAGCTGGCTTGAAAAATGTTCAAAACGCAGTGCAAAGGCATGTGGTGACGCCTCACAAAAATGTAAATAATAAATTACAAAAACGCTATGAGATTAAAGCTTTGTATGAAAATAAAACACAATCCCACCGAAATGGACAGTAAATTAATAAATCAATGTGAAGTGCCAATTATCGCATATTTCTGAATTTCGTAAGTATCTTGTGTAAATATTAAAAGCTTTTATTTAATGTATTCCATGAAATTAAGAAAATATATTTTTCAAAAATCAATAATCTTCAATAAATAATCTGATACATGTTTCGTTTGCACTATTTTGACTCATCAATGTGCATTGCTTTGATTTTTATCTTTTAGAGCAGGCTTTCTGGTTATAGGGTGCCATAAGATGTTTAAAAATATCACTTCAAAATAAAAAGTTTTTTAAAAATTACTTTACGATCCTTAATTTACATATCAAAGAAGGTTATAAAAATTTCGTCCATTATTAGATATTTTTCCAAATTCGATCTCTTGGATATGGTGCATTTTTTAATAAAAAAGTTGGAAGATGACAGAATAGAATTTCCATACAAAGTTAGCCATATGTATAATTATTTAAAGTTGCTAGGATTTATTCTTGTTGCAAAAAAATAATGATTTTTGTTTGTGTAAATTTGAAGTGTTTCATATAGACTATAAAGACTTTAAAATAAAACGATTTTTAAACATGCCTATATTTATAATTCAAATATAGCTAGTCCTAAGCCTGATAAAAATGTGAAGGAATGTCATGTGAGTATATACAATTCATTCTAAATAACATATAAAAAAACACGTTTATTTTAAATAATTATTACGGTCCTGGCAACTGTTATTAACAGAACCATAAACGTAGCAAGTATAATGGTTATACTATCAGTCATTATTGGAATCAATAAGTGAGGGTGGTCATTTCATTGTGGAAATACTATACCAGAGAATTTATCTTTTCTACCATAAGCGCCAGCCAGGCGTTGAAACCTAATTAATTAAATATACAAATTCCTGATAATACATATGACTAACACACCTATGTGTTAACATATGATAATTCAGGTTACCGACCATAAGTTAATGACACAATAACCTTGTTAATATCACACATACTACAATATGATTCAAACCAAAATAATATTTCAAAACATTAATCAACAACTGTAGAAGGAGTAATTTCCAACTAAAATTACAAAAACGGATTTATTATTGTTGTAGATTTCGAAACCGGAAAAACAAACAGTTCACTAATGATCTTACTGCTTTGTCAATAATCTTACTCACTAAAACAAAGAACAAATTGAGAACAAAGTAAAACAGTCGCTATTTTGTAATGTTGAATATAAATTAAATGCACGTGTGCAACAGACGAATAAAATACAAAATAATTGAATATTACACTGCAGTTACGTGATGCAATGACTCATTTTAGAAACAGGGATTTTATTTATTACCCAGCAAAAATAATTAATCTGATTAAAGTTTATTTACCTTTAAAGTTTTAATGGTAAACGTAATACGTTAAGTTTGAATTTACTGCAGTTAAAGATTTGTTGTAACACGAATAATGTAATACCTGGATTAAAAATTTTAAACTTTATAATTCACAAACTGGCATCGTCATCAGCAGCAGTACTGCAGCTAAGGCCAGGCCCGAACCCAGAACTTTTTCTATGGAGAGGATCAGAATTTTTTTTTTTTTAGGGTGGTTCAGAAGCCAATTCAAGAGCACATTCAAGACTAAATGTCTTGAATGTGCTCGCGTTCAATTGCAAGAAAAATGTGTACCTTAAAAACGTGTTTTTCTTTAATTTTTGAGAGTGGTGTTCAAGCCCGTGAGCTCCCCGTATGCACCCCTGGTTAGGGTCACCAAATTTTCATTTAAAAAAATCTGGAGATACGTAAACCTTTTTTTTTTTAGAAAAACTACCTGCGTCGAAAAGACCTAATAATACCTCGGCTAATGATTGCCCTGCTAACGAATTATTCGACTACCGAATAAATATTTAAGGAAGGTATTTCCGCGACTAACGTATCGTAAGGCAACGAGCGTCCTTTTGTATGCCATAATTGATAATGGGTAAGTATGTAATTGAAAGGATATACAAAAACACTTCAATACTCCTAACACTTATAAAAATTCTTCATTGGAGAAATTCTTCACATCTCCAGCAAAAAAACTAAGAACTGAGAGAGAAGAAAAGATTCTTGCAATACTACAAGGAGAGTTGAACCTTCCAAAGAGACAGCCTGAAGGTGATTCTCCCATGGACTTAAAACTATGGACTGTACGGACTGTGAACTGTATAAAGTGTAAATAAAGTAAACAGCGAATCATCAACTCTTCAGTCCTTCTTTTAAAAGGTTTTAGCATTGAACAATGGATAAACGTGATTCGGCTAACTAATAATTCATTCTATGAATCACCTCGTAGAACGAATTAAATTCGTTAATTCGGTATAACTATTATTTAAACGCTATGTATTTAAAGTAGGCATTTTTAGCTACAGGAAAATAAATTTAAGATCGTAGCGCCGCGGTGGTCAATTTTGAAACGTAGGTAGAGGGTACTATTATAGTAATATTATAGTAAAATTATAGGACTAAATAAATTTTACAATATTTTGTGAACCTGTTTTACTATTTATCAACAAATAAGTATATACAAATGTTTATTAAGCCATTTTTACCGACCGCCAACATATATACGGGAGGTATTGTGATCATACCGATTTTGACATTTCGAGATTTCGATGGATCTCCACGAGGTCCCTATATAAAGTTTTGACTATTTTTAGCATGATGTCTGTCGGTCTGTCTGTACGTCTGTCTGTCTGTCTGTCTGTCTGTCTGTCTGTCTGTCTGTCTGTCTGTCCGTCCGTCCGTCTGTCTGTGTACGCGTGCAGAGCAAATTCGGCTAAAAGGATTTTTATGAAACTTCATATTTATGCTTTTGACATCAATGGCACCAGTTGATCAACTTTTGGTAAAAATCGGTTAACTAGTAATGGGAGTTTACTCGTATCGATTTTAAGATTTTTGCGAACATTTAGCAACAAAAAAATATTTCGAAAAAAATTATTTAACAAAAGTTGCTATAAAAGCAATAACTAACAACTTTTATTTGAGAAATTTTTTGACAAAACGAAATATTATTGAAGTATTTTTCACAATTTTTTTTAAGTATCTATTTTTTCATACTTATATGTAACGTTTCCATGGTTAAATGGTTAATATATACTACCATTATCTCTGTCAGAAAATATTAGGCCAAGTTATTTCTACTCTGCTGCTAGAATGAATTTTATGCAAGTACTTTGTGATGGCGGTCGGTCCTGTGGTGGCCACAGCTGATTTATTTGTCTCAAAAAAAAATTTAAAACTATTTTTTATTTAATTTTTTTTATTTATATAGATGAGTTATTTCATTATTACTTTTTACAATAAAAAACTAAATGAAGATGAGTATACTTGCAAAACAAATGCAGTACACGCCAATTCAGGGCTTTTGTTTGCTTAGAAGCACTGTAATAAAACAAATAAACTTATAAAGAAGTATGTTTTTTTTTTTTATGAAATTCGTTTCATGGCAAAAAAATATTTTTTTATTACTGGTAATTTTATAAAGCAACAGTTCAATTGCAGGACATGACAAGAGCAGCAGTCTTCAGGATTTGCAAGTGCTTCAAACAAAAAAGATATTTTAGAGTTAAAGTTGTAAACACATTTTATTTCATTTTTCATGAAATTAATTTACAAAAAATATATTTCATAATTTTTTTTTAGCTGGAAATTTTATAAAGCAAAATTACACTAATTAGCTCCTGTGGCTTTTTATAAATCCAAAAGGTTTTCTCTTTTTTAATTTTTTAAAAACTTGAATCATATTTTACAATTTTTAATCCAGGTATTACAGAATTCGTGTTATAACAAATCTTTAAGTGTAATAAATTCAAACTTCACGTATTACTTACACCATTAAAACTTTTAAGGGAAATAACTTTGATCAGATTAATTATTTTTTTACGGTGATAAATAAAATCCCTTCTTATAAAATGAGTCATTATGTAAACATATAAAATGTACGGAAAAGAAAAATTAATATAACGGTGTTTGGTGATGTTTCCTTATACGAAGGCTACCTTTTAAGTTTTTACAACAAAAAGAAGGAAATTTTTGATTTTGAAACAAACTGTTTTATTGCTTTTCAAAATTTAAGATTTATACACTTTTGCATGCGTGCAAACCAATTCTCGAAACATTTTTTCCACTCTGAAGTTGTTATCTCAATAACATGGTTTTCGAAGGCTTCAACAACTTCTTGAGGTAAGGAAAATTGCTGTCCACGGATTTTTTGTTTGACATTGGGGAACAAAAAAAAGTGTTACCCCTAACACTTGAGATATTAATTCTATGTTTTTCTCCTTCAAATAATCAATTGTTTCACGTTCTGTGTGGGAGCTTGCATTGTCATGGTGAAGAATGATGCGATGTTTTTGGTTGTTTTTCCTGATTTTGTCGTTGTCTTCTGGCAAACAAATTGTTGGATACCGTTCAGCATTAACTGTTCTCCGATCCTCTAAAGGAATGGTTGCAGCATGTCCAGTACAACTGAAAACACAAGCAATCATTTTCTTGGAAGTGCCTCGTGAACGAACAACTTTAGTGGATTTCGGTTCATCTTGTAAGACCCAAAAAGTGGATTTTTGCTTAGTTTCCGGTTTATATGAATAAATGAAAAAGTTTCGTCACCTGTAACGATATTGTATACGGATTTTGCAGTGCCTAGGTTGATTTTTTTTAGCATTCCCTTACACTAATCAACACGAGCCTTTTTTTGAGCTTCGGTCAAATTATGAGGAATTCATCGGGAACAAATGCTACAAAAAAGATCTGTTTTTCACAGCTAAATGTTCATGAAAAATCGAATGTATTGCAGTCTGCGATATGCCAAATGATGCCTCTATCTCCACTCTTCCACTGTGTGGAGAGCATATATTATAATAATATAAGCTGTTCACTTTTGTAAGAACAAACTAAGAGGAAATTTTGATTTCAATAGTTTGCACCTTTGAAATTGTATGTCATGTTGGTATTAAAAAATGGTAAAAAATGTCAATTTGACATATGTCAATAAAAAATTATATCTTAATTATAATGATCATAACCAAACAAATTTGAAGTCTGATTTACAGCGCAAGGAAAATTTTTTAAATGTCATTTGAAGTCAGTATTACACTAAAAAAGTAACCAAAATAACCAGATCTAGTTTGTCCTTACAAAGGTGAACAACTTATATATATTTTTGTTTTTTATATTTGATCACAATATTTCATTAATAATCGTAATATTTTTTTTTACTATTATCAAAGATTATAAAATTACTTTTATAATATTTGCTATTACACAAGTTATAATCAAAAGTTTGATGAAATAATTATTTATATATACAATTTGGACATGTCAACTTGGTATCTGACATGTAGTTTTTGAGTGAATATAACCTCTGTATAATGAAACTTAACCAAAAATTTAAAAGCCAGATTTAGAAGTTCACATGGTTCTACAAAAGTCTATTTACACCATAACAGTCACCAAAGTAACCAGATCTAGTTTCGCATTACAAAACGAAACAGATTATACATGTGTGACGTTATACAGTTTTTTGGTAGTCATACCTACAAAATCCTAAAAGAAGAAAGGGGATCTTAAAAAAAAGGTAAATATTAAATACAAAATATAACGATGGATGTAACCTGTAAATAAAACAGGTGCTAAACTCAAAACATCTTTCAGAAACAAAATATTTCAATCACTTTTCTAGGAAAACACAAACAAAGTAAAACATGTCAGGAATAACAAATACAGTTAAAACTATATTCAAATAGTGCCAACTAGATTTCCCAGTGTGCTTTCCTCTAAAACAAAGTATTTGTTTTTGACACGATTCCTTTCTTTTGCTTTACGTCCCAACACAAAGCTGTAAAAATACGGACAAAGTTCTAAAATTATAACCTACGGAGCTGGGCGACTTTTATGTCTGTTTCCACTTAACGATGTCAAACATTTATTTTCACTAAAAACCTTAATATTGATTTTTATGACATTTTGAGACCATTATGAAAAATCTCTCGAAAATTTTAAACGAAATGAACTTAAAACTACTATTATCAATCTTATGAATTGATGTGAACTACCTCATTTAAAAACAGTTAAAACATCCAAGTTTTACTAATGTGAATCGATTATAATGGAATTCTCTTCAGAATTCTCGTTTGGAAAATGGAAAAGCTATATCAGATAGTGCACTCGTTTCGCAGGTTAATTGTATTCCAATGGGAATCAGCTAAAATTCCCGTCTACTTCAAAGATAAAATGCACTTTTTATTTCTCTTTAAATATTTTCATTAAATTTAGTTTTTCCATTTTAAAAATGACTGCAGTGCAATTTGGTGCAGTTACCAATGACGTGTTGAAACAAGTATTTTCCAAGTACCGAGTAATTAAATATGGTAAATGGTTATAACATTTTTATCCAGTAGTGCAGTGTTTTTCAACCGGTGTGCCATTTTACTGTATAAACTCGTTAATAAGGGTATCGCGAAAACAATGTTTTTTCCACACCAATTTAATTATATTGCAATTATTGCACTTTTTTCGTGAAAAATAGTATTCATATATAACTACAGTAAATTATGGTTTCATAATTCACTGTTTACGGCCAATCACAAACCTACATATCCATAAATCACTCTCGCTGATTCAATCATATTTGACAATGGCAATGGGTGGAGCCAAAACTGCAGTGGTAGCAGGCAACGTGGATAACGCTATCACTTCCATTAAAATTATCAATTTTGAGTCTAATTTATTTGTTTAACACGTTGACTGCCAATTACGAGTCTTCTCGTAATTAGCGTTCTTGCCCAGGACGCCGACTACGAGATTACTTGTAGTACATTGACTTAATTATATAATATTGCTATATCAAATTGACTTCTGAGACAAGAATCCTGAATCCTGAATCTTGCCTTGGCAGTCAACGTGTTAATAGGTGTGGAAAAAGTATAGTATTACATGCGCGATTATGGCCATTATTCACTTGATTTGCGCCACTCGCTTGCGGCTCGTGGGCTCAAACGTCATCTTCGTGAATAATGGCTGTCATAATCGCTCATATAATAATATACTATTATGTGTATGTCCTGCTTATTATTGAACAAATCTAAATAAAATTAAAATGGAACTTATAATTTATCAGTATCGTTCAAATTTAGAAGTATTATATTATTATGTATTTAAATTGTATTGTTTTGTTTCCATTTTTAGAGTAGGTATGACCAAAAAACTTTTATAGCGCCACTCATGTGTCTGTCTGTTCGGTAGAAATTGTGACTAAACGGCTGAACATAGAAAGTTGATATTAGGCATGCTCGTACAACTCTTGGCTCTACATATAGGAAAATTATAGAGAAATACATCACGGAAAAATATAAACAAGTATGTATTTAATAATAGTATTTTATTTAATAAGCATATAATGGAGGTTATATTTTACGAGGATGAGGTTTACCACCCGAACCGTAGGCAAGGGTTGTAATCATCTGAGTAAAATAAAGCCACAATATGCAAGTCAAATACAGTATTTTATCTAGAACTATACAGTAGTTTTATTATTAAAAAATAAGTAAATTTAATTTAAACACACAAATTCTGAGTGTAAATTGTCAAACTTCAGAACTGACGTCACAAGATGGCTACAGAACCATCAGCTGCTTGTAATCTACAATAATGTTTAAAATACTGTTTATTGTTTTATTTATTCTTTAACTTATAATTACTATTCGATAAGTTGTATAAGGCAGAAATAATCATCATTGCTGAGCGCCAAACATTTTAACTAACTAACTAACTTACTAAATAAAAACTTGCAATGTAAAAAAAATGTTAATTTTTGTGGGTGAGGACGTATGCGCGTAAATTTTTTTTTTTTTTATTTACAGTTGGACTCATAATGCATTTATTATTTGATGGTTGTAGATAAAAAATATTTTTTTAAATATATACCGGGTGAATTATTTAAGGAGCAACATATATGTTTCACATATATGTTAATGAAGTGAGTTATTTCAAAAGCAACATAGCCATAAAACAACTGCTTATCGTATCCATAGAAAAGACAAAATATTATTTTTTAAATATTTTTTGGACGTAGCTACTAAACGTTATTATTTTTGTTTGTATGTAAATATAAACAAACCAATAAAAAATCATTTATTGTTTCTAATGTACTATTTTTTAGACGTCTAGGAACTTGTCAAATGTCAAATGACTATTATTTAATCACCATTGCATATCTGTTGCCATGGATATGAGCTTGCTTTCATAATTTGTTATGTTGCAAATGAAATAACTCACTTCATTAACATTATATGTGAAACATGCATGTTGATCCTTAAATAATTCACCCGGTTACATATATATATATAATTTTTTAGATTTTGAGTAGGGGTATCAAATGAAACCTCTTAGTGCGTGGATAGACCAATATGTGATTTTCGCCAATTATTTGTTCCCTACCCTATTTACCCAGTGGAAGTTGATTTAAAAATCTTAAAAAGTTCACAATAATGTAAACTGTTGACAACCAGAATAGTTTAACAGGAATTTTTGGGCATATCAGTTTTGCAAAGTCTCATAAGTTTTTAGAAAAATACCGTGTTTTTTTTTTTTGTGTCGTTGAAAAATACAGTCGATTCCGGTTAATTGGGACACATCGGGACCAATTAAGCGAATTTCACATAAAATTAAACAATGCATATTTTTCTTTCAATAATTTTATTTTTATAAACTCTTGGACAAAACTATAAATTACATATAACCAAAAAATATAAACTTTTAAGAAAAAATAATAATAAATTCCAAAATAAAATAATAAATAGGTACATACAATTTAATTCAATGCAAAAATGCGTCAAGTGTAGTCTGTCTTTTGTTTTTGTAACATTTCACTTCTACAAAATCAGCACAGGTATTCAGTGCGGATGTAGGGCTCCCTTCATTTCCTTCCTGCATAAAATAACGCTGCAATATTAAATTCTTTGTACATATTTTTTCTTGAGAATATTTGAATATTTCTTAATATATTTGTAACATAATATGTACTGTGATCTTAAATTTACTGTCCCAATTAAGCGGAATGTTGTCCCAATTAGACATGTAAATTTACTGTTGGTTCCTTGGTCTGGTTTCTGTTCTTTGAGATTAGGCCCAAATAAGCGGTTGCCCAATTAAGCGGTGGGTACTATTCGTCAATACTCACTAGGTGGTAATCATATGTACAGTACAAAAATTCAAACAAATAAAGAATCATTTTAAAATCGTTTTTTCGATCGTACATTTTTTGGTTGCAGTTCAGTTGGGTTAATTAGCAGACAGGACTTTAAATTGTGCTATTTTGAGACCTGCTAAAGGCGTCACCTGCCTTCACACATTGCAGACAAGTATGATAAGGGTGGTGTTAGGAAAAGCAGCTGCTTAAATCTTACAACAGGAATCACGTGCACACATCTATTTACTTTAAAAAACTTCAACTCCCAGTTTATGTAACACTACGTAAAGCCTGTAGCACATGATGCAAATTCTTGTTTTTAATCTCGTACAAATTATCGTACTAATATTTTTTGATAAACAAAAATAAAGATAATAAAAAATAAATAAAATAATAACTATCCTCAATTTCAAATGTAATAAACAATGTTGTGCGTATCAATTGATACAGATTCAAACCGATAAATATTGGACGGTAAACTACATTCATTTTACATACGATTTTCTGAACTATATTCGCAATGCAATAATTATCGTACGACTGATCGTACGAGATTACAAACTAGAAATTGCATCATGTACTACAGGCTTAATGTCTGCAGTACATGATGCGATATCTCGTTTTGAATCTCGTACGATTTATCGTACAAGATTTATTGTATCGTGTACTACAGGATTTTCGTACGAGATCTTGTACGATACTGAAAACCAACCAATTTGACCCTTAAACATCCCAGTCCGGTAAAAGAGGACCGGGGGAATTATTTATTTTTTATTTATTTATTTTTTTTTGATAAAGTTTGTAATTTTTTTTTTTTCCACTAACTTTTCTGGATTACAATTACTATACTTCTACATTACATTTATTGAATCAAGTTGGGTGTTATGCATAAAACAAATTTAAGGGAATCGTAATTAATATAATGTTTTTATTTTCCTTAAACTATTTTATAACGATAATAATAACAACAATAATATTTATTGTTAAACAAAGATCGTAGTTTTATAGAAAAAAATAGCAATAATAAAAAACAAATAAAATAATAATTCCCTTCAATTTTAAATAAAATAAATTAGAACAGAAAACGGTACGCCTTTGCAAATCCAGGAGATTTACTGATTAGGGACAAAGATTATCAGTCTTCAAAAATTGGTAAACTGTCGGTCCACTCTAGGTTAAGTACTATTATCTGAATTCTGTCAACTTAACAAAATAGACATAGTGGCCATCAATTGGTTCAGATTCAAAGCGATAAATATTGGATAGTATACTATTATTACAATAATTTTATATCCGATTTTTCTGAACTAAATTCGCAATGCAATAATTATCGTTCGACGAATCGTACGAGATTCAAAACGAGAAATTGCTGTTTTTGTACTGCAGGTTTTTTTTGTTATAATTTAATTTAATGGCCTTTGCTGCTGTGGCAATTAGCCAGGACAATTTTTATTTGTAAAAATTTCCATGCCTGAACGGTATTCGAACCCGAGACCTTCGCAACGCAGAGCACATGTGTTACCACTACGCTACGCCGGTCGGCTACTGCAGGTTTTAAACTTTGGTTGCGAAGAAATATCGGATCAGATTTGCTCAAAAACGAACCAAACCTAAACCAAAAAATGTTACAAGCTAATTTGATTATTCATGTGGCATCACGTTAATTCTTAATTCTGTCCTGTTGCAAAGACGTTGCAGTATCGTGTTTCAATAAACCGTGGAATGAGGCGAGGCTATGAATAGATTTTAATAAACCGACAAATGTGTGTCAGAACACGGCCAAAGACAGTAAAATTGTGAACGCGATCCGTGTTTTATGTTTAATTTATATCTAAATGTACAACATAAATTAAGCACTAAACAGAGTAGAACATGTTAGAATACAAATACTTTTATCAACAAAAACGTGGTAGTGTTTACAGATATAATTGCTTTTAAATTGCTCTAATAAAATATAGTGGCATAAGATCTTTGTTAAAATAATAATGTGAGGAAAAATTTGGCCAGAATGCAAAATAAATTAGTTCTAACATATAACGCATAAAGTTTACTGTTTTACTTTATCAGAGTCAAAGAGATTGGGCAAACTATTATTTTGAAAATTGAAGTAAATTCAATGGCGTAGCAGCTTCAAGCTGGAAGTCCTCGCAAAAGAAGAAACGATTAGTTAACAAAAATTTACGGAGGGCCGGTTTCTGAAAGCTTAATAAGCTATAAGCAAATGGTTAACTACGGTAACAATATAACAATCCCGTAAGTAACCATAGCAACCATTTACTAACTATTTGGTTATAGTCAGTGGCGCAGGCAAAATTTTTTGGAGGGGGCTCGGAAGACAGGATTATTTAAATTATAAATAATGTTCTCACTTAAAAAAAAACCTCCTCACCTCTTCCTTGGGGGGGGCCATCGCCCCTTGGCTGCGCCACTGGTTATCGTTAACTAAGCTTTCAGAAACCGGCCCCGAGTAATGCTATAGCCTGTTCTATAGCAATATTATTAATCGGCAACATTTATTAGGTCACGGGACGCATTCAAAAACATTTATTTTTTATTTTATATCACGGGTCATCTTAAGCAACAAATTTGTTTGGCGGGCAATACGATCTGAAACAACAATGCACGATGGACGATTTGTACAAACAAATAAAAAAACATTTTCAGTACTCAAAAGAGAGAAAAAAAAACAGAGAAAATACTTTCCGTTCATCTAATGAAAAATCGATCGAAAATTTTCATACGATTACATAATTTTCTCTTATTTATATATTCGAAGCATATATACATTGTTTATGTAAATATTAATCTTGTCAACAACTGTAATAATAGTATTTAACAAGTCAAACATCTTATTTTGAAAACAGATTGTAGATAACTATTATCAATACATGAATGGCAAAGCGGCTGCCATTGACTAATCAGGAAATTCCTAATTCTTACAAGTCAAAGATCACTTCACGCCCGATGAGTAATAATTATAAATAGTTTAATTCCTACATTTTTATTCCGTGTTGACCCAAAGACCTTGCTCATATTTTGTACATTTCTTTATCTCCTTAATCTGACTCCTAGCGCCGTCATTAACATTTTTTAAAGTGATTCAGTAATACCAACTACAGTAATACTAACCTAATTTAGTAATAAAACTAATTACTACTATTATAATTTTGTAAGATAGAAGTCAGTAGCCTTTAGTCAGAGAAGATTATCTTGAATTGTCTCTGTGTGATATCAAGAACGTTTAACAAATGAATCAATCATTTCAAAAACACAGTCATAGTTTGTAAATTTCTAGATATAACCCTTCTCAATTTGTAATACGAAACTAGATCTGGTTACTTTGATGACTGTTGAGGTGTAAACAGACTTTGGCGTATCCGTGTGAACCAATACTATGACAATATTATAAATGTATTGTCAATATACAACATAAAAAATGAACTTTCACTGTTAGTTCCGTATTACAAAATGAGATAATAGTCAATTTAAACCATTAAAACTAGTTACTTACATTATTTAATCGTCTATTTTTTAATTCCGAGAAGTAAATACAAAAGGCAGATTTATATTAGAACATTTTAAGAAGCATTAATGTTTACAAAATAAAGGTGACATTTCCGGTAGTATTTAATTTAAAAATAAAAACTATATGCTGTTATATCTTATTGCACAAAAGTTGCTATAAAAGCAATAATTAATAACTTTTATTTGAGACGTTTTTTGATAAAACGAAAAATTTAGAATAATTTTTATAAAATTTTTTGAAATAATATGTCTCAATTTTTTCATACTTATATGTAACATTTCCATGGTCATGATAAATAATATCTGTTAGAAAATATTAGGCCAAGTTATTTCTACTCTGCTGCTAGCATGTATTTTATATACGTACTTTATGATGGCGGTCGGTCCTGTGGTGGCCGCAGCTGATTTTTATTATTATTATATTAAATGTTCAAATAAATAGATAATAGCTGCTAGGCAATGGCCTTATTTGTTCTAAAAATCCCTACGAACGACACATAATGAATGAACGACATCAATGTAGGTACATTGTGTCTTTGTGTAATTTTGTTACACTTTTGTGTATTGCGTTTCTTAAGGAGATGCAATATCGATATTTGGTCGTTCGTAGACTTTTTTTTTAATACAAAAGAAAGTCACAAAAAGTAATCAAATAATGAAGTCAAATCCGAAAATTTATCCATGATATGTCTACAAGTAGCCATAAATTGCCAATTTCTTGTGGTGTCTATTTCGTGAAAGAAACTGCTTTGATCAACAAATTATTGTTTAATAAATGCAAATAACCGACTTACGTTGTTTTTGAAATGACCGATTCAAAGTCATCTACTCACCAGCAGCGTTCAGCATTTGATGACGAATTGTTGCAAATTCATTAAAGTTCTTGTGGTTTTGCTTCTGGCTAAACTAATAAATATGTATTCATTTAACTTAGATGGCACGTGTAAAATTTATAAAGCTGTAAATCTGCTTATTATACTCTTATCTGCTTATTCAGTTTACAATAAATTATAATAAGAATAATCTATTTATGCTATTACTGCAACACTATGCGTTTCTACCGCAAAGGTTAAACCAGTCCGGTCTGAAAAATTGAATTGTCTCATTGAAAATCGCACGATTTTATCTATTTCCTGATATGTTTTTTTGAACTCTCAGTATATTCCAATATGTTAGTCAAAGAGTTGTATAAGCGTACCAAATTTCTACATTCTATGTTCAGCCGTTTGGCTACAGTTTCTGCCGTTAAGACACCCACTTATGACTTATGAGTGACGTTATAAGGGTTTTTTGTGGTCATACTTACTAAACCCTAAAACAGAAGAAAACAGCGACTTTGAATGTAACCTCCTAATATAAAAACTAGGGGTTCGCCAAGAAATTTTTTACCTTAAGGGATCCTGTGTTTTACAAGTTTAAGAACCGCCGACCTAAGGCGTTCTTTCTTTATGACAATTTATGAAATAGCATCTCCATTGAAGAATTCGTAATTATTATTATTATTATTTATTTATTTAAATTGTACAATATTTCTACAATATTACAAATTCTACAATATTAATAAGACATTTTTTTTTTATATATACATAAAATAAATAAATAGGATGTGTGAATAAATATTTCAAGAACATTCATTCACAACCATTAAAGACTGTGAAAACCAGTCTGTGCGTGGTGTTCTATTTAATCGAAAAAAAAAATGTATACAGTTAAATAAATGTATCAAGTTACATATATATTACATTTAATTGTTTTTGCTGGATGAAGAAAATATTCACAATGTACAAGTATAATTATAATTTACAACAATTCCTTTATTGCTACCTGAGACAAACTGAAACAGTATTTTTTTGCCCAGTTTTTAAAATTAGTTTGGTTAATTCTGCGAATTGTTAATGAATTTATTTCCAGAAAATTATTAAAACTATTGTATATTTTTGGTACTGCAAATGTAAAACATTTCTGTGCAATTTTTTTTACTGTTTTAATATTTTTAGCTAGATCTTTGTTTCGAGTGTTATAATTGTGTGTCAACGTAGATATTTCAGTTTTGTTTTTGTTTATAAATTTTAAGACTGAAAGAATATATAATTGCGGCTGATTCATTACATTTGAGTTTTGATAAAGTTTCATCGTAGGATATAAGCTATTTTTTTTTGCTGATTATTTTTAGTATTGTATTTTGTGTTGTTTTAATTTTGTTGAGATATTTATCGGCTGCCCTACCCCATGCTATTATACCGTAAAGCCTGGTTTATAATAAGCCCATAGCATAACGCATAAGGACGGAACAATAGATTTGACCATTCAAAACATCTGTTTGTAATAAACAGAACAAAGAGAGTAGTGTAATTTTTATGCTTATGTTCCATAACATATCTATTATAAACCAGGCTTAAGATAGCAAAGATTGTACGAGTGCGTAATAGAAATTATAAATTAATGTTGTCGTCATGATGTCTCTTAATTTCTTGAAAATGTAAAACGTTTTCCTTAAATTACTTACTAATTTATTTAAATGGTCAGCCCATCGAAGATTTTTATCAATAATAATTTAATAGACATTCTAATTTCTTCTTCAATTATTTTATTTTGTTCTATTCTGTCGCTAAAATTATCTCTTTAAACTTTCTTTGTGTGTTCGCGAAAAACTATAATTTCTTTTTGGCTCCATACCTATGCTTCCGAGCCATATGATAATACAGGTCTTACTAGTGTTTTACCAGGTCTACAAGTATGAAATGCGGATTTTTTTCAAACTTGCCGCGCAAACTGAGTTCAAAGTTTCAACACATATGGCGTTTTGTTAAGTTGTCATTAAGTGTCAAATGCGTATAGGTTATAATTTGAAAAGTGAACATATAGTTTTTTTTACTATGTTAAAAATGTCAAATTTTGTGCCAAATAAAGAGCATTCGCGGACAGTACTACTGTTTTGTTTTCATTTGAAAAAAACTGATGCTGAATCATACCGACTGCTTCGAGAAACTTATGGTGAATATGCTCCATCGCAAGATACGTGTGAACGATGGTTTCGGCGTTTCAAAAGTGGTGACTTTGATCTTACAGACAAAGAACATGGAAAATTAGAAACATTGCTACAGGAAGACGATAGTCAATCACAAAAACAACTAGCAGAGCAGTTAGGCGTTAGTCAACAAGGTGTTTCCAATCGACTACGAGAAATGGGTAAGATCCAGAAAATCGGCAGATGGGTTCCACATGCACTGAATGAGAGGCAGATGGAAAATCGCAAAAACACTTGTGAAATTTTGCTTGCACGATACAAAAGAAAGTCTTTTTTGCATCGTATCATTACTGGCGATGAAAAATGGATTTATTTTAAAAATCCCAAACGCAAAAAATCATGGGTGAACCCAGGCTCACCATCCACATCAACTGCAAGACCGAATCGCTTTGGCAAAAAGACAATGCTCTGTACTTGGTGGGACCAAAAGGGTGTGGTCTATTATGAATTGTTAAAACCTGGCGAAACAGTTAATACCCAACCCAACTGATCGAATTGAACCATTCGCTGCTCATAAAATGACCAGAATATGAAAGAAGATAGCACAAGGTAATCTTTCTTCACGATAACGCTTCATCACATAAGGCAAAAGCAGTTTGCAACACATTGGAGGCACTCAAGTGGGAAGTGCTAGCCCATGCCTCTTACTCACCAGACTTAACCCCTTCAGATTACCACTTGTTCGCATCGATGGGTCACGCACTTACCGAGCAGCACTTTTGTTCATATGAAAATGTGAAAGAATGGCTAGATGAATGGTTTGCGGGGAAAGGGGAAGAGTTCTACTGGCGAGGTATTCACAAATTGCCTGAAAGATGGGAAAAATGTATAAATGGAGCATACTTTAAATAAATAAACTTTTACTGTTCTTTTGAGTTTAATGTGTTTTATTTTTAAAAAAATCCGCATTTCATACTTGTATACCTGGTATATACCTACATATCGTTTCTTTGTGTACCATATTATCAATATTCCATTATAATATAATGTAATTAACGTAAATACAAAAAATACGAATAAAAAATATGAATAATAAAAGTTCTTTCACATTTTCCAATAATTAATAATATTATATTCTAATAATATTTTAATTAACTATAACTCTTCAAAATGAAAGTTCGTACATCAACTTTTTACATTCATATTACATATTCACATTCCTGAATATAAAATAATTTCACCTTGAATATTATAACTAAACATATTCAAATATCTTCTTGTTTCATAAACAGCTAAAGACCACAAGGATTTTAAGTATGTAAATATTTTTATCACAGGAAAATTTAACGTATATATTACGCTGTTGTTAATGTTTATGTTGTTATTCTAATTTAAAAAATAATAGTTGATAAGTTAAAGAAATGTTTGAATCTAAAGTAAAATTCTGAATTAGTCAATCATTTTTGCAGCTATGTGCATGTATGTTTGCAGGGCCAGTCCTGGCGGGGGTGCAAAATGTGCCCCCGCAACTGGCGGCCAAATCCAAGGGCAGCAGTCTGCAGGCTGTTTGTGTTCTGGAAAATGACCTGAATGGACTTGAATTATTTAAGGAAATTTTGGGCCATGTTCATAATCTTTTACTAAATATTGCGATTAAGCGTTACTTGTTAAAATAAGCAAGTAGGATACTTTCGTTAGTAGTGTTCATAATCACAATACTAAGATATTTTAACTAATATCCATGTAAATTTGACAACGTTGCTGTTGGCATTAGAAAGAGATAGACATATGCACTGTTCAACATGTTAAAAGAGATGGAAGGCGTGTTACTAGCTTGTATTATCGGTTATCTTACAATTTGCATCACAAATAACCTGTGAAAAAATATAATAAATTATCTTATTGTCATACATTTTGGAAATAAATTTACCTGTACATTTAATGAATGGAAACCTTTACGACATACATATGCATCACGATAAGGTCCACCTAGGTTTTTGATTTTTATGTGCGTCCCATCAATAGCACCAACTATATTAGGCATTAAAGCAATGTCATAAAATTTTCGTTTTACAGTTTCTACTTCTGCAGGAAATAATATAAATTGGGGTCGTTTTCTGGCTAAGGCAAAACTAGCACATTTTATAATTCGCGAGACAGTTGGTCTGCTGAATCCATGTAAATCAGCTACAATAAGCATTATTATGTTAAAAGAATTGTGAATAAAAACATAATGGTAACTAATTATTCATGTTATTAACTACTTACCTATATCTTGTTGATATGAACCTTTCGCAAAATAACGTAAAGCAATACATATTTGGAGTTCAGTAGAAATACTTCCACCTTTTGAAGATACCGGTTTTATATCGTCATGTAAAATTTTAATTAATGTTCGAACTCTGTCTTTTGAAAATCTATAAATTTTTTTTGAAATCTTCTTCACTTAATATTTCCAATACATTTTTTCTTTTACTATAAAATTTTCTTGGCAGTTGTGCCCGTAATTCACGAATTTCACGAACATCACGCAAATCTCTCATATACATGATTAAAGTCAATCAGTATTATGAACACAATTGCTATTTTAATGTATTTAATACAGCCTCTCCACACTTCTAAATCTGTACTACTAAATTACAATTTACTAAGCACTACTAAGCAGTACTAACAATAATTCTGTATTATGAACACCCATTTTTAGTAACGGTTAGTATACTTGTCTTAGTAGTGCTACTAAGATTTAGTAAAACATTATGAACATGGCCCATTAAGTTTTAGAGAAATATTTCCCACTTCTACAAAGTAGCTTCAGGGGAAAGGAGTTTTCTAGATTAAAATTAATCAAAAATTACCTCAGGTCGTCAACAGAAATAGCATCATATTGCATTTTTGTCAATACAGAAGGATATTTGCTAGAAATTGGATTTGTCATAAATTATTTATTTCACTCAATATATTTAATAATAATAGTTATTTTTGTTAAGAATTAATAGTTTTGTATTTATATATGGAATAAAATAGTCACATTAAATAAAACCCTTATTTTTAAGGATATTTATTTTATTTTATGAAAATAATAATTAGAAAATGTTGCATGATTAATATTTAAAACTTCTAACTACTTGTAAATACAGATATAAATGTAAATATTACACATCTAATTGTTAATTAAATAATATTGAATTAATGAGGTCGGCGATATTGTTTTTGCACCTGGGTGGCCGACAACAGAGGAACGACCTGTAGAAATAGTAGTCCTTGAATCATCTAGAACAGTGTTTATCAACAGGTGGTCCGCGGACCATCAGTGGTCCCCAGAAAAATTTTAGTGGTCCGCGAAAGTTTTTATAAGTGTTTTTTGCAGTTTTTATTTTTATTTTTTTATGCACATTTTTTATGTAAATAATTTATATTTTGTTTATTTCTGTAAACATTCTGTGATTTTCTACAAATAAAATAAATGTATTTAGTATAGTCTATCTCAGAAAGACTGATAGTAATAAATCTTTTTGTTAGGCAGTTACCAGTGACGTGCACATTTTAAACACGTTTAAATTGGTTTTGTGTATTTCTATATTACTATTTATCATTTTATTAAACGCACGCCTGTGACCATATTTATCATATAATTAAACGCACTTTTTTCCTCAAAATTTTAGGGTAAGGATTTTTATGATCTATTGTGTTTAACCCTAGTTCGTATTCCCATATAATATGTGCGGCACACTCGGTTGTTTTTAACAATATTTCGTTTCGAACTATTCATATTTTGTGGGCCGCTTCTGTGTGAAAAACAATAACTTTTTACAAATAATAAATTTTATTACTATCAGTCTTTCTGAGAGAGACTATAGCACATTAAATATATTTGTTTTCTAGCAAAAAATGAACAAACAATTATTATTAGTTGTCCGCGTTAGAAAATTATATATTATACTGATCCGCGGTCCAGTTTTGGTTGAGAAACACTGGTCTAGAAGGCGTCTAGTGCGCCTTCAATTTTATGTTAAGTTGGCAATACTGTGCTGTTAATCCTTTTTGGGCATTTACTTTCGTTTCTTGTGATCATAATGCATATTTTTTAATAATTATAATACAAATACAAATATAGGGTTGCCTGGAATATAACCTCAAATTCGGACGTCAAATGTCAGACAAACGACACAGAACTGACTCCCAAAGTGATACTGCCAACCTAATTTAAAAATAAATATATTCCACGGCTATCTTGACGCCTCTTTTAAAATATTGTATACTGTTTTCACTATTGTAAAAATAAAGTAAGAGGAAATTTGATTTTGTAACAGGACGCCACTGTGCCCAGTTTGTTAGTGCGAAGGGATAAGGGTTGCTATGGTTTTATATGTTGTTATTATTGTTGATATGTTGATTGTTTTGGTTGAATGTTAAACGTCAATTATTACGGTATTACTGTATTCACAACTGGTCCTAAACTTTTACGGGAACAACTGATCACCATATGTTACAGTTGACATCCTGTCCATCAACAAAAAGACCATCTTTAATTAATTTATATCATTAGTAAACAAAAAATACCCCAAAAATTCTACCCTGCATTCTGAAAAAAATAATAACTCCTAAATAGGACTCAAGTAATCTAAACTGAGAGCTTAATTCGTTCCATACGTCTCATCCTAAATTTCTAACCCTCGAAATGTAATTTAATACGTTTACTTAAGTTAATGACAGTTACAACTACATAAAAATTTAATTTAACTTTGTATATCAAATTTCACTACCAATAGTACTGTTTTATGTCCCTGCAGACAGACAAGTTACCCCAGACTACCGCATGTGGCGCTACACGACTTGTATAAAAAAATACGACTGGGCAGTGGGTATTAACAGGTTTGTATAACCAAATTTAATAAACAAAGAAACTAATATCTGGGTACCATAATAAATCAGATAAAACTGATTTAAGTGGAGTTCCAAAAATCTAAATAAACGTTGACCATGACATAGGTAAAATTAATAAATCGATTAAGTAGTAAGAACTTTCCGATAAAAACAAAGTGGACCGAATAAAGGTAGTAAACACCACAGTTTTTCAAAAATTTCTAATATAAAACTAACAACCTGAAATAAAATTAGTAACAATTTGCACATAAAATTTTGCAACGAATTTTTATCTATCTAAATTCATGGAATATATTTAATTGTAAAATATCGGGGTAAGTTGTGTCCGATAGAATTTACGGGAATACGTCCGCGTGGTTTTCCTTCTGTGCTGTACTGCGCTCAATTTTCGGCTTTGCAGCGTCAGTTGTCAGACCTGCACCCTTCTGCATTGGTGTGTGACACATTTTTGGATTCCTCAGGATCCCATCTATTCTATTTTGACCGTTGGATCAATTTATGTTTGTATTTCTGACGCATATATCGCATATATCAGGGGTGGCCAAACTTTTTGATGTTGGGGGCGACTTTTTTGGTGAAGGTGTTCCCGCGGTTGGCTACGTTTTTTTAGAAGGTATTTACGAATTGGTGTCATTTTTAAGGAATTTTTAGGTACTCACAAATCAACGTTTGGAAGACGAAATGTTGACGTTTTTAGAAGATACTTACGAACTGATGACGAAGACATTTCACTGTGACTGCTATTAAATTACATATAATAACTATTTTCTAGAACTGGTCCTGAATTTTAAAAAAATTGAAAAAATGTAGGGAAAAATAGAAAATTATTGTTTTACAATATTATTAAAATAAATTAGGAGCTAATTTTACAAAAAACAAAAAAAAAACAGTAAAAATAAAACAAAAACAATGAAATTTTTCGATAATTTGACAATTTGACAATTTTGACAAACTTATCGCATAGTTGCGATAAGTTTGTCAAAATTTGGCTCGTATGAACTTAAACTAATTCTTAAACACGATTACAAATGTAGATCCGATAATTGTGATCTGTTTATTTTTTGCCGCATTCATGCAAGAAAATGCTGATTCGCATAAATATGTTGAACCAAAAAAGACATTGAAATATGCAAGAACTTTCCAAATATTTGGATATTTATCTTTGCTTATTAACTTCCAGAAGCTCACATTTGAAGCCATTGATTTTAAATATACATTAACTGAAATAATTCGATTTAGCTGTGTTTTCTACAGAAATAAATTGTTATTGAAAATATTTTTAAAAAAATCTTCTAATTGCAGAGAATAATTTTGAATTTTTACTATATTATTATTATTTTTTTATCTAAGTACGTTCTGAATTTATCACTATGATTTGTCAATGTTCAAGTCAGCTTCGCGGGCGACTTCCAGAGGCCTTGCGGTCGACGCCTTGGCCATCCCTGGCATATATTTTGATTTTGAAACACATGTTTTCGCACAAAGATACCCATTCCACTTCAACAATTCTGAAATGATATCTTCTCAAGAAAACGAAAAAATTAAAGTATATTTTACGAAAATCGGCCCACGCGTTTTGCAAGCTATGGACCTCCGAAATTAACATCACGCCAATTCGTGGCCATTACGTAACAGACTCGCACGGGCGCAATGGGGGAGATTCCTCAATCCATTGACACCATTAACTTCCACCTGTGTCCTATACTCTCAGAGATAAAAGCCTTCTCGATTTGAAAAACATATTCACGTCAAAAATGTAAGCCTGAACCTGGTAACCTGGTACCTGGAACCTGGTACCTGGTACCTGAGGTACCTGGCGAAAGACGGTTTAAGACCTAAAATAATACCACCTATATATATATATATATATATATATATATATATATATATATATATATATATATATATATATATATATATATATATATAATAAATTATTGAACTAATTAACGCATATTTGCGTACGACGCGGCATATTGTAACTAAAGCTTCATTCTACAAATATGTTAGTAGCTATTTTATTCTCTTGTGAAAATTACTTAACAGTTATTGTACTTGGCGGTTTATTTTAGCTGCCATCTTAAATCTACAACCAGCGCAAAAGCCAGTTTACATCCGACGAAGGCTATGATATGCATTTGGTGGGATTGGAAGGGAATCGTTTATTATAAGCTGTTGCCTGACAACCAGACAATTAATTCGGAGAAATACTGTTCACAACTAAGGGAATTAAAGCGAGCAATCAACCAAAAGCGGCCTGAATTAGCCAACAGAAAGGGGATTGCGTTCTATCAGGACAATGCTAGACCACACGTATCGTTGGCCACCAGACAGAAACTTTTACAGCTTGACTGGGATGTTCTGGTTCAGCCACCATACTCTCCCGTCCTTGCACCCTCCGACTACAATTTATTTAGATCGCATCAAAACAGCTTAGATGGTAAAAACTTCACTTCCTATGAAGACTTGAAAAATCACCTGAATCAGTTCTTTAGCCAGAAACCTCAGAACTTTTACGAGCGCGGGGTTATCTCTCCGGTAGCTAGAGATGGAGAAAGGTCATCTAACAGAACGGCACATACTTACTATACTGAATAAATTAACTTTTAGTAAATAAAATGTTCTTCAATTTTTGTCAAAAAAACGGGACGAACTTTTAAATCAATGTAAAAGTTCTTCCTTGGACTTCATATATTTTTTATACTTTTCGTTCACAATAATATCATTGTTATCTGAAAACAGTTAAACAATAGCGGCTATTGTTAAAATGTTTTTGGTGACTTTTTATTTGGAGAGATTGGCAGTACTACTCGTCTACGGTGTGTCATTGTTAACCTCAAATATTTCAAAATGATTATTTAATACAATTTGTAAGCATTTCCATGTCAGATAATTATTTTATATTATTATTATTAAGAAAATTCAATAAGAAAGTTTGTTGTTTTGCATCTGTCAAATTACTGTTGTGTTGTGTTATCATAGAAATTGTTTTATTATACATTCTTGCATTTCACAAAAATCCCTAGATTGTATTCCGATATTTTTTATAAATAACATGTTAAAACTTCTATAAAATAAGTGATATAAAACAACTCATGTAACAATGCATCGTCTTATAAAACTCGTATAATAATATACTATTACTTAATCAATTAAATGAACTGCATGGCACGTGTACTAAAATGTAAATTAATTAACAATTAATCATTGACTTGAATAACTTTTCTACCTCCTCTGAAGGTTGGATTCTGTTGCATAAACATTTATTCATTTGTGTTATGCGTAAAGTAAACTTAGATAAAATATAGGGACAGAATTCCGTTACTAATCTCTTTCTACGTATTCTAAACCGCTATGTTTTTCCTCCGGTTTTAAACAGAGAGTTCGCACGTAAAAACAATTCATTTGTTATGTAAGAAAACCAACACAAAACATTCATCACTGGGTAAAAACAAATGAAAACCTAACCTCCAAAGTAATATACATAAAACATTACTCATTTTTCAAAAACGTCATAGCAAAATAATATCATGCATTTAGTTAAATAAGAAATGTTTTATTAAACAAGAAGGCAGGACAAGCTAAAAGGGCAAGGGCAAATTTAGGTAAATGTTCTAGATAAGTATCTGAAGCTTTTATACTTTATGCTTTTAAACTTATTCTAAACAAAAAAGTTTATATTCAATATTATCCCAAAATTGTAATTTGTATAGTATCGAATATATTGAACAGGATGTTAAAATTAATATTTTTGGACGTGCAAAACTTTTGCGGGCGCGTTTGTCGATTGAAGTGTTAAGGGTACGTACATGCCGAAGATGCATCGACGAGCGCGATCGCGATCGATATCGATGCATAGATGTCACCTCGCTTTAAAACAAACGTACAGTATTAACTGGGATTGGCTGTTGCTTATCACATTATGTCCCTTTCCCGTCTACTGCTTTCCCTCTTCTATATTGTCACATAGGTAATCCTAGGTCAGGATTACGACATCTAGACATTGTGACGGTCAGCTGTCTGATTAAAAACTATTCGTCAGCGTCTGACGTATGTGACCTGATTAAGAAATTGCAGATCATCACAATTTCATAATGAGGAAATATTTGTCATGACAAATGAATATTGGAACTGGGTTAACTTTCGGTACTTAATAGATGGATGTCGAGAATATGGAGGTAGTAGAACATAGCCAACTCTACTGCACGTATTAGTCCCGAAGGTGACGACCACGACACCGACGCCGGATCCTAGTATCGAGAGTGACGCCAAAGCATGTAGTGACCATGTGAGTGGGAGAAGACTTCTCCAGGCTCCTCGACTCCCGGATGGGTAGCCCCCGCCTCGGAGATAGGTCCAAGCCGATCCTGGCCAACACGGGGTGGACCGAAGACTTCCCCAACTCCATGGACCAATTCCAACATTATTTTGTAATTGTTATATAATTATTTAATAAATTTGTTATGTTGAAACCAGGAGTTGTGTCTGAATCAAACCACCCACGTGACAATATTAATAAAATTGGATTTATATTGTAATTTTTTATTTTATTTTTATTTCTTTGTAGTTAATACCCTAAACGCCGCAGGGCCTAGAGGAAATAAAAAATATACCATGAGTTCAAAAAGAAATTACATAAGGGTTGGCTGTGGAAAAATAAAATAATGCCTATTGCAAGCTTTATATAACAATTGACTAAGGTTTAGGCACAGCCTTTGTAATCATTAAAATTGGAAATTATTTTTAATTTTTTTAAATTATATTGTTTTATTGGCCATTAGTCTATACAACCATATTAGCAAGCTAAATACAAATGTAGGCATTATATACAATAAATACAAATGCGTACATTATATACAATATATTTTTTGATTTCACAGGTACAGAAAAATAAACATAAAATACTAAAGAATCTGTTCAAAATGACCACCGTTTTCCTGCAGACACCATATTTACTCGTCTTTTCATACTATTAAAAGCATTTATAAGAATTTGAGTCTTGTATACATTATTTTACAGATAAGGGAATATAAAGTAATCTAAAATAGTCAAGTCTGGTGATCTAGGTGGAAATTCTGGATTTTAATGTAAACTAATTATCGTCAAAAAATTAATTGATGGTCTCTTGAGCGGTGTGGGCAATCGCTGTTGGAAGTAGCCTTGCTGGAGCTCATCCTCATGAAGCTGATTAATAAATTCACGTACAATATTCCGGTATCTCTGAGCAGTAATAGTTTCGTGGAAAAATATGGGTCCGATAATACGTCTTCGAAACAGAGCAAACCAAACACCAATTTTTAACGGGCGAAGGGGAGTTTCACGAAAAGTATGAGGATTTTGAGTACTCCATAACCTCATATTTTGTGAATTAATATATTCCGAAAGGGTGAACCAGGCCTCGACAGCTCGTAAATTTAGTCAAAAGGAATATATTATTTACAGTATTGAGCGAAACATTTAATAAAAGCGGCAAGCAGCGCCATATTTCTACTTCACCACAAGCCGACGTTGTTATGTCGACTCTCTAGTCATCATTTTTATATTACCTTAATATTTATGTTCATTTTTCATTACTGAATTGGCACAATATAAACAATTTTTATTCAGTTACCTATATGACAGATATTAATAGATAATTTTTAACGCTTTAACCTCCACATTTTTTTAAAAATGTTTTCTCATGCTTTTTATGACTGGCCCAACCGGCCCATTTACCGGCCCACCGGGCATTTGCCCGATAGCTCGCCAGTTGTATTCGCCCCTGGATAAACTTCTCTGGCATGTCCGTTCAACATCGACCGCGACCGCGTTCATCGATGCATCTTCGGCAAGTCCGTACCCTAAAGGAACGCGTTACAGAGGCAAAGGTTACGGACATATACCTTTCTCGATTGTCCCCAAACAACACATCCGAACGGCACAAGTAGCAGGCAGCTGTGCATTATATCGCATACATTGCAATATCAAAACATTGAACAGTAAAAGCCAGAGGCTAAAATGAATTTTGTGTTAATTTAGAGGTAAATTCACCCGCATTGTTAAAAATAATTTTTAATGTAAGAAATTGAAAGAAAATTATTTCTGACATTGAGTTTTGAAAACAAATAATCACTCTTAGGTCAAAATGTCTTTTTCAATTTGGAATTCGAAATTTTTATTTTATCTTTCAAAAAAGTAATTATTGTATTATTCTGGTTTCAATTTAACTAAATTTGATTTTATATTACTTGACTTTCCTTCCGACAGGCGTAATTCATTTAGTAAAAGGATTCAGTCACCGTTTCAACATAACAAATATTAGCACACGAGAGCCTGTGTTGTAAAAATAATCTATTTACTACCTCAAATAAACCACAGTGATTTTAACTCCGTAGTACAAGTATAGGTCATTTCTTTGATTTAGATCATTGTTTCCCAACCTTTTTCTCCTCGCGAACCCCTTATAAAATCCGAACAAATTTGGCGAACCCACTGTGTCAGTGTTTTTCAAACTTTTCAAGTTCGCGGCACACTTTTGACGTGTAAATATTTTTTTGTGGCACAGCTATGAGTTATTAAATATAGGTTTAAATGGAAAATTTAAAAATTTCGCAGCACACTCCTAGAATTTCACGGCACACTAAAGTGCCGCGCACACTGGTTGGGAAACACTGCCCTATCTAGTCGTTAATGACAGGAAAAAAAAACAATAAAATTTGGTAGAACATTTATTTTCCATATTTTCCATGTACAAACATTAATAAGACTAAAATGATAGCTATAAAAAATGAATACAAAATCAATTCAACAAACCAACTGGTTCTTAGTTAAGCATACGTTAAATTTGAAAAACTCTTAGTTAAATGGGATATTTGTAGCTGTTTGATGGAACAAAGCAATTCAAAGTTTGGATCGTCTTAGATCAGGTTCTGCATTTAACCTGTTTCTGTATTTATCTTTCAGATAAATATATGATGTGCAAAAGGGTAACTTCAATGGCTTTTTTTGACGGAACAGGATATTCATTTTTAATTTGTTTATATACGTTTAATTTTCTTTGGCGATTTAAAATTCCGCCATTACAATATTATTTCCGCGAACCCCATTTGTACACCCCGCGAACCCCCAGGGGTTCGCGTACCACCGCTTGGGAAACGCTGGTTTAGGTGGAACTAAGTAGAGGTTTCGTATTTTTAAGTTGTGACGAAAACAGAGCTTGACTAGGTTTTTTCTTTTTTCATGTTGAAATTTATTATTAAGTGACAGTTATTAGATAAATATAGATTACTTTAAGCGTTTAAAATTTTATTATTATTTTATTTTGCAATAATTAAAGGACATAAAACATAAACTGAGACTACACGTGTTGCTCATAAAAGTTTTTGAACAATACGCAATCAAACATGTTTTCTTCATAATTAGTTATTCATATTATATGTACAGTGCATACAATTTTCATGACATTATTTTACGCCGAAATGCTATTTACAAATAATTTAATATGCTTATTAAATATTTCCTGTACATATTTGAGTCATGTTTTCGCATAATAGGAAAAAAACCACAGGAGACTGTTAATATAATTAAACATTGTGGCGTTTGCGACGGTGTAAATAATTATTTGTACAGTGTCATGTTTATTATAATTAAAGTTTGGCTCAAATATTACAACACATATTATAATATTTGCGCTGCAAATGTAAAACCATATCTATTTACAAACATGTATTTGTTTATTGAAATATAACATATATATTCTTTTCATCTCCATATTTCAAAAAGGCCATTGAATGAAAATTAATTAATAAAATGGAATTCATTTAAAAATTTATGTTAAAATTTATTTAACACTTTTATTTGATGTTAATAGTCGAATTGGAAATAATGATACAGAGTGATTTTTAAAGCATGTAATTATGTAAAATATGTCATCCTATGTGCCGCTTCAAAATTTTACCTATCTTAGCAGCAATCTTCTGTTATTGTCACATGTTAGGTTATGTTAGTGTTATGATCTTATTATAATGCTTAAATTTGTTTTCAAAATAAATTAATATTTGTCATTGAGTATTAATTGAGAGATAGATCTAATACGAAGGTTGCCTTTTATATTTCAGGATTTGAGATTGAAAACAATTATTTATCAACAAGTGGCATTATTGTTTTTCAAAATATTCTCCATGAATATCAATACACTTTTGCATGCGTTTGAAGCATTTTTCGAAGCACTTTTTCGACTCCGATTGAGGCTTTTTCCACTGCGATTGTCAAATTATGTGGGATCCAACGCAAAAAAATCCTTTTATCGACCAAATGTTCATGCAATAGTGAATGTATGCTGGTCCCACTAATGCCCAAGGATACCTCAATCTCGCGATAAGTCACATGACATTCTCTCAATATCAGTCCACGTACAGCATCAATATTTTCCGGAACAACAAACTGATTTTGGACAACCTTAAAGAAACCAGGTTTTCCACACATGTTCAGCAAATAATCCTATAGTACATATTTAGATTATGTGTCACACATGACTATTGACAACCTATGAAAAATGATCAGCCAGGGCAAACTGAAGATACCTGCACAAGAGGAAGACCATTTAAAAGTTGGAGAGACCAAATAAAAGACTATACCGGGTCTAAACTAGAAGTCAACCTCAGAAGTGCAGAAGACCGACAGAAATGGAGCTAGAGTACATACAGGATGAATCTGTAGATACACATATCACGACTCCTCTATACTCATTACTATGTATCGAATCTCCACAACTACTTCAACTGCAATATGGCATACCTCGTACACTGGAATAACGACGGGTGTCTTCGAGAACACAGATTTAAGCTAATACATGAGAAGTATAAAAATAATGTGCGCGCTAATTTTCTGTGCAATCGTCATGGAACTGCTTACCTGTTGACGTCACTAATGCTCCTAGTGTTGATGCGTTCAAAAACAAACTGGATGTATATTTAAACCTACATTGTATCAGCTGATTTTTCTTTTTATAATTTTGTTCATTTTTTCTGTACTGTTATACTTATACTTATTTTCATGTATGTATCATATGAACCATTGACGTCATATAAATAGACACAGCACGCTCTGTCTTAGCATTGTTTGTTATGAAGCCAAGACCCTGTGGAGACGAAAGGGGGATTTGACCCGAGTAGTATAACAAGTTGCCTAATTTACATTTATTTTATTCAGCTATTGCTAAGAAAAACGCCGGCGCCGTATTGAGTTTATGACTGTTTTGTTGTGTTATTTTTTCTATTTTACCTTTTCAGCATCTTTCAACTTTTAATAATATTGCCGTAAATTGTATTTTAAGATTTGCGAGCTGTATTATCAGCAAAGTATTTTACCCAGCATTGATTATAGATATACATCTATAATTTGTCTGATAAATTTTAATTTATCATGGAATAAATGATGTAATATATGCCCGTTTTAAATTTAGAAAGTGTCTGAAGCATTGCTTTACAATATGATCGAGAAAAAAAGGTGTCTAGATAGACAAGGAATTCATTTATTTTTATATTAACAGATTATTGTCCACTTAACATTTTAAATTCAGGGCCTACTAAACTTTTTTTTCGATCATATTATATTTTAAATGTATGTAATTTAGAAACCTACTAATTAGGTCACTATACAATTAAATAATACTTCTAATAATAATACTAAGTAAAACGACTAGAAAGAAAGAAGAATCATCGAGAATATGGTAAATAACTGCAGTGGATTGCAGAAGATTGAAAAATCATGTAAAAAGTTGTCAAGACTTGATATAGGGCGGAATAGGATGGTTGACAATATTGTATTTTATTTATTTATTTTATTTATTGAAATTTATCTATTCGGCTTTAATTTGTGACCCACTATGACCAAAACTATTTCTTGTCACCTTACAATAACGCTTTTCTAAAAATAAAATCAGATATGCTAACTACAATGTTCTAAAACTGATTAACTGCTGACATAAAATGCTCGTATAAATTTTTGTAATGTTCCTGTGTGATTGTTTTACTTATTAAACCTGATCTAAAAAACTGAATACACCGCATTTATACATGCCGTTGATTAAAACAACAAACATTTATATTTATTTTATTCATAACCATACATTATAGATACTGGCCCTCCATCTGTGTGGAATTTTTGCGCTAAAGGTTGAATATATAGCGATTTATTTTGGATTTTTTAATATTTTCAGTGAATAAATGTGTATGCAATACTTACTTATGCAAAGGACACTTTCAACAATTCTGAATAATAAAATGTGATCAAACGTCTTGAAAGGTCGTTTAAACATAAATAAATAAATCAAATCTAACATATGATAGTAAAACAAACAGAAATATAGATTATTGTGATACGTAAAAGGAAAAAGATAACAAACAACTGGCGTCTCGTGTCCATAACAAATGAAAGTGGCATTAAGAGCAAAGATGTATAATGTTCAAACCTACACACTGCAAAGTACAGCCACACACTCGCGTAGGATGTTACTCTAATTGTAGTAGTGTAAAAGACCGAGTGTAATTGGTTAATTGCGAAATATGGAATCAGTGCATAGCACAGCACAAGTTTCTACATTTAACACTCTTCTATAAATAGATTTTCACTACTTTTTACACTTTTTATTATACTTTCTTTATTATTTTTAATGACTTTAATGTTATAATAACAATTATTATGACAGTTTTACTTTGTGTTTGACGTGTAATTGTATGTTTGTATTTTAATTAATAATTATGTGATGACATTCTAATTTAGTAATTTCAGTGGGTTAGTAGGGTAGGATTAATATATATATATATATATATATATATATATATATATATATATATATATATATATATATATATATATATATATATATATATATATATATATATATATATATATATATATATATATATATATATATATATATATATATATATATATATATATATAACCAGCACGGAGAATTTTTGATCTTCTGTTGAGGCACTATCTTAGGAAATTATTTGGGAAAAAGAAGTAAAGCTTTTGCTTTTGATATTTTAATTAGATTAAAAGTATAAAAAATTACTTCATAACTAAGCAAAAATGGTTATAACCTTCCTTTTGAGCACAACACTGTCGACTGATGTGAAGACAAGCTTGTGCACGTTGTGTGTACGATACTAACATACATATAAAAGTCTGCACCGATGTTGGTCAAACTCCTTTGACTTTTGATAGAATACCACCTCTGAAGCAAACGTCGGGCAGCGCTAAGCTCAGCCTACGTTGGCCGTGACTTGCCACTCCGTCTATAGGCGCCTTTAGTCACACGTACTTGGTAAAAAGTTTGACTAGAAGTGTACGTGTTAAATGGAAACTCTTCCTAATGAGGTACATTACTACTACAGATGACTTGAAATACTAGATAAATAATTTTTTTCACACATAAAATATCATATACAACTACCACAGAGAAAGTATTTGCAAACCCAAATACAAAGAGCCGTAGAAAGTATTTGAAATGCCAGGAAGTAATAGAAACAATTTTGAAGAAGTATTTTAATTCATTTCTTTTCAGTACTTTATTATATATATATATTCCCAGTTCTGTTGCTAATAACCAAACTTCCTTTATTTTCTGGGCATCTCTCACATATATATATATATATATATATTAGGAAATTATTTGGGAAAAAGAAGTAAAGCGAAGGATAATGCAATTATTTCATAATTGATCCAATATTTCGTTTATTCTTCATAAACTTTATCAAGGATTTCTATAACAAAATGAACCGGTCATAAAAGCAAACACAAACTGTACAATTCCCTTACCGAAATAGTTAAGCATGTCGCCAAGATGTAATATAAGTAAGTGAAGTTAGACCCATGGTGTCCAAAACAGTAAAAGAGTTGTTAAGAAACACTTGAATACATCAAATATTGAAGAAAACAAGTTAAGATGTTAAGGCAGATATGACGCCATATTAGTTACTGAGTCACATGACTTGATACGCAAGGCATTGTGGTTATGCCAGTAACAAGAAGAAAACTTCCTACTTCTAACCCCGGGAAAATATGAAATGTTTGACATCCCATGGATGTAAACAAGTAAAACTCCTACGAGGAGAAAAGTATAAAGTGTAAAAAAGTCCATTTGGAAAATAATTTAAAGGAAGGTAGTAAAACAAGGATGGAGATAACCCACTAAATGTAAAAAATGGAAGAACCGCACCAAAAATTCACCTGACACTTTTAAATGTTAACAAAAACGAGTAAATGTCATGTAAGCTTCCCGTATCGGTTCTGGCATTCAGCACATTATGGAAGTGGTTAATGTAACACATTTCATAAAAAAATCTTTTTGAATCGTTGGGAAATCTATCCAACACCTTAGGATTATCAAAATCCACAACATGATTAGTAGATGCTACATGCGTAGCTAAGGTACATTTTTGGGGATTAACCCGGCAATCTGATTTATGTTGTGTGATCCGATTTCTAAGTTTTTGGATTGAACTTCCCACATATACCTGTTCACAAGAACAGTTTAACATGTAAATAGTGTTTTTCGTCGATAAGTGGTCAATCTTCTGTTTCAATTTTGTATTGATAACTGAAAGTTTCTTTAAGGGTTTATCGGCTATTATTAGGTTATCTAATCTAAGTACTCTTTTAATACTGTTAGACATATGACCCATGTAGGTTAATGCCCTATATTTAATAGGTTCGATAGAAGATGTACTGGACCCATGTAGTTCAGGATTCCTATTACGGGAACTGGGTTCATCAGTATTTATATTGAATAAAAGTTTGTAGATTAAATGTTTAGGGTAAGAGTTTTCTATGAAAATTTTGGCAAGTTTAAGTAAGTTTTTTTGTATTAGTGATTCGTCCGAAATTTTAATAACCCTATATTTCATGGTTTTTACCAACGCAATTTTGTATTTTAAAGGATGAAAAGAGTGAAAATTAAGATAACGGCCAGAAAAAGTTTTTTTAGTGTACCAATCGAACCTAAGTACGTTTTGAGGATCTCTAAATGCATAGGTGTCTAAAAACGGAACCCCTTTTTTAAGAACATCTTCTTTTTCAACAGTGAACTGTAAAGAAGGGTGGTATTGGTTAAATATGTTTAATGTAACATCTACCTTATCTTCCGGGACTGCTAAAAGTAGATCATCTACATATTTTTTAATGAAAGGGATTTCAAAATCAAGTTTTTCAGTCACCTTTTTAAGTAGAGTATCCATAACGAATTGTGATAAGATTGGACTCAAGGCTGAACCCATAGGTAGCCCTTTGTTTTGCAAGAAAAATTTATTATCGTAAACAAAATAGCAGGAACGATACAGCGTTTCCAAGATCTCGATAAATTTTGATTTACTAATTTTAGTAATTTTTTTAATCTTTGGCCATCTAAGTTGGATTTCGTTGGCAATAAGGTCCCATGTAATGCTTGGGAATAAGGACACTACATCCAGGCTAATGAGCCTGTAGTTATCAGGTAGAACAGTGCCTTTTAAGTCCCTAACTAAGTCAAAGGAGTTGTTGACATAATATGGATTGTCTGTATCATATGTTTTTTTAAGAATGTTAGTAATGAAGAAGGTAAGTTTTTTGAAAGGTCCGTCTGAACCGTCAATTATATGCCTTAACGGCAATTGATCTTTATGGATTTTAACGTTTGCGAACACTCTAGGTGGTAACGCGTTATGTTCTTTGAGATCCCTACTCTCCGTATCTGAAATGTATTGTTTTAATTTTAAAGTCGAAATGATTTTGTTGTTAGAATTTTGAAACGAAGTGGTAGGGTCTCTAGGAAGTAAAGAGTACGTACCCTCTTCGTTAAGAATCCCTTCTAATCTGTCCTCGTAGTCCTGTTTATTCATTAAGACAGAAGTTTGGCCCTTATCAGCACGTAACAAAATGACTTGATTATTATTTTTAAGAAAGGTTTTAGACCGAATGTATTGTTGGTGTAACGTGTTATATTTACTATCCACTACGTTGTGGGTGCCCTTAAAATAGTTGGTGAGTAGGTTAGTGACTTGTGCCCTCTTAGTATTTTTACTATTATCATCATGGAGAGCTAATATTTCTTCGACCTCACCTAATACTTTAAAAACATCCACCTCGCTGTGGTCAATAGGTAAGGAGAATCTACTACCCAAACTTAAAAAACTGGAAATTTCCGTAGGAACATCCGTATTGGAAATGTTCATAAACCAACTATCTAAAGTCTTGATTTTATTGTTACAAGAGAAATCATTTTTGACCCTAATGAACTTGTTATGCAATCTATGCTTATTTTTATTCGTGATTTTGTTAAATGCAGCTTGCTGCTTAGCGAAAAACCGGTTATGTAAGTAATAAGGCAAAGATTCCACAACCCGTCCCTTAAGGTCGAAAATTTTTCTTTCCAGTGTTTTAATTTCGGAATGTACATTGTTAATTTCCAACGATAACAAACTGTGCCTCAACCTGTTATTAAACTGATGAAAGTCCTTGTTAGTATTCCCAAAGTTATCGCACATTAGACACTTTATATGCTTCTCGTAAGCTCGAACATGTTGCGGAGAGATCTTCTGTTGTCTACATTTTATAAGGAACGTCCTTCTTGTTATTGATTTGGATAGTTTTTTGTTTTCTTTGATGTATTTCTTCATGCACTTCATCACTGTTTCACCATAATTAGTCCGAATTGTTTGAAAGAATCCCATGTTAACTGTAATAAAACCAGCACGGAGAATTTTTGATCTTCTGTTGAGGCACTATCTTAGGAAATTATTTGGGAAAAAGAAGTAAAGCGAAGGATAATGCAATTATTTCATAATTGATCCAATATTTCGTTTATTCTTCATAAACTTTATCAAGGATTTCTATAACAAAATGAACCGGTCATAAAAGCAAACACAAACTGTACAATTCCCTTACCGAAATAGTTAAGCATGTCGCCAAGATGTAATATAAGTAAGTGAAGTTAGACCCATGGTGTCCAAAACAGTAAAAGAGTTGTTAAGAAACACTTGAATACATCAAATATTGAAGAAAACAAGTTAAGATGTTAAGGCAGATATGACGCCATATTAGTTACTGAGTCACATGACTTGATACGCAAGGCATTGTGGTTATGCCAGTAACAAGAAGAAAACTTCCTACTTCTAACCCCGGGAAAATATGAAATGTTTGACATCCCATTAGAAGTAGGAAGTTTTCTTCTTGTTACTGGCATAACCACAATGCCTTGCGTATCAAGTCATGTGACTCAGTAACTAATATGGCGTCATATCTGCCTTAACATCTTAACTTGTTTTCTTCAATATTTGATGTATTCAAGTGTTTCTTAACAACTCTTTTACTGTTTTGGACACCATGGGTCTAACTTCACTTACTTATATTACATCTTGGCGACATGCTTAACTATTTCGGTAAGGGAATTGTACAGTTTGTGTTTGCTTTTATGACCGGTTCATTTTGTTATAGAAATCCTTGATAAAGTTTATGAAGAATAAACGAAATATTGGATCAATTATGAAATAATTGCATTATCCTTCGCTTTACTTCTTTTTCCCAAATAATTTCCTAAGATAGTGCCTCAACAGAAGATCAAAAATTCTCCGTGCTGGTTTTATTACAGTTAACATGGGATTCTTTCAAACAATTCGGACTAATTATGGTGAAACAGTGATGAAGTGCATGAAGAAATACATCAAAGAAAACAAAAAACTATCCAAATCAATAACAAGAAGGACGTTCCTTATAAAATGTAGACAACAGAAGATCTCTCCGCAACATGTTCGAGCTTACGAGAAGCATATAAAGTGTCTAATGTGCGATAACTTTGGGAATACTAACAAGGACTTTCATCAGTTTAATAACAGGTTGAGGCACAGTTTGTTATCGTTGGAAATTAACAATGTACATTCCGAAATTAAAACACTGGAAAGAAAAATTTTCGACCTTAAGGGACGGGTTGTGGAATCTTTGCCTTATTACTTACATAACCGGTTTTTCGCTAAGCAGCAAGCTGCATTTAACAAAATCACGAATAAAAATAAGCATAGATTGCATAACAAGTTCATTAGGGTCAAAAATGATTTCTCTTGTAACAATAAAATCAAGACTTTAGATAGTTGGTTTATGAACATTTCCAATACGGATGTTCCTACGGAAATTTCCAGTTTTTTAAGTTTGGGTAGTAGATTCTCCTTACCTATTGACCACAGCGAGGTGGATGTTTTTAAAGTATTAGGTGAGGTCGAAGAAATATTAGCTCTCCATGATGATAATAGTAAAAATACTAAGAGGGCACAAGTCACTAACCTACTCACCAACTATTTTAAGGGCACCCACAACGTAGTGGATAGTAAATATAACACGTTACACCAACAATACATTCGGTCTAAAACCTTTCTTAAAAATAATAATCAAGTCATTTTGTTACGTGCTGATAAGGGCCAAACTTCTGTCTTAATGAATAAACAGGACTACGAGGACAGATTAGAAGGGATTCTTAACGAAGAGGGTACGTACTCTTTACTTCCTAGAGACCCTACCACTTCGTTTCAAAATTCTAACAACAAAATCATTTCGACTTTAAAATTAAAACAATACATTTCAGATACGGAGAGTAGGGATCTCAAAGAACATAACGCGTTACCACCTAGAGTGTTCGCAAACGTTAAAATCCATAAAGATCAATTGCCGTTAAGGCATATAATTGACGGTTCAGACGGACCTTTCAAAAAACTTACCTTCTTCATTACTAACATTCTTAAAAAAACATATGATACAGACAATCCATATTATGTCAACAACTCCTTTGACTTAGTTAGGGACTTAAAAGGCACTGTTCTACCTGATAACTACAGGCTCATTAGCCTGGATGTAGTGTCCTTATTCCCAAGCATTACATGGGACCTTATTGCCAACGAAATCCAACTTAGATGGCCAAAGATTAAAAAAATTACTAAAATTAGTAAATCAAAATTTATCGAGATCTTGGAAACGCTGTATCGTTCCTGCTATTTTGTTTACGATAATAAATTTTTCTTGCAAAACAAAGGGCTACCTATGGGTTCAGCCTTGAGTCCAATCTTATCACAATTCGTTATGGATACTCTACTTAAAAAGGTGACTGAAAAACTTGATTTTGAAATCCCTTTCATTAAAAAATATGTAGATGATCTACTTTTAGCAGTCCCGGAAGATAAGGTAGATGTTACATTAAACATATTTAACCAATACCACCCTTCTTTACAGTTCACTGTTGAAAAAGAAGATGTTCTTAAAAAAGGGGTTCCGTTTTTAGACACCTATGCATTTAGAGATCCTCAAAACGTACTTAGGTTCGATTGGTACACTAAAAAAACTTTTTCTGGCCGTTATCTTAATTTTCACTCTTTTCATCCTTTAAAATACAAAATTGCGTTGGTAAAAACCATGAAATATAGGGTTATTAAAATTTCGGACGAATCACTAATACAAAAAAACTTACTTAAACTTGCCAAAATTTTCATAGAAAACTCTTACCCTAAACATTTAATCTACAAACTTTTATTCAATATAAATACTGATGAACCCAGTTCCCGTAATAGGAATCCTGAACTACATGGGTCCAGTACATCTTCTATCGAACCTATTAAATATAGGGCATTAACCTACATGGGTCATATGTCTAACAGTATTAAAAGAGTACTTAGATTAGATAACCTAATAATAGCCGATAAACCCTTAAAGAAACTTTCAGTTATCAATACAAAATTGAAACAGAAGATTGACCACTTATCGACGAAAAACACTATTTACATGTTAAACTGTTCTTGTGAACAGGTATATGTGGGAAGTTCAATCCAAAAACTTAGAAATCGGATCACACAACATAAATCAGATTGCCGGGTTAATCCCCAAAAATGTACCTTAGCTACGCATGTAGCATCTACTAATCATGTTGTGGATTTTGATAATCCTAAGGTGTTGGATAGATTTCCCAACGATTCAAAAAGATTTTTTTATGAAATGTGTTACATTAACCACTTCCATAATGTGCTGAATGCCAGAACCGATACGGAAAGCTTACATGACATTTACTCGTTTTTGTTAACATTTAAAAGTGTCAGGTGAATTTTTGGTGCGGTTCTTCCATTTTTTACATTTAGTGGGTTATCTCCATCCTTGTTTTACTACCTTCCTTTAAATTATTTTCCAAATGGACTTTTTTACACTTTATACTTTTCTCCTCGTAGGAGTTTTACTTGTTTACATCCTAAAATCCTTGATAAAGTTTATGAAGAATAAACGAAATATTGGATCAATTATGAAATAATTGCATTATCCTTCGCTTTACTTCTTTTTCCCAAATAATTTCCTAATATATATATATATATATGTGAGAGATGCCCAGAAAATAAAGGAAGTTTGGTTATTAGCAACAGAACTGGGAATATATATATATAATAAAGTACTGAAAAGAAATGAATTAAAATACTTCTTCAAAATTGTTTCTATTACTTCCTGGCATTTCAAATACTTTCTACGGCTCTTTGTATTTGGGTTTGCAAATACTTTCTCTGTGGTAGTTGTATATGATATTTTATGTGTGAAAAAAATTATTTATCTAGTATTTCAAGTCATCTGTAGTAGTAATGTACCTCATTAGGAAGAGTTTCCATTTAACACGTACACTTCTAGTCAAACTTTTTACCAAGTACGTGTGACTAAAGGCGCCTATAGACGGAGTGGCAAGTCACGGCCAACGTAGGCTGAGCTTAGCGCTGCCCGACGTTTGCTTCAGAGGTGGTATTCTATCAAAAGTCAAAGGAGTTTGACCAACATCGGTGCAGACTTTTATATGTATGTTAGTATCGTACACACAACGTGCACAAGCTTGTCTTCACATCAGTCGACAGTGTTGTGCTCAAAAGGAAGGTTATAACCATTTTTGCTTAGTTATGAAGTAATTTTTTATACTTTTAATCTAATTAAAATATCAAAAGCAAGGTCGAAGCTGCGACCATAACCTCACATTCACTGTCAGACACCATTTTACAAATATGTTCGCTATTTTTGTACTTGGCCAGCAATGCCGCTTCATCAACACATCGTCTGTAGGGTACGCATGTAAAAAGTGTCCGCCAGCGCAACAAGTTACGGCCAGCGCCAAACCAGCACTGGTGAACGCTGGCACAGCTTCTGTAGCCGCCTTTATACGAATTCAGTGCTTCAGTATGGTAACCCAACCTTCTCAAGGATATAAGGATACTGGCGAATATACAGTGACGTTTCACCAAGATCCCGTCCACACTTCGTTCTCTTCCTTAAGAAGCAAGACTACACAGACTAGGACTACCGTTTCTTGAAGCTCGTCACAACCGTGGTGACCTAATATCCACGATCTTAACGTTTTGACTATTTTTAGCATGATATCTGTCGAATCATGAAGTCTGTCAGTCAGAATAATGTGTCTGAAGTCATGAAGTCTGTCTGTCCATCGGTTAGTAAGAGTTAGAAGAGCGAATTTAGCTAAACAAATTTTTAATAAATTCCATTTTTTTTTTTTTTTTTTGATTTTTGGAGTGTTATTGTTGAAGTTTATCATTTGGATGAGTGTTCGCCGCATGTGACGCCGAGTGAAATCCATTAAACATCAGGTATTTTATTTGATTACGTATTCTGTAGTGGCAGTCGGATCGGTGGTTGTCTCGGCTGATTTTTTTTTTTGTGATCACTCCATCCGTCTTCCTTTATTTTTTGTCAACATTTCCGATCCGCCTTCTTTTTTTAGTCACCACTTCGATACACCTTCCTTTTTTTTTGTCATCACTTCGGTCCATCTTTGGTAGAATTCTGGTAGATTTTATTGGCACTTTTGGTGGAAAATTAATCCCCACTGTTTTTTGACCACAGGTACAAACTCAAGCATGAAAACTACAAAAAGAATGTGCGGGCTAATTTTCTAACAAACCAAGTAGTTTTATCGTGAAACTGTCTGCTTTTAAAAGTTGTTCAAGCTCCAAGTATCAATACTTTCAAGAACCGACTGGTAGAGTACATAAATTTATTCTTTTATTAGATAACATTTTGTTTTCACTTATTGCTGTTTTTGTCATTTTGCTATTTGAATATAAGTTCTGTAATATACTAATATTTTTGTTGAGATTTTGTGATGTATATACTTAGATCTGTTCTATCCATTTTTGTATCAATTTATATGAACACACAAGCCTCTGGCTTTGTTCAGTATGCTAGTAAATTATAAAAATAATAATAATAAAAATACTCTTATATGTCAAATAATTTTGTCACAGTTTAGATTGCCATGGAACCCAAACTATGAATACTTGAACAATTAAAGCATTCAGTATTTGAAGTTCTTTTCGTATTTCAATTATATTTATAGTTTTTTAAATACTTATAGTAATTCAAATACTTTTTGCTAGAGAAGTTAATTTTTTTTGTAAAAATATTCAGAAAAATATATATGTTCATTCATTAAGTTAGTTTTGGTAATAATTAAGTAGTTAAAACATATTTATAATTAATGAATATATAAAATTATTTAAGTGAATATTTACATTGAAAACTTAAAAACTTTTCCAGATTTGAAAACTAACCCTGACCTTAAATCATTTAATTAGAAATTTGCTATTAAAGACGAAGTTTATACCGCTTTTGTACCGAGGATTTCTATTTTAACCTAAGGTAGTTTAAACTTTCTATTTGGAGAGCTTAAAGGAAATGATCTGAGATTCCATTTGAGTTTAAGCTTAAACGATAATAAGATAACAAAAACAATAGCTAATTCCTCGCTATTATCTTTTATAGAAATTTAATTGAATGGATCCACCGTTGTTCTTAAGATATTAACTCGAGCTGTATTGGATTCAATGAACATTAAATGGATAATAGTGTTATGTAATACACTTTTATGACCTATAAAAGTACGATGATCGCTACAGCTATTTTTACTATTAGTTCAGCAAGATAAGATGAATTGTTTTTATGATTAGCTCCGTGTTCTGTTTTTGTAAAGCTCATGTGATTCTTTATCAAAATATAGTATCTATTGGTGAACAGGCGTTGCGTACTGTCATTTCAATGATTGGTGGTCAATTCCCGGTTCTAATCGTTGAAGAAGGATGAAGGAGAACAAAATAGCAATGAAAATATGAGAAGGAAAACACCCGTCGACCAGTGGGAGGTACTCGCAAGAGATGGAAGGATCAACTAACGAAAATGTAACATGTATTGATATACAGGGTGTTTACGGTCTACTTATTTCATTTTTAATGGGTGATACTACAGGTCAAAAGAAGCCGAAAAACTTTAAAACACTTTACTAAAAGATTTATATTAAAAGAAATACACTGGTCAACAAATTTAAACTTTTTTTTTGCTGACTTAGATCTGATACTTGTTTTTAACTAATTTTGGGGTGCTGATTTCAAAAATATTAAGAGTTTCTGCCTATCACGTCAAATTTTTGTTCTATCGTATTTTGACTTTTGTCACCTTTTCACGTTCTGATATACGTCTACTTTAATTTCAACTTCGTTCTTGTTGTCCAATATATTTCGTAGGAACGCCTTACATGCAGGTACTTGTTATAGACCTTTTTACAACGGCGGGGGTTGTCATCTTGACAAATTTCCTGTCAATCTTGGAGATGTTAGTGATGAACAGTGTGAACGTTTGCATCAGGATTTAAAAGAGATGGAGAGACGTTATCAAGGAAGGTGGGATACTCACATGATGGCTGACTACTGTTGGAGTATTAAAAGAGACTTATCGGGAATGGTGCACTCCAGAAGATCTTACAAACGACCATTTAATCCTTAAATTATTTTGTATTTTTATTTTAACACCAATGCATTAAAATGTAATTAAAACTGTTCTCATTTTCTTTTTTTCACTATAAATAAAATTTTAAGAATATTTTCTAATTATTTAGTCCTTAATGTTTTCCAAATTTGTACCAATTACAGTATCGACGTCTAAAATTAAACGATAGAAGCATTATTTGGCCGAAAATATGTATTTGTTGTAGAGCAAAAATCTGATGTGATACGCAAAAACTGATGTGATATTTGAGTTCAGCAGCACCAAATTAGTAAGAAACAAGTCTTAGATGTAAGTCAGCAAAAATTGTGTTGACCAGTGATAGATATTAATTAAGTTTTTAATTTTAGGGGGTTTTCCGTCATAACTCTTTAAATATTTATCCAATAAAAAAAAAAGCATTTAGATAAAAGATTTGTCTTCTTATTCTTAACAATATTTATAATATTATAATTTTAACCTCAAAAATTAAAAATTTAAATTACTCCCTTATTATTGACTCAACAGCAAAAACTTATAATACAAATATTGTTTAGAATAAGAAGACAAATCTTTTATCGAAATGCATTTTTTGGTTGGATAAATATTTCGAGAGATATGGCGAAAAAGACAAAAAAAAAAATCAATTATTCCCTTATTATTGACTTAACAGCAAAAACTTATATTACAAGTATTGTTAAGAATAAGAAGCCAAATCTTTTATCTCAATGCATTTTTTTGATTGGATAAATATTTGGAGAGTTATGGCGGCAAATCCCAAAAATTTAAAAATTAATATCTATTTTATTATAAAACTTTTACTAAGGTGTTTTAAGGTTTTTCGCCTTCTTTTGACCTGTAGTTCACCCATTAAAAAAGAATTAAAAGACCGTAAACCGAAAGACCTTATAATTAACTGATTAAGATGGAGGATTTATGTGAGTGAGACCAAAAGTCTGTGGCCAAAGAAAAAAAAAAACTCTTTGAGGATCAACACCTTATGCTAACGTTGACTAGCACTTTATCAACGTCATCACAGTGCGTCGTCAGATTTTTTTCCATTCCAATATTAGATTAGATTTTTTGTGAATAAATGTATATATTTAGAATTCACGAAATACTGAGCAATTGGAAAAAAATGTTGTTTATCCAAATTTTGAATAGGTACATACATATGTATAATATATTAGGTTGTGATCCTTGATTACCAACCTTGCGGCAGATTGAATATTGAAATATTCTATTTTGAAAATCCGGAAGTACAGCTACATACCTGAAACAAGAAAGGATGTATAAGTATAATTAACAGTCCACAACACTGTACATACTTTCAACAATCACACTTTGATATCGATTAGTGCATTTTTTGGGGTTTCTTTGGTAAAACCAAAAAAATCTTATACCGACATGTGTCTGTCTGTGTGTTTATCCCTCAATAACATCTACTTATTACTAAATGATGGAAGTAGAGTAGGCGCGCACCCAAAAGGGGGCACACGGGCTTTTGCCCCCCCCCCACCTTAAAAAAAACACATTTATCTTGTAATTGAAATTTAGTCCTTCCCAAGAAAAATTTTTGGATCTCATCCCCAAGAAAAAAAGCTAGGTGCTCACCTGAACTCGAGTGTTCAAATTTGGCATGAATTGGCAGTGTCATTTGGCAGTGTAATTTGTCAAATTTGACAGTGTCAGTCCGCTGATTTGAAAATTTCCCAGCCCCTTTTTCGAAGTGATGAGCAAAAAAAAGGACGAAGACAAATCATAGTGATAAGCAAAACAAGAAGGAAGTTGAGTTGAACTAGGCGGCACGAAAACGGCGCTTGCCCAGTGCGGCCCAGCGCTTGTTTTGGACACTTATATGGCCAGTCCGCCCTAGCCTGGATATATTGTTCCTTAATCCGCATTCAATATAAATAAATACTGAGATTTCGAAAATACATATCACGCGAAAAATAGTACCAGGCGTTCCATTTAACCGAGAATGTATAGGTGATCTCGAAAACTACAAGAGATACGACTTAGGCTAAAAAGAGCCAAATTATCAACTACTAAAACAGCACTTTTGACAAAATGCATAACACACTATGTAGATATAAAATTAACAGAAGTCTGTGTAAATGGCGACCTGCTGCGATGGATTTGTTCCTACATTAAAATAGGTCACAGGCGGTGACAGTCAATGGGTTACAATTAAAATTGTTTCTAACAACCTCTGGAGTTCCTCAAGGATCACACCTGAGCCCACTATTATTTATAATCTACATCAATAATATAGTAACTTGTTTTAATTATTGCAACATACTCTTATACGCCGATGACTTAAAGATTTAAAGGGGATAACCTTCCACTCCAAATTATCTTTTTCTTTACATATTGACATCATATCTAAAAAGGCAATTAAATTATTGGGTTTTATTATAAGGACAACAAAATATTTTGACACAAAATCTATAATAATTTTGTATAATGCATACGTCCTTAGTATTCTAAATTACTGTAGCCCAGTTTGGAATCAAAACATATATTGCGCTTAGAACGAGTCCAAAAAAGGTTCATAAATTATATTTCGAGAAAAGCTCCAGCCATTACCACTACCTACAAGAGTGCTTGTCATTACTTCGGGTTGCTAACTCTTAAAGACAAAAGAATAACATGTGATATTAGCACATTATTAAAAATTCTTAATAATGTCTTTGATTGTGTAGAACTTCTATCTCTAATTAATATAAATATACCGACCAGGAATTTGAGATATAATGATATACTATACCGACCATACTCTAGAACTAATCTATACAATACTAGTCCATTTATAAGAATTCCTTCAACCGTAAACCACTACACAAATATCGTGAATTTTGACATCTTTGGTGATAGAATTGTGTATATAAAAATAAAATGTATAATTACCATCATTCACTTTATTCTTCGATCACTTGATTGTAAAATTGTAAATTGTAAAACACTTATTCTATTTTTTTTTTTCTTTAATTCTCTTGTTGAAATGTGTAAATGTATTAATATACATTATTGTTATTTATTATTATGTAATATTATTGTAAATATTGTAAATAATGTTAATTTTGTAGTTGCTGTGTTGGGTTTCACCTGCAACCCTAATATCAATAAATAAATAGATAAATAAATAAATAAGCAAAAAACTAAAATTCTACAAATTTAATTTTTCTAAACTTGTTTTCTTACTCTTTATGATGTTGGTAATATTTTTCAACATACTAAATTTCTCTTTTTTGCAGACATGAAAATTTATTTCCGTATTTCAAGCATCGCGGATGCAACTCTCATGCAGTCCGATCTTGACAAATATTGTGCCTACTGCGACCTTAATAAATTATACCTTAACTTTAATAAATGTCAAGTATTAACTTTTTCTCGCAGCAAGAGTAATATAGTATTCAACTATAACCTCAAAAGTGAATCAATTACTAGATTAAATCGAATAAAGGATTTAGGCGTACTTTTAGACCCCAAACTCTCCAAATTGATTATATTTGCAATAAATGCTACAAAACAGTAGGATTTTTAATACGCACCATCTTACAACACCCGGCTCTCTCAGCTCTTTTATTGCTCCGCGGCACATACCAATTCTTATGCCAATTCACCTCTCATCAGAATTATGTCATTATATGATACAAAGTTGATATATTTAGCATAAATTTGGGCAAATTCAAGACATCATGTAAAAATGTCATATTATTGTAGAACCAGTGTACATAGATAGTTTGCATTACTTTATTAATTTTATTACTTTATTAATTTTATTACTTTATTATATTTAAATTGTAGAACTGTATTTTTATCTTACTTACGGGTGTATTCTGTAAGAAATGCGTTAAAATTAGCGTAAGGTTAATATTTTTATTTTGACTCCATGTCTAACGTCATTATCCAAAAATGCTATTCTGTAAGAGCATTTGGTAAGGTAAGAATTAATACAATATTTGTTAACACGAGGCGCTAACTCACCCTGCAGAGAGGCTAATATTAATTGCACGCGCATGCGCTGTTACGTTGAATTTTAACAGGAGTATTTATTTAGTCAAATGCCAAGAGAATCTTATCCTAATATTTCGGTGTTGAATTAAATATTCAGTGGCGAAATTTATTTTAAAAATGGAACAGAAATGTTTGGTCCTGTGATTCTCATTATAACTGGTTTCTACAGTGTATTAAATAAAAATATAACTTTATTCAACTTTTGTTTAGTCAATTTATATACTACATTGTATTATAACAGTTTATCTAATTTTTTAATAATATGTGAATTACATGTTCATTCTATTTTTAAAAAGGTGTTCGGTGATATTAATTATTAAATTTGATTTATTACGCTATTTCTACTCTGGAATAACACTGTTGTGATCGTCATTATCAATCTCATCAATTGTTTCTTCAAATAATACACCATTAAAATGTACTGCGATATTTTGAAACACGGCGGAGGCATAAGTGAAGTTTTGTAGCTTTCAGAGGATTATAATTTTAAGTTCTGTGTCTCAACAAAAACCAAAACTGCTCTCCAATACTCCATTTACTTTCCTATATACAATTACTCCTTTCTATACAATTACTTGAACTTGCGTCTGGATTACTTGTATAACAAAAATTAAGAAGCGTCATTCTTATCTCTACTGTAAAGAATTCACTTTAAAAAGTAATAGAAAGTTGATTAATATTCCTACCGTCTGGTGTTTTATTCATTTTTTTTTTTTAAATAACATGACATTTATTTAAATAGGATCAGCCATTTTTGCAAACTAAACACTAGCGTTAACTTTTAAAGCCACCGTTTCGGTAGGCGCTTATTGTAAAACGTTAAAGTGGGAAACAGAATGCACCGAGTTCTACGACGCGTTAACGCCGTTCGTACGGCGCTATCTGTCAGGAGGAAGTTAAACCCAAGCTGTCGTACGCAAGTGCACAGAATGGACAACGTCCTACTCCGTTCGACCGCCGTTGATACTGAATGTTCGTCAACTTCCAACTTTTGACGCTGTTGAACGTTGACGCAGAACACCTAACCTCAGTTTTTACTGAATAATAAAGTGTTTGTATGTATAAATAACTTGCATACAACATAAATAACATCACGCACAAGTCTTCATCATCCATTATACTTTTAATAAAAGGAAGCGCACGTATAAACACAAATATAGGTTGTCAAATGACACTTGACGGCGTTAAAAATTATTGCATTGTGTGCAGGCGAAAATTCTCAACGGCGCTAACGCAACGTTGTCGCAAATGACGCCGCGCTGACTCCGTAGCGCGCTGTGCATTCTGTTCCAGGCTTAACTGACTATTTTAACGCCGCCGCGCTATAATATTAACAAATATATGTTTAGCGAATAGCATTTAGGTTAAAAATGGTGTTAAAAAAATTAACGTCAGTTTCTGACGCTAAGATTTTAAAATCATGCTTAGAGAATAGACCTGTTAACCTGTTTATTTTTGTAACAAGTGGGCACTTTTTTGGGTTTGTCCTGTTTGTGCTCCTATATGCCAATAAATAAGTAAAAATAAAAAACTTTCTTTAGGCAACTTTTTGATTACTTTCCAGTGGCGTGGTAAACAATTTTTTCACTATTTAGTATTTTTCAATATTTGAAGTACTTCTGGTATTTTAGTTACAACTTTAGTTAGTATTTGAAATACTTCTAATATTTTAAATACATGTAATATATTTGAAATTGAAATACATTATTTCAAATGCTTTTTTCGGTATTTGGTGCTTGATATTTGAAATACTTTTACTGAGTATTTGGCACAACTCTGCCCAGGTGTTATCCACTTACAAATCTCACTAGTATTAAAAATGCTCAATCCAAAAATACCACACGTTATTAATTACTCAATTAACTTTTATATCTCCAAAACATACTTAACATAATCTTTAAAATATTTTAACTCAAAAATAGCCGACATGTGGCATCTCTATCACTATTTTTCTATATTTTTCACCCTAACGACCATTTAGATATGGGGTGGTGTCTATTTGTGTACATTTAGCCACGGCAAACATCACCGAGACACCCCTATTTACACAGATGTTCCATTCTTAATCAAATAATGATCTAAAATCAAATAAACTAAATGATGGATTGATCCAATGACGACTGATCCTTGATTAAAATAACCGGGAATAGATGTTGTTTATTGGATGATTGGTTTATGATCAATAAATAACTGGCAGTGGTTAGGTAAATAAAATTTGATGCGTTACATGTTCAAAATCTTAAGTTAGTTTATTATTTTATAGTTTGTTTATGTATTAACTGCAGTAACGTTTTGATTTAAATTCAAGGGTAAAAGCGTTTTCAAGGTTAAATCCACCGTGCAAAGTGAATAATAATAGGTTTCTTCGTAAACCATTTTAAACGATTTGTTACTATCAGCCACAAGCGCAGAGCAATTTTAACGCACTCCTACGAATTCTCCAGTTTATTCAAAATCTTACAATAACCAAAACCAGGTAATTTCTGATTTTGAAAGATGAAAAGGTTGAATCTCCGGATTTTTAAATACAGTAATATCTTGGCTAACGAATTTAATTCATACATGTGATTCGTAGTACCAATTATTAGTTAGCCGAATCAAGATTTTCCATATTTCAAAATGCAAAAATCTATTAATCAATTCTATAACTTTCCCAAAAGGAGGACTGAAGAGTTGAAGATTCACCATTTCCAATTTATACAGTTCACAGTCCAAACTGTCCATAGTGTCCAGCTCATGAGAGAATCACCTTCAGGCTGTATCTCTGGAAGGTTCTATTGTCCTTACTAGGGTTGCACTGATAATCAAATTGACCGATTACCGATTAATCAACCTTGCCTTGTCAGCCGATGCTGATTAATCAGCCGCCGATTATTTATAATGTATAATATATATAATCTGCCGGCTAGTGATACATGTACAGTACCTCTGACGGTTTATAAGATTGCATGATTTATTGCTACATACCAGAGGTGGGCAAACTACGGTTCGTAGACACATGTTAAAATCGTGATTTTATTAACAAAAATGACGGTTGAGAAATGATTTTCAACATATTTTGAAAATAAGTTTATGTTTGTAATCTTTGCTACGAACCAAGATTTAAAATGAAATTAAACAAAAAAAAAAATCAGCTGTGGCCACCACAGGACCGACCGCCATCATAAAGTACTTATATAAAATGTAGAGTAGAAATAACTTGGACTAATATTTTCTAACAGAGATATTATTTATCATGACCATGGAAACGTTACATATAAGTATGAAAAAATTTCGAAAAACTTTACAAAAATTTGTCGAAATTTTTCGTTTTATCAAAAAACGTCTCAAATAAAAGTTATTAATTATTGCTTTTATAGCAACTTTTGTTCAATAAATTTTTTCGAAATATTTTTCTGTTGTGAAATATTCACAAAAATCTTAAAATCGACACGAGTAAACTCCCATTTTTAGTCAAACGATTTTTACCAAAAGTTGATCAACTCGGGCCATTCATGGCAAAAGCTTAAATATGAAGTTTCATAAAAATCCTTTCAGCCGAATTTGCTCTGCACGTGTACACAGACAGACGGACACACAGACGGACAGACGGACAGACAGACGGACAGACAGACAGACAGACGGACGGACGGACAGACAGACCGACAGACATCAGCTAAAATTTGTCAAAACGTTAAGTAGAGACCTCAATTCGTGGAGATCCATCGAAATCTCGAAATGTCAAAATCGGTATGATAACAATACCTCCCTTATATACGTTGGCGGTCGGCAATTAAATGACAGAAAAAATAAAAGAATAGACATTGGGTAATTTGGAAAATGCTTCTGCTTCAGTTGAACATTCTTCTACGCACGAAGATAATAATTAAGAACACGGAGGTCTGTCTTTATATTTTTCAAATTTATTTGATAAATTAGTTTCTGATAATAGGGCGAATCATGTTGAGCAGACATCCCAAAAGAAAAAACAAAACATGAAACGAACAAGCGCTACATTTCGTCGCAATAAAACATTGAAAGAATATTAAATTTAGTCTTGCTACCCTTGCTCTCGCATAAGAATTGCTGATTATTAAACTAAATTGGACAAAAAACCGATACCAATTAATCGGTGCAACACTAGTCCTTATGACGTTGCAGGAATCTGAAGAGTTTTTTCCTTTTCAGTTCCTGGTTTTTTGACTGGAATATTCGCTGGAATTGTCGTATCCACTAAAATTCCTTTTAAGGCGGCGCACAACACTATAGTCCTCAATAGTTTCTTATACAGAACTAATAATCGGAAATAAAATTAATAACAATCTATATATCAAAATTTGCAGCGAATTTTTATCTATCTAATAGAATATTTTTAACTGTAGAAAAAACTGTTAGGTAGTTGTAAATAAACAAATTGCATTATAGACGCCATATTGTAAACCAATCGACGCATATTTGCGTACGATGCGGCAAATTGTACCTAAAGCTTCATTCTACAAATATAATTGTAGCTATTTTGTTGCATTGTGAAAATTATATAGTTATTGTACTTGGTAATCTATTTTTGCCGCCCTCTTGAATGTGCCGCCGTTTTCAAAATTGGTGTTACGGGTAAAAATGATTTATTTTTGGTGAAGAATACGTGTACCAAGTCGAATTCTATTATCTTTAAGTATAATATTTTTCGACGAAGGCTCTAAACTATAAGTAATCAAGTCGAAAAAAAAATTTACGTATTATTTGAACATTGCTACACAAAACTATATAAATATAAAAGTTATTCGAAACCCACAAATATATTTAAAAAATTACAGAACAATATCGCTGATGTCTATTTTTAAGTTATTGAGCGATAATATTTTTACAATAAATATTTCTACAATTAAAACTATCATATTAGATAGATACAAATTCGGTGCAAAATTTGATGTATAGGTTGATACTAATTTTATGTCAGATTGTTAGTTTTGTATAAGAAACTAGTAACCTCCGGGGGTTATACGCATCCTTAAGGGTTTAGGCATTTGCAAGTGTTTGAAGTATTGAAGTGTTTTTTTGGATATTTTCCCCTGCGCAGAAACCAAATTTCGTCCACTACGTTATCAACAGTTCATTTAACTCATTTCAGTGGCGTCACTTACTTTGTTTTTGAATACGCGTGTTATGCGATCTTGTGTGTTTATTTTCGTTATTATTACTTGTTTCTCGTACGTTTTCAGGTATACCGTGTACTAACTAAATCGAATAAAAATTAATTTGAAACACCTAATTTTGTTAACTTATTATGCACAACATTTATTTACCTTTATGATGGTGTTAATGTGTTCAGCTGTTTTCTCACGCAGAATTCGAGAACGAGCTCACTTCGAAATATCAATTTTGGCAAATAGAGTCGTGCGTCACCGTACGAATCGTTAGTCGAATCCGAGTTCATTAGTGGCAACAAAAATCTTACGAAAATATTCGTTAGCAGGGTATTGCTGTATAGAAACGTTGAATTTTTTAAAGCTGAAAAGGTGGCAGCCTTACTCTTGTCGTCAGCTACACCATCAATAAAAAATTAAATATATTACAAAGAGGCAAATCGAACTGATAAAATGGAAGTCTGTCACTATACACGCTACAGTCCGGTACGCCTGCACAGGTCTATATAATAATAATAATAATAATCCTTCGTCGATTTCGACTATAGGAGTCACAATAAATATATTTATTTATTTTATAGAGTGTTGTGTCTTTCATGGGTTCTAAGGTGACTAAAGAGACCTATATTGGCCGTAAAACGTCTATCACAAATAGGCCATGTTAGCATGGCAGAGCTGTTGTTGTCCAATGTTTTCTGTTTCTTCGCTATTGCTTTGGCTCGTATGGCTTCCTGTCTTTGGTTTTCATACAGTGGATAATGCCTCCCGTGTAGTTCTTCTCCATATATTCCGGTTTTTTGCCAACTCTTCCCAATTATGGCAGCTTAAGTTTGCACTTTTAAGTGTCTGTAGTAACACGTCTTTGTTTCTTTTCCTCGGGGCTCCTACATTACGAACGCCAGTTTGGAGTTCAGAGTAAAGTATCTGCTTCGGTAGGCGGTCTCCTGGCATACGTAGGTCTATATACAACACAGGCTGGCATTTTCTTCGGTTGCCTGTACAGGCAAAAAATGTACAGGTATACGGAACGTGTGTAGTGGCCTTTTAGTCAGTATAATCATAGACTAACTTGATCCTAATAGAAATAAAATTTAGAAATATTGAATTTGCTTCTGTTGTCTGTAAAGGCAAAACGGACCTATTACTGATTCTTGAGGAACTCATGACTTAATCTATATATATGTTGTTTAATGTTTATATGTACTGTAAAGTTTCTACAATTTAAATACGAATAAATTAGATTGATTAAGTTGGCAAGAACACGGGTATTGAGTAATTTTTTAAACATTTTGTCACAAGGTATCATATGCCTCGCAAAAATATTTTCTAAATAAGAACATCAAAGATGACTGTGATATTTGCTTCTGTTAGTAGGCCTTAAAATTCAGCATTTTCAAAAACACGTTAGGAAAAATGTGTTCTATAAAAATTATCCATGTAAAAAAATATTTCATATCCCATATGAAACTCATCTGCATATCACGTGTTCTCTGTCAAACAATAATCTTTTTACAAACATTTTATTACAAAATATTCAGAATCATGTAAACAAATCTTTTATGGATGTTCAGCTGGCTGAATATAAACAAATGAAATCACCCCTGGAACAGACCGGTCTTTGGGGATTTAAAGATAAACAGAAAATTTGACAGAGATGTAGTAGCCACATGCCACAAAACAGAAGTCTTCAAACTGTCAACAATGAAAACAATATATCTGATTTCAATTTACCAAAAAGAATATTTCGAACAAGAGTTTTGTAAACAATCTTAATATCACTACAAAAATAATGAAATGTAAATAAGAAAAATAACATGCATTTAACCACAAAAATATTTTATTTTACTTACAGTGTTATTATGGGAATTGTTTAAACGCTTGCTAAGCTCTTTATTAAGAGAGATACGAAAAAGATTAAATTAGAAAAGATTAAATATTTTACTCAACAAATAATAGTTATTTATGCAACAAGTGCATAAAGTAATTTTATTTTTTTTCACGAATGGAAAGTTTGATCGCACGAACCGTACGCCCATGAGTGAAAAAAGAAGACGCTTTATGCATGTGTTTCATACAATATTTTTTCTACTTGACTATTTCTATTCTAAAAATATAAAACATGGAATGTAATATACTTAAACCTTTTATTTTGTAATAATTTAAAAAAATAACAAATTTTGAACTTTCTTTCATAATAGTAATATTAAAAGTACAGTTGTTGGGATTATTTATAGTAAATATGTCGTTTAAGATATGCTATAAGTTTGGAATATTTACTAATATCTACATTATTATTAATAATTAATGTGGCTTTCAATTTCGAGTACGTGGAGCATAATGTGGATGATTTAAAATTTCCTCGAAATAAGCTAATATTACTCGTTCTATAAAGGAATTTATTTTCTTTTGATTACGCCATTCCATGAACAAGTTACATATTTTTAAATAAACATCTTTAGATTTTTGAGGGAATAAGTTTTGCTCGGCCTCATTTGCCTTAGCAAATATACCTTCTGAAGTACATATTTCAATACCTGAATCTTCTTGTAATTCCATATTTATAAATTTCACAATATTTAATATCACAAATTGCAAATTGATTTGAATTGTTTTCAAAACACCCTCTGATTCTTCATCGGACTGTACCGATATGAATCCGTGGAAATGCTTTTGTAAACCCCTTTATTTTGCATGGTTCTTATGACAGAAGTGAAAAAATTAAACGCTATGCACTTTTATTCACGCTTTTTACTTTATTTAATTCCCACCATAAACAGGCATTTTATGCTTTAAAACAAGTGAAATATGGTACCGTTTTTTAACAGAAGTAGAAAAAAACATTTTTATTTGGAAAAACAATGAACATCAACTAAAGGAGTTATTTCAAAATAATATATTTTTCCAGTTGAGACCCCTGTATTTTACCACATAGAAAATATATTTCTTTTTAATAAAACATTATAGTACTGGGTATAGGTCTAAACCCAGTATTAAAAATATTAAAAAATTCAAAATAATTGAATCAGAAGTAAAACATTCCGGTATTTCAAAGTCGCTTATTTTATTGAGATGAAAAAATAATAAATAAATAAAAATCAAGTGTTTATATTTTTTTATATTTTATTTTCATCTATAGCAGGGCTCTCCAAATTACGGCCCGCGGGACTAGTCCAGCCCGCAAGAAGATATCATCCAGCCCGTGGATATTTTTTTAAAAGTTTACATAAAATCAGTAATTTAAAATAATCAGAAATTCGCAAAAAAAAAACTAAATAATATCCGATTCTCAAACTTATTTATTTTATTAATAAGAAGCGCCAACAGTTCAGCTGAATTCAAGTTGTCCGGTCCGCCATTTATTTAAGAAATTTTGATGTGAATTTTGAGGAAAAGTTTGGAGATCCCTGATTTATAGTATTAATAAGTTATTAACACTTGATTTTTAACAGTCCAAACATATCAGAGCAAATCGTGTTCCCTTTTCTTGTTACAAGCTGTATAGATCACTTTCATTTCAACTGAGTTCAGTATAGAGTGTCTTCCTTTTTGACTTTTACATTTGATAACCTTAAGGACCATTTAAACTTCCAAATTAAGCTCCAACCTATTTTTTAAATATTATTTAAATTATATTATTATATAAATTTAAATAATAAATAATAGGATCCCAACACCTAATTACAGGACTAAATGGGTTATAGCCCCAGGGCGCAGGCCTTTTGGGGTGGCAATTTTTATTTCCCCGTTTGCTACTCTGTGAATTTTCTTACGAAGAGGGGCGCATTATTTTTAGTAGCCCACGGGCGCCGAATTTCTTAAGACGGCCCTGCGTATAAGGGGATTAAGTCAATTGTGGTTATGAAAAATAGAAAGTCGAGTTTAGCGTTTTCCTTCTGGCTTGTTATTGGTTCGAATTAGTAGTTTTAACAAAGATATATGCGATATAAACAAAACCGTGAAACTTAAAAATATTAAAACAGAGTATATTAAAACAACATTAATTCGTTACACAGAACGATTCTATTGCTTTCCAAAGCACATATAAGATAAATAAATGAAAATTAAAATTATGAAAACCGATTAGAGCTTAATTTGTTGGCTAAATGGGCCTTTAAAGTCCGGTCTTTCCATCTTCAGGTAAACCTCTAGGTAACTATCTGACAACTAAGGTTATCTGGAATTTCATCTGCTGAATAAATTTCAATACCAATCAGTGAATTCAATAAGTCAGTCTCAATATCCGATAAATAAATTTGTGTTGAAAGACGGGATGACATTTATTCAGCACAGAAAGTACCACATAACCTTATCTGTCAGATAGTTATCTAGAGGTTTACCTGAAAGTGGAAAGACTGGGCTTAAGTATAACACAACAAAGATGCAATTTTGATGTTTTCAAAAACTATTTGAATAGGTCTCTAGTGGATCAATTTTGTGTTTCGTAAGCAATCTATAAGCGTAAAGCCTGGTTTATAATATATATGCTATGGATACATAAGCATGAAAATTACACTACTCTGTTCTTTTTACCACAAAAGGATGTTTTGAAGAGTCAAACCCATTGTTCCATACGTATTGCGTTATGTTATGGAGTTATTATAAACAAGGCTTTAAGGATATCTATGGGAAATTGGTTGATTCTGTGCACAGCCGTAAGGTTACATGTAAATATACGGTGGTGATACAAGTAACGTCTGTAGATTGCTTACGAAACGAAACAATTACTTATGATACGGGTTGCATAGAAGTGACCCATTAGTTTGCCCATGAAAGTTACAGAAAAAAATCATTGTCACAAGCTATTTATATAAATGTTTGCTGCAGTTACTAACTTTTTTTATTTTTCTGTGGGTGAGTGACATTGAAAGAATTGCATTTGATAAGACATTTGAATTTTTATATTTATGTAAAAAAGTAAATAAATGCAGGATTAAAGGTCATTGAAACAATATAAGATTTATATCTTACAATTTGTTATTGCCTTTTTTATATTTTTTACTGAGATAACATTCGCTAAAGCGAAAGTGAAAAGGCAATTTTAGATAATCGCAAAATTTATGTCACAGGAGGCATATAAATAATTTAAACATATATTACGCTCAACTTTGATAAAATTTGTCTGAAAGGTAATTTATAATAAATTCTCCTTTTACACGTGATATATTTCATACGCTATTAAGTATTTAAAGTATTTAAAACTCAAGTATTTAAAAAAATATATTCTTTTTACAAGGGAAATGAATTATGTATCACTTCTAGGTTCATGTTTGGCCTTACTAACGTGTTATCCATTTCAGTGGCGTATTCAGAGGGACTGAGGGCATGTACCCCCCCCCCCCCTTAAGCTCTAATGAAATGAAAATTTAACCAATTTAAAATAATCGTAGAGCAAAATTTTACAATATATAAATTATATATTATTATGATAGTATTCAAATGAATAGAAAAAATACATATTCCAATGTTATTTTTAGGTTTTCGTAGGTATAATCAAGAAATCCTTATTCCGTCACATGAGTCTGTCCGTTCGATAGAAATTGTGGTCAAGCGACTGGATTTAGGGAATTGAATACATGTACGAGAAATACTGAATCTTCAAAAATATATCCCGCGAAAAATATAAACATATATTTATCGAAGAAAGATTGTTTGTAAAATTTTGAAGGATATCAAATTTAAGTTTTTGATACATGGATTAACACATTTTTCTTTTTTTTCAACAAATAATGAAATTTAAACTAAAACAAACTAAAAATCATTGTCAAACTCATTTTGATCGCGGTCTATTTTTCATACAAAATGATAAACAGTGACGGATTTTCAAATATTCCGAAAGGCTCCTTGAAATTTTTTTTATAAACAGAAAAGAGAGAAGATAGTATATTTTTTTACATTTGTAAATATATTTTTATCCTAAATAAGTTCAAGTTTTTTTTTTCATTAACACTTCAGTGCCCATAAAAACATATGTTGCAGGCCGTATGCGGTCCTAAAACCGCTATTTACCCCCCTCCCCCCTTGTTTAACAGATAACATAATAAGTGCCCCCCCCCTAACCATGAGTCCTGTATACGCCACTGTTCTATTTTGATCATACGTATCAGGTCTTTACATGTAGCTTAAATACCAATAATTATTAGATTCTTAACGAGTATCTTTGGTTATCTGATTCTTTCATCTTCTGCGAAGTGTCAAGTAAGATGAATTCAGTCAAATTGATCTGATCTATTAAAGTACGCAGATATCTAAAAGTAAAATCTACCTATGATTTAGCCATTTACATGGAAGTGGGTCTTGTTTTCATGTTTGTATCTACTGGCAATGAGTATTTTTTTGCTGATTGCTGATGCGTAAGCCCGATATTTTTTGAGTTTCGTTATCAACGATTCAGATTTATTAACCTTATTTAAAAAACTGTCAACAACTTTCATGCGAACAAATAACACTATATCCAGGACCGTCGCGTGCGGGTGTTCAGGGTGTGCGCCGCTCATAGGTGCATAATTCTTCTAGTAGGGGGCAGTCTTATAAAAGTTTGCACACCTTCGGCATTTGGGTTCGATTGTACAAAACGGCGGTCTTATGAATGTACACATTGATTCACTAAATATTATTCTTCTTATTATTTATATCTTATTTGCAGAAGGGTCTTGACCATTGATTTTTACCAGATTTCACGTATTTACATTTATACGTATTTAAAGGTGTACCACTTGGCCAGAACTCTGCGCAGTGCCGATGATCGCAAGAAGTAGCGTTCCACCGTACACAAAATATAATTCATGTCACGACTCCTCAGTAATGGGGATAAACGACGTGAGAGAGAGAGGATTTATATTAGGTGACGGAAATGTTGCCAATTTTGCAATTCTTGCATTCAAAATTGTCATATTTTGATACCTAAAGAGCCAACCCTTTCACTAAGCGGTCTAGATTGTCGTCAGTTTGACGTTATATATGGCCAAAATATAACTACTCGTAATAAAATGACTGAAAAGCGTAGTAGCTGCATCGATTTCTTGAAGGACTGACAGTTCTTCTTTTTTCATGGGATGCGAAGTAGTCGTTGCGAGTACCACATTTTAAGAGTCTAAGTGTATCGTATTGCCCTTTCATTATTCACGTTTTAGAGTCGTACAAAATTAGCATCGTCAGCATCACTTTTGTGTTAACTAATATTTGTCCGTGTTTGCAAGTTATATTAGTTAGCATTAGTTATTTTTAGCACCACCAGCCATCTCTCCATTATCCCCTCCCCCTCATTAGGGTTTGGAAATATCATATTGGCACGATGGTTCTAATTTTCGAAGCTTTCGCTTCGGGATCTTAAACCAATTGTGTGTAACCGACTAAAGCTTTATTTAGTCGAGCCAATGTTTAGAATATCTGCCTCTCGGCCAACGTCCATCTACTTTCCCTTGTCCGATTACCCTTTTCGAACTGTATTCTTTTCTGGATATGTTGTCACATGGGTGGTTAGTTACAGTAAGAATATTTAATAGAACTGCCATGTGAGCTGCATTCACCCGTGCTGTGCGGGATCGCTTTCGACCTGCCTCTACGGCGAGGATTACCCATTCACATAGTGACTACAGCTTGACCCATTCAGAAGTATGCAAAAGTCGGACTCGTGATCGTCACTTTCATTGCAATGGAACGTTGTACGTAACAATGAAACTTGAGGAGATGGCTAAGCGAGTATTTCTGGAGTCAGTATCCGCTACTAGTTTCCTTCCAACGTTCTTTACTTAATACTTTTGTGGTAGCCTAATTACCTATTCCAGTGGTTCTTAACCTTTTTAAGCTGCGACCCAAATTTGAGAAATATGTTCATGTCGCCACCCAAAAACAAAAGCCAATTTTTTACATTGTTTTTTTTTTAAATCTTCAATTTTACAATGATGACTTTTTTTAACTCACATGATTTTTTTTTATTTATTTATTTATTTTTTTTAATAATAAACAAAAGTACTTTTTGATCCAATGGACATTTAATGAATAATCACGTGTTTTTAATAATTTTTATTGACCAAACCTCGGTCGAATGCTTGTCAAGGAGCACCTTATATCTATTTCAGGATATAACTTGTTCTGGTATTTGATTATGATCGCCCACAGAGCCGAAAAAACAGCCTCGTACATATATGTTGTTTTAACCAGAAAGCATAAAGATCCAGTGTTTTTCTTGAAATTGTATCGAAGAGCTTGGTCACTTTGTATTTCTATTAATTGTTCTTGAAATTGATTAATATTAACAAATTCCTCATGCAAATCACTTACATCAAAATTAAATGGCATTCGAACCCAATTATATTTGAAAATATCGTCTGCTGGGAAATATCGATCAAAGTCTGCTATTAGTTTTTCTAAATGATTAATAATAATTTTCTGTATTTCAAAATCTGTTATATCAACATTATTGTCTTCAAGAAGTAAATTAAGAGTCGGGAAAGCGCAAATTTCTTTACTTTAACTTTATTTCTCCATAATTTGAGTTTATTTTTAAAACCTGTAATTTTTTCAGTTAATTCAATAATACAAGGTGTCTCAAAAGAAATTTTATATTTATTTAGCTTACTGCGTGAACACAACGTATCCGAGGGGCGCGGGGGTTATGTCAATCGGTAGCCCGGCTCTTGGGAATTCAGTCGCTATGGAGCGTTTCTCGGGAGCAGACCGCGCGTTATGCGTGCGAGAGTTTTACAAAAACCGTGATTCGGCGACTGTAGCGCGTAGAAAATTCTGCAGTATTCGAGGTTTTCGCCACTTAAATGATGCGCCAAGCATTCCTCTCATTCGACATTGGGTTAAAAAGTTTGAAGAGACTGGTACAACGCTGGATAAATCAAAATCCGGGCGACCTAGGTCATCAAGAACGGTAGAAAACGTGGAGAATGCTAATCAGTCTGTTCGTGACGACCCGAACCTTTCAATTCGGAAGCGCGCAAGTGCTTTAAATGTGCATAGATCATCATTACATCGCATTATGCACAAAGACCTAAAGCTGCACCCCTACAAAATTCAATTGGTGCAAGAATTAAAGCCCCAAGATGCCAGTCAGAGGCTTAATTCTCAGGCAAATTGATCTCCCGGAGAGGTGACATAAATTGGCCTCCACGCAGTCCAGATTTAACCCCTATGGACTTTTTCCTATGGGGTTATCTTAAATCTAAAGTTTACGCCAATAAACCGACTTCACAAATGGTAGCCATCTCTGAGTCCACCTGCCGAGACGTCATAAGTAATTTTTCTGTTCGATTAAATGAGTGCCGAGAACGCGAGGGTCTACATTTAGACGATATTATTTTTAAGAAATAAATCCCCAAAAAGTGTATTTTAATAATTAATAAACATTTTTTCTATATACGGCTTAGTTTTTTTTTTAATCGATCCACTAAATATAAAATTTCTTTTGAGACACCTTGTAGTATGATTACGTCCTTGCATAGACGTAATTAGATTATTAATTTCAAATAAAATATCTAAGAAATAAGCAACTTGAGTAATCCACTTCAACTCGGAGAATTTAGATGCTAATGGGTGTTACTTTTTTCTCAAAAATATTATGACTTCTGTCCTTAATGGTAATACTTTTGGAAAAACTAGAGTTTGTGACAGAGAGCTTATTAGCCTTACATACGCAAAGCAGTGGCGTGTGTATTACTCATTATTTGGTGTATTACTAACTTTTTTGGATCGACTCTGCGCGACCCAAAATTGGGTCGCGACCCTAAGTTAAGAACCACTGACCTATTCAATTGTCATGAAAAGCATTACCTAATTTACGACATGCCGTGTGTGCATTACGGAAATAATTTCTGGTTATCAAGACACTGACAAATAGTTTTTTCAATCAAATAGCTATATGTTCTAGGATATAGCGTCGCAATCCATGACTTACGATGGTCATTGACACCTACGTAACAACAAATTATCGAAGAAAGAGTTGGTAAATCCTTATCATCAGTTAATTTGTGAAGTTCAGTTCTTCCAAATCTGAAAAAATCTTATGACAAGCTGACCTAGGTGTTTGTACAACGCGACGATAAACCCATACAAGATGTGTTTATTTTGTTTCCCAAGAAACTTAAAATTTTCAGCACATATTAAACTTAATTACCAGACGTGTTACAAAATATTCGTTCTAATTAAAAAAAATGCACTGCATAAAACACACACATGCAAACACGTACAGAATATAACTAACAATTTTTTCTTTCCAGTATTGTCAACTACATTGTCGCTAAAATAATAGAGGTGAAAAGGTTTAATTCCTTATTTTACCTTTAAACTACCAAAGTTACAACCACCACGTTTAGTTTGTTTATTACACGACTACCGTTCTAATAAGCTACCTCAGTTCACAATTTCTACCTTTCCTGCTTCTTTAAGACTCTATAAAACTATTTTCTAGTTGTAACTGTATTCTCAGTAATTGTAGTTACTGCTTGTAAGTTAATATCGCAAACAGTACAAGTCGTTTCCAATAGAATTAAATTGCTATAAAAAGGAGTGCTTTAGAGTTAGTTTCAAATTACTACGACAATTAAGTAGCTACTGCTTTATTAAACTTGTAAATAAAATCATGATTATCTCAGGTGGTACGGAAATTAACTTTATGATTAGCGTAGTAGGCTTCACAGCTGTTTGTAATATCCATTTTTACAAAAAGACCCTCTCTAAATAATCTCAATCAGGTTCTACCAAACTATAGACCAGTGTCTGCCAAGCTGTGTGCCGTGAGAGATCCCAGGTGTGCCGTGAAATATTTAGGATAACTTTAATATACCACTGAAAAATTTTAGCCAGGTTTCTTACCTTATAATTGGTTGGGTCACTGAATGTTATGTTATTGAATATCTCATTTTCATGTGCAACACTTTTTGTATACGCCAGCATAAAGATATGAAAACTACCATGTATAAGACAAAGTACATGTGAATGTGTTTGTATTTGCGCACGAATATATTTGTCTAATTTGGAGCCGTGTTTTGACAAAAAAAAAAAAATATTCTCAGCATCAATTCCATCCTTCTCATTAATAATATTATCTTTGCATATTTTCTATTTATGTGCATTATATCTCAATAAAATAATATACGGAATACTATTATTACTACACTAAAGAATTTGTATATTTTTGCTTATATTGATAAGTTATATTTAATTTTCCTGAGATTTTTTATTTAGTGTGCCGCGAAACAAATGGCCGTTTCTTAATATGCCGCGACGAAAAAAGTTTGGCAGACACTGCTATAGACAGACCCATCGGTCTTATTACGGTTTAGAAACATAAATCAAAACAAAGAGAGATCGACTAAGTACTATACCAAAATTTGGTCCAAATCAAACCTATGTAATTGGAGAATGTTAGTATTTTTTTCGTCCTCATACTTCGTATCTGCGCGATTCAAGTGATTTTAAGATGATTTGTATCAGAAACCAAATCTATTTGTCTTTTTGCCCGAGATTCGAGCAACAACGGCTACACTTGTTTTCAAGTAATATGGTATGATGACAGAGCAAAACCGAGATTCGAAGATAGGTTATGGGCATGTCAAATAAAATCTTGAAATATCTCACTTATTACTTACTTTACATCAAAACTGTCTAAAACAAATATTGCTTATAAAGAACGGAAACGAGTTTTTTTTGTTCAATTCAGTTTATAGTATGATGAATATTTCAAAATTCACAAAATCAAATATGTCTTACAATACTACAATAACTATATTTCTAGTAGGATACCTCGACTCGCAGATCCCACTTTGGGAAACACTGGATATATGCATACTCTGTTATTGAACATGCTCGTTTTCAGACCGTTGTCATAAAACGAATTTTGTTATAAAGCAAATAACACGGAAGCACTGCCTTTTTCACATGTCGATGCTGTATTGAAATCGGCATTGCTCCTGCCTCGTGAGTGTGACGGTCTAGTGGACTCAGCAGCTTCCAGTGGAGAAGGTTGTGCGGCTCAGATGTACGAATTTAATTTATTTAGGACATTTAGTGATCTGGTCACAAAGTGCCGAACGCTTTCGTCTGCTGATATTGTAACACTCGAACTATCTGGGGCTCGGTCCAGTACCTAGCTTGTAAAATCAATGCGTTGCCATTAATCATAGGAACGAACGGTCATCCAGTTCAGCCCACAATCAACCACACACCTACTTGGGGTCTGCTCTAGTCCCTACCTAGTGGAGGTATCTTTCATAGATACCCTAACTCTATATAGTTGAAGAAAGCTTTGCTGTAACTCCACGGCTGGACAAGCAAATGGAGCAATGGAGCAAATGCTCAGCTGGACTGGCCCACAAAATCGGTGCAAGATAAGCCAACACAGCAGATTACTGCTGTGTTAGCCCATATTAAGAGAAACACGAGCACTAAATAACACTGCCCGCTAGCTAATGCCTATCCCTGTACGGTCGGACATTTAGTCTGTGCGGACTGTCACCAGTTCACATCGAAAACATCGTCATTATCAGACACAACAATTAAAAAATCAATAAAAAAAAAAATCAATACAATAAATAGACCAAACAACCTAAATATATGTGAACAATTGACGAAAATAAGCAATTTATAAGGAAAATAATAGACCACGACTCCGAACTACGATGAAATTGGTGAATCTGGAAAGAAGAATTATTAGAATTTCCTGGCCAGTTAGAATCAAAGCGATTGAATGGAGAATTCCCATTCTATTAAACTGATGATTTGTTTATTGCGTCCATAAATAAAGTAGTCAAAATATAAAGATTTAGGTGGCTGGGACTTAGCTAAACAGACAAAAATAAGTACCTCACGAAAAATGATTCTAATAATCATACTGAACAAAAGCGTGTTTAAAAGGATACCAATTTCAGTTATCTGTACATAAATACTGAGTTCAGATATTCACAGCCGAGCTGGAGTGAATAGTGCAGGGAACACCGTCACGTGACCAAGGAGTGAACTGAATTTTGAATATCCGAACAATTTAGTGTAAACATAACCTTTAACCTGAAAAACACCGTGCCCAATAAAACCGAAAGACAATTTAAAATGCATTTTTGGATGCAAACAAATATCTTCAAAGATTTGTTGACCAAAATACATGCAGCACGGTTATTTAATGATATTGACAAGGCTCGAAATGTGCCGGAGCAAACCGCAACGGTTTTCTGGTTCATGAAATTATGGAAAATATGATTCGATTCTTGAAAATCATATTATTTTTTATTTTTTAGTTAGTATAATTTTGAAGTGGCATTTCGCTTTACGAAAATTTCCATGCGGAGCCCTGGATACTACCAATGTTCGTCATCCACGAATTACAGTGGAAAAAGAATTAATGATTATCATTTGGTACCTAGCTAATTTGGAGAATTCAAATCAATCAAACTGATGTCCAATAAAATTTTAAATTAATCAAATTGATGTCAAATCGCATGTGTGAACTACGGGTTCAACTTTTCGAGGCGGTACTCGTGGAGCGCGCTCGGAGCACTCGAAATTTCTATTTCTCAACGCTATGGGACAACCACTATTTGTTCCAAGCTGAATATCCGAACCGTTTCAGAGCACACAGAGTGAAATGAGTGTACGGGGTGTAATACCCGAACCCAGTAATAATTTGTAGATAATAAAAACCAAACCGATGATGATAAATGTTACTATTTAACTAATTCTACCGCAATAAATAACCAATTTCCGCTATAGCAATATATCATTAAATTAATTTAATTGTTTACTTTCGTTTTTTTATATAAAAGCCCACACATAATCTTATTTTTTCTTAATTGACTCTTCCAACAATTAATACAACGCTATCTTTGTTTTAATTATCTTACTCAAGTGTCCACCCGAGAGGTCAAGAAGCGCTCTATAGTCCGTTGCACGCTGTTAGCTCGCTCTTTCAACTGAAGGAGATATATATATTTTTTTGACTTCTTACGTCACACGTTAATTGAACCTTAATTGACTTCACGGCTGAACTTCTGCGAATTTGATGATAGTAGGTAGTTAGTTGTTTAATTGTTCGAATAATTTAAAACTAACATTAGAACGCTGGTTTTTTAAAGTTAAGTAATTCTATTATGACTTGTGCTGTGTTAGTTTTGTGTTATTAACTTTGAAGTTATAGCAGTAACTTTATCAGACCTAGTAGTATCAGAGGAGATTGAAATTGTTGAAAGAGTAGTATAAAGTTATGATAAGAGACTATAATATCCAGGACATAAAGGAATATATTCCAGGCTGACGAACAAAAGCACATATGTCAATTTATGTTTTTACAGGAGATTGTTTTTGTTTTTATCTTTTACAACGTAACTAGGTACCTGACAAGTCCTAAACTGCGAGGGAGCATGTCATGTACGGACCCATCGCAAGTTCAAAACTGTTTTTGTCACTTGGTTTCTGGGAAAAACTTGACAAGTGTCCAAAATAAAATTCCGCTGGGATGGGGGCAACAAATGAACTTACGCCACAGTTGGTATTCGATGTGTATTGTACTAAAAGTTGTATAGTATTTCCAAAATGAAATGGCCGGTCTTGTTAAGCAGCTTAACAATGTGGTAATGAGTTTATGGCAGTAATCCTGAGACTTAATGCTGTAAAAAAATGAGAGGTATTAAGGGAGTTTTAAATTTAAATAGAATAGATGTATAATTGAACTATAACATTAAGGATAAAAACCATTAAGGATATTTTCCTAATTTATAATCCTATTGTTTCTAAATTTTAGGAGTTGTTATATTTGTTTGTTAGTTAATTTTCAACGTTCATAGCGTGCATATATTAAAAACATGGCAACCATTTGATTTTGAAGAAATTCTTCGTTTACATATTATGGAATCAGATAGATTAGTAAGGGCGAGATCGCAGTATTTGGACCAATTACACAAATACAGAGAAGAAGGTAGACTAATCGTGTATTTATGTTGTACTGAAAATATGTTATTTACGGAACGCGATTACTGAAGTCTGATAGATGATTACTAACCAAAACAACCAAGATCGAATCCTGGGTTTCTTGGTTTCTCTGTTTCTTACTCCCCTCTATTTTATTATTGCGCGAAACTGTCCTCAGTTCGAATAATCCATGATAAATTCATCATCATCGCTTTCAATCGACGATGAATAAGTTGAAAGTATCTCGTTTAATATATATTGTTGATACATATTTACATATACTATGTAATATGCAGAACACCACTGAATATTGAGATTATGGTTGTAAATAGAACAGTCATTTCAATAAAGTGTCCTTTAAGTCAATGTTATTCAACCTTTTTGTCCCCGCGGACCGGTGAAAATAGGATAAATATTTCCCGGACCGGCTGAAAGCTAAGACACAAATAAAACCAATATATAAAATTATTATTATTATTATTATTATTATTATTATATACAGTAATACCCCGACACTCGACGTTAATTCGTTCTGAAAAAGCGTCGAATAGCGATTTCGTCGAGTGGCGAGTCGAATTTCCCCACAAGAAATAAAGGGAATCATATGTACATGTTCTGTTCCATAGTGATTCTTACTGTTTTCCTTTTAGCTATGCTTGCATCTGTAGCTTTCTTTGGACCCATAATTATAAATATAAATCACTTATTTTAGCAAAAAACCAAAAGTTCATAGCAGCACTAATTCTGAATTGATTTCGTCAAGATATCTAGGCGCGAACTACTGGCCATGCGTTCATTTCGTTTTGTTTTCCAAAATATGTATCACGTGATCGGTACTCGATCACGTCTCGGATAGCGATGCTTCCGTCGACTCTCATTCTCAACATTTACGTCGAATGGCGAAAACGTCGAGCTAAAAGACAGTCGAGTAGCGGGGTATTACTGTATAGTACTTCATTATTATATAGGTATATGTTATACAGTTATATAATTACAATTTTTACGGAGACATCTGTTGCTGCTTCTTTGTTAGAAAATTTGATATACGTGGCTACAGAGTTGTTTTTGAGAGACGAAGCGCTGCGTTAACATCCATTCGATTTTATTCAAAGATGGATATTTTTATTCTAGCGATTTCCATAATTGAGACAATGATTGCATTTTATGTCTGGATACCAGAGTGACATCACAAAACAACTCGATCAGCTTTTCTTTTTCACGAGGATCAAGTACACATGACTTTATATCTTTCAAGAATGGATTATTAATCCAAAGGTTACCTTTACCAGGATCCTCATTTTCAGGGAAATAATTATTAAAATTTCAGCTAATGCTCTTAAATGTTGACTTATTGTTGAATATGACATTCTGGTTGATAACGGCAGCAATCAAAAATTCTTTCAAAAGTGGAAACATTTCTACATCTTCCTGTTATAAGCGACTATTCCAAAGATCTAGCTTCTTCAGAAGTATGAAAAAGAGCCGCGAGAGGCGTTGTATTGGGGCTAGTAAATATTAAATAAATCATGGTTCGGACAAAAGTTAGCTTCTGCGTCGACTAAAAAAATGTGCTATATACTCGTGAATAGAAGTGTACATCTACATGATTCGGTCAAAATATTTCGCAAACCACGGATTGAAGAACACTGCTTTAAATAATCAACTACCGACAAAAATCATTACTAACCGCAGCCAAATATCTGGCTACTCTCTTATATTTACGGTACATACTAATAAATATAGGACCAACTGTATTCGATCTAGCAGCAGATTACCAAGCTTTCTCTGTAGCAATTATTAACTTTACAAGGCATAATGAAGAAATTTTAATTGACTTTCAGCACCTACGGTCAATTATTTAAATTCGCCCGTATTAATTCGTTAAATCTAAGGTCTACCATATTTTATAATTTATTAGAGAGCAAATAATTTATTAGTCCCAAAAATATACCAATTGTTTTGAAAGTAATAAATCATATTTATTAAAACTGTTTAGAGACAATAAAACAAAGAAACTATTCTTAACCATAACTAATAAAACAACATAAAAATATTTCAGACACAAGGTCGTAAAAACTTCATGATTAAACTTAACAAGAGTAAATTCGCGAAACGAATACATGCTTCCTAAAAAGGATAAAATAACTACAGACGCAATTTTTGCTGAGTGCTTCATTATTTTAAAATTTTACATGCAAACTCCTACGTGTTCTAAAACCAGAACCAGAGCCAGGGGCATATGTCGTTAGTACTTAATAAGTCACAATTTAACTGGAACAGGATAACTTATATACCTATGTCATGCTTTTACAAATTTCAGTCAATTTAATGCAGATTTTCATTTTCGTTTTGTGACAATTCTAACATTGTAATTATTATAACTGATGAACTTATGACAAGGGTGGAACATTTTTTAACCTGACCGCACATTACCGTCTAAATGAATTATCAGTTATCTCGGTCCATATATGGGTCTTAATTTGTGTGAGATTTGACAGAGTTGATTCCATAAAGATAACAGAGAGTACGTAAATAGGGTTTATTAACTTGATAAATGTGGAGTGCGGCGGGGGAAACAGGTAAGTGTAGCAGAGTGCGAAGGACGAAACAGACAGTCGCCATATTGAAGCTAGTCAAAACATTAGCTTACATCCATGTAATACAGTGGCGCTCATAAGGTCGATCGCATAATGATTTAAAGTCGATGGCTAGCGAAAAAGTGCTTATATATAAAAAAAAAAACAATGTGTAAATAATATATTATTTTCAAGACGGCAGAGGCATTAAACTAGGATTATTCTGGAAAATATGAACAAAATATGAACAAAATATGAAAATATGAACCAGAACATCAAATGCCGCAAAAGATTCAAAATAAGTTTTTGTATGTTTTAAATTAAATTACAAATAATTATTCGTAATGTGTCACATTTCTTTTTTACTTTATGCAAATATTGATACATGTTTTTTTTTGTGGGCTCAAATTCTCCTTCCTTTAAAAATTAGATTAGATTACTCTTCAAACCCAAAAATTAAGGTTAAGGTTAGGGTAGATCGCGGATAAGTTTATATTTTAAAAGTAGAACGCATGGAAAAATTAGTGAGCACCACTGATGCAATATATGCACTATGTTTTGTTTTTGTTCTTATTTTTTGGTCTTAACACGAGAGAAGGTAGCACCCTCGCCGACACCGGAACCCCAGTAACATATAAAATAGATAATCTGATATGTTCAGATCATCCTGAACGGTGGATCACTTGACTCGTGAAGGTTTTCGTTGGATGATTTTTTACGAATTTAGTAAAGGCTACAATAATGCATAGATTCGCTTCGTTCAACTTTTGGTAATGAAACATCATCAGAAAAGAGTGTTTACAATTTGTTTGCAGAATTTCGTCATGGTCGTGCGTCCGTCAGTGATGAATCTCGTGAGGGTCGACCAAAATCGGTTATGATTCAAAAAAATATCGGTGCTGTGCGCAAAATGAAGAAGATCGGCATGTGACTTATCGTGAAATAGAGCCATCATTGGCATATCACAGACTGCAATACATTCGATTTTGCATGAACATTTAGCTGTGAAAAAGATCTGTTCCCGACGGATTCCGATAATTTAACCAAAGCTCAAAAAAAGGCTCGTGTTGATTGGTGTAAGGGAATGCTAAAAAAATTCAAAGGGGCACTGCAAAATCCGTATACAACATTGTTACAGGTGAGAAAACTTGGATTTATTCATATGAACCGGAAACTAAGCAACAATCCACTGTTTGGCTCTTCCAAGATGAACCGAAACCCATAAAAGTTATTCGTTCACGAAGCACTTGCAAAAAAATGATCGGTTGTATTGGACATATCGCAACCACTCCTTTAGAGCAGTCCTTCTTAAACTTTTTGATGTCGCGGCTCCCCTGCAACTCAAATCAATAACCCACGGCCCCCCTAATTTTTGTTTTTGGAACCAAGATTAGTTTAAATATATACATACATATAGTTTTTTGCGCTCAGATCATTCAATAATCTATGTATAATGAAGAATAATATTTATGTAGCATTAAAGTTAAAGCTACTCATCCTTTTTAAGTAATAAAATAATTAAGTGTTATATTTACGACTCTTCGCGGCCCCCTTGTGGGAACACCACGGCCCCCTAGGGGGCCGCGGCCCACCACTTTAAGAATCACTGCTTTAGAGGATCGGAGAACAGTTAATGCTGAATGGTACACAACAATTTGATTGCCAGAAGTCATCGACAAAATCAGGAAAAACAACCAAAATCGTCGCATCATTCTTTATCATGACAATGCAAGCTCTCACACAGCACGTCAAACAATTGATTATTTGAAGGAGAAAACATTGAATTAATGTCTCATTACCCATATTCATCGTATTTATCCCCTAACGACTTTTTTTGTTCCCCAATGTCAAACAAAAAATGCGTGGACAGCGATTTTCATCACTTCAAGCTGTTGAAGCCTTGTTTTTAAGATACCAACTTCTGAGTGGAAAAAATGTTTCGAGAATTGATTTTGCGAGAATGTTTATACACGCATGCAAATGTGTATAAACCTTAAAGGCGAATATTTTGATAAGTAATAAAACAGGTTATTCAAAAAAAAAAAAAAATCTTTCTTAGTTTTTGTAAAAACTTAAAAGGTAGCCCTCGTAATTGTACCTGAGCATAAAAATGAATGAACTGTAACTTGTGTATACACCTAAAGAACTGTATGTGCGAAAGTAAAATCAATTATTTTAAAAACAAGAAATATGTGCGTGTTCGACTTCTTATCTTAAACGAATTTGCAGAACCGCATAAAAAACTCCCAATTCAGCTAATAGTCCAACAATAGACAATCAAGTAAAAACAAGTGAGCAATCTGCATACTAGAATCGATTGAACTGTTTCGAGCGCTTACCCTAAGTGATTTTCATTTTTTTTTTATTATTTCAATGGTTGCTTCTGTGAACTGTGACAGCTTGTGAAATACGAGTGGTCTAGTTTATGGATTTGGCAATTTTCCAGACTTGCTTTTCTTGCTGCTGGTGGCAGTGGTGGGGATAGAGACAAGTGAAAAGCTACTTGTATGCCAGGGACGCAATAAAATCATATTTGATATATTTTTGCTGTTTTCAATGTCGATTGAATTCGTGCCAAGATTGTTAAACACAATGCGGATGTATTTTTTTGTTTACTTTTTGTCATTAATTTTACGTGTAAGGAGATAATTTGGCGAGGTGAAATATTGGAGATTCTCTTATCGGGAATAAGATGTATTATAGTTATTAGCCTTGTCAGCATATTTGATGCATTATGGATGCTGGAATGCAGTATTCTTCGGCCTTGAACCATTAACAATCTGGGTAACAACCAAGTTGAGTTGCCAACCTGCCATCAGGCAGATCGCAAATAAATCATGATATCGCTCATTTGGACAAAAATGCTATAAGTCAAAATGTTGCACTTTTTAGTTGTATTAACATTAGTATAGAAAAAAATCACTTTGAGGTGCACTTAGTGCAGCTAAATCGCTAAATGTAAAAAGGAGGCATGTACGATTTTTCAAATTTTACAGGAGACATAAAAAAAACTGTTCAGTCTTTGTATAATGTCTTTGTATATACTAAAAAATACATTTTAAATGAGTACAGAATCATTGTTAGAAGTTATAAAGACGCGTACTGACTAGAGCAATTGTGCGCGTACGGCCGCTGTGCGCGTAAAATTGCTCAGGTGAGTAGGAGGTACAATTTGTGTGCGCGTACATTAATACGTGCACGAATGCTATCCGTAGCTTGTCGGTCCCACCGATAAGATCTAAGAACTTGTGCGCTCAGTGTTTACGGGTTTATGCAGTCATATAATTGTGCGCGTAAATTTAAGTAAACACCAGTAAATATTCAACATGGAATGGAGTAAAAAGGTATTGTATGCTGGTAAACGAATTCCCAGTTGTAAAAAACGTAGGGTTATGGCTAATAGTTCTTTCATAGGAACAGCCTTTATAAATCTTGTCTTTCTTCCCAATTTTTTGACCAGCTTTATTAACGAGTAGTTCAAAATCTGCCGCTGACATTGAACAAAATTTTGAAATTGTCCACAAACGTTTTGCATTTGCAATTCTTGAACCAATTGTATATTTTCCTGCTTCTATATAGTTGTGTCATCCACCACCGTTTGTTTTATTTTTTCTTTTTTTTTACTAAGTATACTATGGCCGCATTCAGCAGACTCACCAGTGAGTTACCGATTGGTAAATTTTCTCCTGTATGCAAACGTTGAGTATTTACTCACCGGTCGCCATTTTATTTACCGGATTTCATTTACGGTTAGTTGCTCACCGGCGGATATTTTGACAGTTATATCTGTAGTAGAGAGTAAGAATTGAGCACACGGCAATTAATAAATTATGGAATTGAGTGTTAAGTCAGTTTACTTAGATATTGAGGAGACGTATATAAAGCACATGTACCTTTAAAATTACTTTGAAATATTACATTCAAAATTTACTGTCATTACAATCTGTCATTGTTTAGATATTATAGTTTTCATATACGGCGTTCGACAGCGTAAAAAAAAAGGTGCATTCAGTCAAATTCACCGGTAAATTTATACCGGTAAGTCACCGATGAGTCTGCTTAATGTGGCTTGTACGCTGTGTACATGTGTACTGTGGCATGTACGCTGTACTTGTTAAGGTGATAATGTAGCGAACTCAAAAGTCATTGTTTGAGCGCGGGGTGCGGTGGCCAGGAGACTTAATACGTCACAGGAGGTGTGGTAACAAATTCTCCCACCTCGAAGTAGCTTACAGGGAGAGGGAAAAGTGCACATATTTATAAAACAACCCAGGATTTTTCGGAACCGTAAAATATAAACTAAATATGTTCAAATCAATACGAGGTTTTTTTTTTAAACTTCTAGATATGAAAGAAAAATTTTGATTTATTTTTGATTTTCAATTTTACAGTGGTGAACTTTTTTTTTAACTTCACATCACTGTTACTCAGTAAATGAATAAAAATTACAAATGTTAACACTGGACCAGTCTATATAGTAATTTTATCTTTAAAATAAGCCCTTGTATGTGAAAAGTGATTAATATTTATTACCAATTCTGATTTTACAGATACATTTGTAGAAATAATATTTTTTTTTATCATCAAAAAATTATGTTAATAATCATTAATCTAATAATAATAATATGTGTGTAGAAGTTTCTCTCCAATTCCCCCCCCCCCTGCTACGCCTCTGACCATCATTGTAGACCGGTGGTTCTCAACATTTTTTTTTTGACTTACCCCTTGGCGTGTCAGAAATTTATTAAGCACCCCTAAAATTATAGTAGGAGAGATAAATAAGAAATTCAAAAAATAATTAGTAAAATAAAAAGTAATTGTAGATTCAGCCCTTTAGGGGTTAATAGGGCTAGGATAAAATTCTGATATACGTTTTTCGGTACTTGCATGGGTAGTCTTTATAAGTAAATAGCAAGTAATTTTATATCTCAACAAACACAGGAAATACAACGGGATGTATAATTCGCCCCAATTGTAGATTCACCCCTTTAGGGATTGATTAGGACAAAATCTTAAAACAAGTTTTTCGGCAATTGTAAGAGTAATCTTTGTAAGCAAAAATCAAGTCGATATCTCATTGGTCCTAATATTAAGGAATCCCTGAATTCACATTTCACCCCTTTTCACCCTTAATGGATGCAATTTTAAAAAACTGTCAATAACATTTCGAGATATTTTAAAAATACACATATGTGCCAAAAAGTAATTTTATATCTCAACAAACACAGAAAATACAACGGGATGTATAATTCGCCCCAATTGTAAATTCACCCCTTTAGGGGTTGATTAGGACAAAATCCTGAAATAAGTTTTTCGACAATTGTATTGACAATTGTAGTCGATATCTCACTGGTCCCAAGAGATATTAAGGAATCCCTGAATTCACATTTCACCCCTTTTCACCCTTAAGGTATGCAATTTTAAAATACTGTCAATACCATTTCTAGATATTTTAAAAAGACACATATGTGCCGAAAAGTAATTTTATAACTCAACAAACACAGGAAATACAACGGGATGTATAATTTGCCCCAACTGTAGATTCACCCCTTTAGGGGTTGATTAGGACAAAATCCTGAAATAAGTTTTTCGGCATTTGTATGGGTAATCTTTGTAAGCAAAAATCAAGTCGATATCTCATTGGTCCTAATATTAAGGAATCCCTGAATTCGCATTTCACCCCTTTTCATCCTTAATGGATGCAATTTTAAAAAACTGTCAATAACATTTCGAGTAATTTTAAAAATACACATATATGCCAAAAAGTAATTTTATATCTCAACAAACACAGAAAATACAACGGGATGTATAATTCGCCCCAATTGTAAATTCACCCCTTTAGGGGTTGATTAGGACAAAATCCTGAAATAAGTTTTTCGACAATTGTATGGGTAGTCTTTATAAGTAAAAAGCAAGTCGATATCTCATTGGTCCCAAGAGATATTAAGGAATCCCTGAATTCACATTTCACCCATTTTCACCCTTAAGGTATGCAATTTTAAAAACCTGTCAATAATATTTCGATATATTTTGAAAAGGCACATGTGTGCCAAAAAGTAATTTTATAACTCAACAAACACAGGAAATACAACGGGATGTATAATTCGCCCCAATTGTTGATTCACCCCTTTATGGGTTGATTAGGACAAAATACTGAAATAATTTTTTCGACAATTGTATGGGTAGTCTTTATAAGCAAAATGCAAGTCGATATCTTATAGGTCCTAAGAGATATTAAGGAATCCTTGAAACCACAATTCACCCCTTTTCAACCTTTAGGGTTGAAATTTTAAAAATCTGTCAAAACTATTTCGAGTCATTTTAAAAAGACACCTATGTGCCAAAAAGTAATGTTGCAAATAAACGAACACAGGAAATACGACGGGATGTATAATTCACCCCGATTGTAGATCCGCCCCTTTAGGGGTTGATTAGGACAAATTCCTGAAATAAGTTTTTCAGCATTTGTATGGATAATATTTGCAAGCAAACAATAAGTCGATATCTTATAGGTCCTAGGAGATATTAAGGAATCCTTGAAATCGCAGTTCTCCCTTTTTCAACCTTTAGGGGTGAAATATTAAAAAATTGTCAAAACCATTTCGAGATATTTTAAAAAGACATCTATATGCCGATAAGAAATGTTGCAACTAAATAAACACAGGAAATACGACGTGATGTATAATTCACCCCGATTGTAGAATCACCCCTTTAGGGGTTGATTAGGATAAAATCCTGAAACACGTTTTTCGGAATTTGCATAGGTAGTCTTTGTAAGCAAAAACCAAGTCAATATGTTATTAGTCCTAAGAGGTATTACGGAATCTTGAAATCACATTTCACCTCTTTTCACCCTTAAGGGGTGAAATTTTAAAAAACTGTCAAAATCATTTCGAGATATTTTAAAAAGACACCTATGTGTCAAAAAGGAATGTTGCAACCAAACAAACACAGGAAATACGACGGGATGTATAATTCACGCCGATTGTAGAATCACCCCTTTAGGGGTTGATTAGGATAAAATCCTGAAACACGTTTTTCGGAATTTTCATGGGTAGTCTTTGTAAGCAAAAACCAAGTCAATATCTTATTGGTCCTAAGAGATATTAGGAATCCTTGAAATCGCATTTCATCCCTTTTCACTCTTTAGGGGTGAAATTTAAAGAAACAGTCAAAACGTTTCGAGATATCTTAAAAAGACACCTAAGTGCCAAAAAGGAATGTTAATACCCGACAAACACAGGAAATACGACAGGATATATAATTCGCCCCAATTGTAGATTCACCCCTTCAGGGGTTGATTAGGACAAAATTCTGAAATAAGTTTTTCGGTATTTGTACGGGTTATCTTTGTAAGCCAAAACCAATTCGATATCTTATTGGTCCTAAGAGATATTAAGGAATCTTCGAATTCGCATTTCACCCCTTATCACCCTTTAGGGATGAAATTAAAAAAAACGGTCAATATGAATTTGTATTCTACCACGGAAAGAGCAAAGTCTAAAATAAAACACGTAAATTTGACATCACAAACTGTTTTATTCCAAAGATCTTCAGTTACCAATTTTTATAAAACAATAGAAAATTATTGAATAAGCATAGTCAACAGTTTATGTCTTACTAATTAAACACCAAATACAACGATATGTGTAGAAAATTAAGGCGGAGCTTAAGACTCCCTCTACTATGACTAGATTAGTTTAAAACCACGCTACCAGATGGCTGCATCTCTCGATGCTTGTAAATGCCAGTATTTCATATAAATAGTGTTTCGGTGTGGGTCAAAGAATTGGTGCTAAATATTAATTAATTTTCATAAACAAAGGCTCATTTTAAAGATAAAAGTACAATCTATAGGATTTCAGCTATGGAATTTGCAATTGTTATTGATTTACGGAGTAACAGTGATGTGAAGTTACACAAAGTTTAGAACATTGTAAAACTGAAAATTAAAAATAAAACCAAATTTTAACTCTGAAATCCAACGGGGCCAATCTTTATCTTCAAATTAAAAAAAAAATCAAATTGATCCGACAACATTTGGTTCAAATTCTTTGGCCCTTCCAAATGCACGTTTCCGTTGAGCGTAACCTAGGTACATTACGCTCTTAAGGCAATAACATTACTTTCCCCCATCGTTGACACTACTTACTTAAAATAAATATGTGCGTGGATATAACTGAAATACGTGGAGCGCGATTTTACGCGCACAAACAAGAAAGTTGTGTGTGCAATATATTTTTTTTTTACCCGCCCTAAAATCCGTGCGCGCACTTAATCCGTGCGCGTACAAATGCTCAAGTGAGTACCTACCTTAACATGTAACACAATTAATTGTAATTAAAAATTTTATTAGATTTATTTTCGCCAAAATACAAATTTAGTAATAACACTTTTTTACATTTAACCTTCTTGTTGCACCAAATTGTAAATGAAAATAAACAGAATGAACTGTATTACCCAAAAACGTTTAATATTCATAAAAGCAATGCAGAATATTCGATCAAACAGGAACAAAATGAAAATAGGCAAGGTATATAGGTATATACTAACTGGAGTACTGGTATTGTGTACGGTTTTTGCAATGAAAAATTTTCGTGTAATTATGTAAATTATGAGATATTTCAATTTCAAGTAAAACAGAAAATTATTGTTTATTTATTCTAAATCATATATTTTGATGTTAAGTTATCTTTTGCATATATTTTTGATGTTAAGTAAATAATGAGTGAGATACTTCGTTTATAGGTAGGCCTCCTCATAGCTTCCCAAACATATCTTATTAAAGTTGCATTGAACAGACAGGGATAGTTTATTTTATCATATTCATTTTTGCTGTTAAATAAATGAATGATCTTCTTTGGGCACAATCAGTCAGGTTGACTTATGGCCTCACATAAGTCCTCCCTCTTGATCTGTTCATTGTCAGGTCTTGCTATGTGCCCTGTAAACCAATACTTGTTAGATCTTCGATTAGCTGATCTCTCCATCTCTTGCGAGGTCTTCTCACTGGTTAACGGGTATTCAATCTTCCTTCTCATATCATCCTAACCATTCTACCCCCCTCATCCTCGGAACGTGTCCTATCCACTGTAGTCGTCTGCATCTCAGTTCTGTGATACTCGGCCTTGAGAGCAGTTCTCGGATATCTTTGTTCTTACAGATTCTCCATTCACCATTAATTTGAATGGGACCAAATATTCTGCGTAATATTTTATTAAATAATAAAGTAAATGATAAATGTTATATTTCAACCGTATAGGTAACACTCTCCTTGCCCCCTAAATAATCTTCTTATTAAAAACTACATTGTAGAGAAGAAAAAAAATCCTCATATGCATTTATGATTAAAATAATAAGTGAGATATTTCAAGATTTTATATTAAAGGTGTCTCACCGTAACTCCCCAAATATTTATCCAATCAAAAAAGTATATAAAGCAAAAAAGATTTGTTTTCTTGTATAAACATTTTTTTGTTGTAACATTTTTGCTGTAAAGTCAATAATAAGGCAGATACTTCAAAAGTTTAAGGTATTCCGTAATTCCCCAAATATTCATCTAAATGAAAAAAATGCAAAGAAATAAAAGATTGGTTTTCATATATTAAACTATTTTTATTACACCTGATTTTTCTGGTAAGTCAATAATAAGGGAGATATATATAAATTTTAGTTTTAGGGTCCCCCCCCCCCTGTAACTCCTCAAATATTCATTTAATTGAAAAAAATGCATTGAACGTTTGACAGACAAAACCTGATTTTTTGCTGATTATGTACACAATGAATGCAATTTGTATTTTTGAAATTTTACCCTTTTTTCTTGTAAATAAAAAAAAAAAAAATTGTTGCTATGTAAAAAAATAATCGCGAGTCACGTGCTTTTTAGGTTCACGCCCGCTCATGCACGATATATAATTTCGAATTCACGTTCAAGCCCGATCACAGTCCGAAGTGTCACTTTTGTTCTGTTCACGCTGGTCACATCGTAATCTGCTAAAATTTACGGCCCGCGCCCATCTCTAATAGTATCGACATCTATACGTCGCAAACTTTTCAAATTACCCCCGTACTAGATAGTAAATATTGAATTTATAAATAAAATAACAGCGTAGTAACAAAAATTATTCTACAGAAAAAATATTTCACAACTTTATTGAAATCACCCAAAGCTTTTATCGTGTCAAACTTGCTTTATATGAAAAGCTAACACTTCCAACTCGTCAATCTTCTTTAATCAATAACCGATATATTTATTTAATTACACATCAGAACGAGTTGAAACGTGGAGCGCGCGTCCACTATAAAATATCAGCTGTTGCTCTCTCATGAACAGGAGGCGAGACGTAAAGGTAGTTTTTGTACTCTATAGTCACCTTTGCATGAGTCATACAATGTCCCCCACGTTACCATGACGACGGTAAACCGTTTGCATGTTACGACTGACCAATCTGCGTGTACACTGATCGATCGACTTTTATTTTGAAAGTTTACGTAAGTAATTTTTGCATCTTATTAATTTTTATTTTGTTACATACAACGATCTTGCAGCTGTAATAAAACTAACGCGTTTAGACCAGCAATGGGGATGCGTGAGCTGCTTGAGGATTTCAAACGATCTGCATCACCGAAAGCATCTTATTGGAGCGCACGGGTCTCATTTTTCAAATTTTACCCGGCCCGGACTGACCCAACACGAACCGGAAATTAAAAAAATATAGTTACCCGTACCCGGCCAGAGATCTTTTGATATTGTTGAACTATGGTCAATACCAGCAGCACTAAATGATTGCAGAACAGATTATCGCTACAACCAGATAATAAAATATATCAACACTAAAGCAACAGCTAGTTCTGTACTTCCTGATCAAAAGTAATAAAAAATTGAACGAGGAGTAAGACAGGGAGATACAATTTCCCCGAAACTGTTTATTACAGTTTTAGAATACCTATTCAAAAGTCTGTCCTAGGAAAACAAGGGCATTAAAATAAATGGTGTGAGGCTAAATCACCTGAGATTCGCTGATGATATTGTTCTCGTGTCAGACTGCGTCCAGGATGCCTACAAACGCTGCAGGAACTGAATGAGACTATTGGCCAGAAAATGATTTTTTTTTTTTACATATAAAATAAAATATACATAACAAACAAATATACATAAATATACAATACATAAAATATAAATTACATTCAAATTTTTATATTAGAATTGTTTATTAAATACCAAAGAGATTTCAGAATTTTTTGATTGTGAGTAGCCAGTAAGGTCGAAACGTTAAGGGGAAATTGAATGCTAAAGTTGAAAAGATTTTGTAGAAAAATGTTTCTATATCGGTCGTAAAGTGGACAAGAAAAAATTAAATGATTGGGATCGCCAATTACATTGTTCTCACAGGTACAAAAGCATATTAATTTTGTGTAGATGATATGGGGAGAAGTTATGATTGAATTTATGGCGGCAAATAGTAGAAATAAAATATCTGCTTTGGCTAGAGTTGAACCATTGATCTAGAGGTAGAGAAGGATGAATTTGTCCGTAGTGTGAGCCCTTCTGAAGAATAGAGTCTAAATATTCTTCTTTCCAGCTATGGATAATTCTGCTTTTTACAATATAATCACTGGCTGTTGGACACACACTACTGATGCATGCCTAGATGCAAAACATTGAGTCGACGGTTGAACACAGCTTTGTTTAGTACACAGCTCGACGTTTGTTCAATTGTCACCAGTTTTGAATAAAATATAAACATGAATAGTGATTTACCATTGCCAGTGATAATAACCTTAATTGGTGTGTCACTTAAAAAATTAAAGAAGCCAAAAAGGAAATGGTGTATAAATTGGCTAAACGCTACGTACAACCCCCAGAGATTATTAGTTTCTTATACAAAACTAAAAAACTGAAATACAATTAGTGACAATCTCTACATGAAATTTTGCACAGAATTTTCATCTATCTAATAGGATATTTTTGATTGTAGAAAAAATATTGTAAAAATTGTATTGCTCAATAACTTAATAATAGCTATCACACAACAATGTTTCATAATTTTTGTTTAAGTTTTGTGTAGAAATGTTCAACATTTTTTTCGACATGATTATTTACAGTTTAGAACAGGGGTCGGCAACGCGGTGCCCGCGAAGCAATTTCTAAGTGCCCGCCTAACCATGCGAAATTCTATTTCCAAGCCGCTTTTAGTAATAAAAGTACTGTCAAGAAGACTAGAAGTGTTATAGTTTTATAAATAAATATAATTTAATATTCATTAAATTTTATTGTAAAACTAAATTTTAAAACTATGTATTCCCAATATAGACCCAATATGAAAGAAAGCAATAATGTTAATATTATCTGGAAATCACATATGGAGAAAGATAATTTATCACATTTCCCAAATTTAAAAATGGTAGTAGAAAATTATTGCGATGGAAATGCTACCACCCATCAATTTGCCAAACATTTCTACGAATTGAAGGAATTTTTAACATTTTTTATTAGTCCTTTTTCTGAAAGAGAGGATGATGTGACTAATAAAATCGCAACATATTTCGGCATTTCCTATAAGGAGGACTTAGAATTGGAAGTTATAAATATAACAAATGACATTGAATTAAAATCACATCGTAACGAAGAAAAATTCTGGAACTTGGTGAATGGGAAACCATTGTTGAGAAAATGTGTTCTAAAATTGAAGTCTCTCTGCTCGTCGACATATGCTTGTGAATGTATGTTTTCTAATATGAAATACTTAAAATCAAAATACCGAACAGGCCAAACTGACGCTCATTTGGACCAATGCCTGAGAAGTGGAAATTCTACTTATGTCCCACATTACAACGCTTCGGCCGCGAATTTTCATTGTCAAATATCGTATTAATTATCACTTTGATATTATGTATTTTTTTATGAAACTTAAAATTTTAAATTGCATTAATATTTTTATGTTTACCCCCCCCCCTGTCTCACGGTGCCCGCCGAACTCCCGCATTTCTGAAATATGCCCACTTAGTAAAAAAGGTTGCCGCCCCCTGGTTTAGAACCTTCGTCGAAAAATATTATACATGAAGATAATGAAATGTCACTTGGTACAATTATTCTTTATATCTAATAAATCATTTTTATCCGCAGCACCTATATTGAGAACCACGGCAGATTCCAGGTGGCGGCAAAAGTAGATTACCATAGCTATAATTAGTTTTCACAATAGACAAAACAAAATATCATGAAATATATTTGTAGAATGAAGCTGTAGCTATAATTTGCCGATGGTACACAAATATGCGTCGAATGGTTTACAAGATGGCGTCTATAGTGCAATTCGTTTATTTACAATCACAAGACAGTTTGTTTCACACTTAAAAATATTCTATTAGATAGATAAAAATTCTCTGAAAATTTGGATGTATAGATTGATACTAACTTTATTTCAGATTGTTAGTCGTGTATAAGAAACTATACGGTTGTGCGCACCCTTAAGGATAAAAATGTATATTCTAATTGCCGGTTATTGAGTGAACTAAGAATAAATTAACCAAAAGATTATTACAATTATTTAAGAATGGATGACCGTCATTTTCAATACCTATTAGATAAATAAAATTTCCCAAGAATTGTAAACAAACATTAATGCTAGCCTACACATGTTGAAACCTGGAGTCGGCATCAGTGAGGGGGCATCCAGGCTCTCCAACATTGTCGTACACACAGGCTGCCGTACACACAATGACGCTTGCATCGCTGTCTTGCATCGGTGTCTGCATCATAGTGTATGTAGGGGGGTTGTAGGCAAGAAATACGAATTGACCGGGACATTCAAGCGTGCAAAATCTTCAGAAGAATATCACCAGTATAGGTAGCATTTGATAAACTGCGAAACACTTTTTAAAAAGATATCCCAATGTGCCTTAAGAAAAAAGATTTCGAGCTATGTGTTATAACACTGACTAAAGCTTCTGCTAGAAAGCTTGAAGTAACCCGAAGGCAATGGAACGTTATACTCGGTATAACGCTGGGGATATAATTCCAAATACTGAATTCGTTAACTGACGAAACTAACTGATATCCTTGTAAAAGTAGCTACCATGAAATGGAAATGGGCAGGCCATCTAATTAGAACAACAGACGACAGATGGACCAAACCGATTCTCGAGTGGATACCATGGGCAGATAAATGTATACGAGGAAGACCGCCCACTCGCTGGACTGATGATCTAAAGCTAAAATAATCTACGAACTGGCTACAAGAAGCTCAAGAGAGAGAAAATTGGAAATTTTAAAGGTAGGCCTATATCCAACAGTCGATTCTCTGTAGGATGTAGGATGATGATGATCCGGCCCAAGCACGAAGACATTTTTTTCTCGGCCCGAATAAAACTCTATGAGAATAATATTAAGGTTTTGATTTTTTGAAAAAAATGTTTTTGTAACTAACCCCAAAACCAAACTATTCTCAATTCCTACGAATTATCCTGGGCAGGACATATTTTGTCATAGATGTTTTTTGTTCAATAGTAAATGATATATTTCAAGTTTTTATTTAACTATACCTCTGAGAATGAGCAGTTTTAGATGTCATATAGCCTGTGTTCGGACAAACCGACAGACAGACACTAAGTTTTTTTGCGGATAGGATCTTATAATCAGCTGAAACATGCAAAAGCCATATGTGAGGACGAAAAAATAAAATAAAACAGATCTAGTCTCCAGTTTTATTAATAACAATTTACTCTCGTAACACAGAATTTCAAAAGAGTTAAAATCCTGTAATTGGCATTGTACTGACAGCTTGGAAATGGAATAGAATTTAGAGAAAAACATTTGAATAATTAACCATCTGTTACATGAATAATTTTATATTTAGTTTTTAACAAAAAATAAAAAACAACAACTCTGGGATATCATGGACGAATTTGAAATCCCTAGTAAACTTATCAAGATGACAATGGTGTGTGTGTCGTAATCTATAAGCAGAGTGAAAGTAGGAAGCCTTTTGAAATTCATACTGGTGTCAAACAAGGAGATGCCGCCTCTCCTTTGTTGTTTAACCTCGTGCTAGAGATGGTGTCACGAAGAACCTAAGATACCAACCACCGTGGTCTACAGCTCAATGGGTACCACAAGATTTTAGGTTATGCAGATGACCTGGATATTATTTCATTATTTGACCTTATTAATGTCAAAGCTCGTTATGTAGGACTCATCATCATGAGTCCTTCATCTTAATCTGTTCATTGTTAGGTCTTTCCATGTACCCTGTATACAAATACTTGTTAGATCTTCGGTTAGCTGATCTTTCATATTTATTTCCCAGAAAAGAATAATACGTTGTATAGCAAACAAAAGACGCACTGAATCATGCAGACCTCTTTTGTAAAATACAAATTAATAACAGTTCCTGGTATTTACATCCTAGAGTTGCTGGTCTATGTATTTAAAAATCAAATAAACTTTGCTCGCCATTTGAACCAGCATTCATATAACACCAGAGGAAAAGATTGTTTCAGAATTCCAGCAAACATGCTGGAACTGACAAAAAAATCACAAAAAACTGTTAAATTATTTAATTCACTGCCATTCCATGTCAGAAATGAAACGCAGTTTGCTGTATTTAAGCGGAAGATTAAGGTATTTCTTATAGAGCATTGTGTATACTCAGTTAATGAATTCTTAAAATCTTGTAAAGACTGGTGTAGTCATGCCAACGGGGAACACTGATTTTGGGTAATTTAATGTATGATTTTATTGTTTTATCAATTGTATAACTTATTTTACTTATTAAAATCTGTGTAAAATTATAAATTAATGTAATGACACATTCTACATGCAGTCCTGTATTAAAAGGATTAATAAATATTATTATTATCATTATTATAATTTTCCATCTCTTTCGAGGTCTTCCCACTGCTCGACGGGTATTCAATCTTCCTTCCATAGCTTCCTAATAGTGGCGGCGATAGCTCTTAAAATCTGGAGGGGCCAAGAAATATATGAGAAAAATCTGGAGGGCCAGGAAATACTTGAAGAGGGCATCGTTATCTTTTAACATTACTAATGGATTAATGGACAGGTGAAAATACAAGTGATGACCTAAAAAAAAAAAACGAAAGGTCCTCACTTCTAAAATACAACCGATGAGAAAAAAAAAGGTTCACTTCAAAAATATAAGTGATGACTTATTTAAAACACAGAACAATCAACAACAGGAGGCTGGGCCCCCAGACCCCCCGACTGGCGCCGCCACTGCTTCCTAACCATTCTGTCTTCCCTCATCCTCGTCACGTGTCCTAGCCACTGTAATCATCTACATCTCAGTTCTTGTGTGATACTCGTATACAAATATGCGTCGATTGGATTATAAAACGGCGTCTTGTTGTTTATTTCCAATTAAATAACAATTTTTTGACAATATCCTATTAGATAGATAAAAATTCATTACAAATTTTGATGTATATATTATTACTAATTATATTTCAGATTGCTAGTTTTGTATAAGAATCTTGTAACTATACTGTTGTGCCCATTCCCCTTAACGAACATAAAATGATAGTCAATAATTTTTGATATTGTTGCTGTTACAGCAAACAGTTTTGTCCTATATTAAGAACTTACGAAATCCTGAAATGTGCTTTTTAGGGTTTTGTAGGTATGACCAAAAAACCCTTATACCGTCATTTTGTCGTCTGTCTGTCTGTCTGTCTGTCTGTCTGTTCGGTAAAAATTGTAGCCAAACGGCTAAACCTAGAGAGTTGAAATTTGGCATGCTTATACAACTCTTTGACCCGCACATAGGAAAAATACTAAAACATCTAAAAAACATATCCCCCTAAAAATATAAACAAATATGTGCTCATCGAAAAAAAAAATATTTTTTTATAATTCTGAGTAGAGTATCAAATGAAAGCCCTTGGTACGTGGATTAACGATCAAATTTTTATTTTTGCAAAATAAATTATTTTGAAGCGATTTTTGCCAAAATTGTGCAAAAATTTTTTTGTCCCACACCGAGTAGCCCAGATGGTTTAAACTAAAAATCTGAAAAAATTCTAAGTAATGTACATTGGTGTGAACCGGAATAGTTCAACAGGAATTTTTGATCAGATTAGGTTTTTGGAAAAAAACGCATTTTTTGTGATTTTTTGCTAATAATGTACACAAGTTATAGCTTTGTAACAAACAACACTCTAACGTGTGTGCTTACCCGATCCGATAGGGATCGAACCCTGGAGAAGAGACTAAATTTTTTTTTTTTTTTTAATTTCTATATTGTTTAGATTATTTTTTCAAAATTCTAATTATATTTTGGCAAATGTTGCATTTAAATTTTAAAAGCGTAAATTTAATAGCCAGTGGAAATTGTTTAAATTATAATTTAATTCTGTTTCAATGTACACGAAATCAGAGGGGCGGAACTTATAACAACCAATGGAAGCCATAGGCGTAATTTTGAAATTCTTAATGAACCTTGCTATATAAAAAAAAATACTGCACATATTTAGAAACCTAAATAATGGTATTAGGCGTTCGAATTAAAATTAACAAAAAAAATATTTTAATATAAAATTTGTTTTCGCATCCAAAATAATCATCATTCACTTACTAAATACCTGCAAAACCCTGAAATTCTGTGAAAATTCACACTTCACCAATTTTTTATATTCATTAAATTTGTTGTAGAATCGCGATTCATCTTAAAACATACATTTTACCCAAACAGTCGTTAATTTCTTATCGTTATGTATAAATAATGTAAGATTAAAATGTTTTTTCTTTCTTTTTAAAATATTTAAGAAATGGGCTACTTAAGGAAATTGAATTCTGGATTTGAATAAATTATTGATATCCATTATCCAAGAAACCAGTAGCAAATTGCGGAGCAGAGAAAAGCGAAAATATGACTTTAGTTAAAATACGTAGAACTGAGCCGATTAAGAACGAAATTTTCTCAATCTTCTTTTCAATTTTAATTGAAATTTTAAAATAAGAAAATCCTTCATAAAGTGTGGTTTTAATATGAAAAAAACTGTGGTAAGCAACAATTCTAAAGAATATTGAAAAAATATTCCGTGGAAAGCAATTTAATTAAAGCTATACAAAGAGAAATTCAAGAATAATGGGTTTATTAAAATTTTTAAACTTTTATTTTGTTATTTCAGTTTCAATTTAACCGAAAGTGGTTTACAGAAATATTTAATAGGTTTTTTTACCACTGTCTGCTTAATTAAGATAGTTTTAATAAGCTTTTTGGTATTAATTTTATACTCTTTGCTTTTTGCACAGTGATATCACGGAACTCATCATAAGAAGATTAATAAATTGTAAGTTGCTTAGTAACAATTTCATGAGCTTATACAAGACAAACAAAACAATAGTTACAGAAATACAAAATAAACTATGGAAAGTTGTTAATTAGTTGGTTAAAGTTTTTGGCGCACTGCAATGAAGGCTATTTGCGCACAATATGGAAAGAGCAGGAACTTAACACACACTTTTGATGAATTGTTACAACAATACAATATGATTGAAAATAAAATCGTCTAGATAGCCATTTTTTTTTTATAATTATGTTGGTAATATTATTCTTCATTATCATTAAATTGACATTTGATGTCCAAATTTGAGGTTATATTCAACACAAACTTATTATAATTGAGGGGGTTAGAAGTAAAATAATTCAAGTGCAATTTTTTCTTAATTTAAGCCAAGTACATATTTCGTCAGTTAAACATTATTATTATTAGATAGTAAAACGATTTAAACAGAATTCACTTTACTAACACCCTCTGTCGACATGAAAAAAAAACTTGGAAAAATAAATTGCTATTTCAGTTATTGGTAAAACGATTTAAGTAGACTTGAATCATTTTACTGCAAGATCTTAAGAACAATACTGATGGATACTAGAGAGGGAATTTCGGCTCAGTTTGCGGAACCGGATCAGTGGAGGTCGTTCAGTTTGTTGAGCCGGTTCATTGATCCGGCTCAGTGATCCAGTTACGTAAACATGTTTCCGAGACACAGGTCGGTCGTTCGGTCGTAGGTAGAACGTCGCTTAGAGCCGGCTCTTGCTTAGACCCGGTCAGTTGTCGGTCGTTCGCTCGTAGGTAGAACGTCGCTTAGCCCCGGTTCTTATCATTTTTGAAACAAACAATTCACTTTATGTAGCTACTGTATTTTAAACCAGATGTGTTAAGTTTATGGCGATGTTTATTGCCCTTATAAATCGGACATATGGGATTTGGGCAATATTTTTAATATTTTTATATAGTATGGTTGTAAGAAAATACAGACTAAGCCTATTAGTTTCAAATAAACTGCCCTACAAATTGATGACAAAATACACTTTATGATAATACATTACAAGTCGAGTTCTCGCGAAGTTCAACATGACATCGATCCAGATCCGGATCACTCCGGTCACTGCTCACAATCGCCCGACCAATCGTATCCTTGAAACTTGAAACAATACAGTGATCCGTGAGCCGGCACATTTCAATTTGGTGAACCGTGTCACTTCGGTCAGTGTACTGAGCGTTTCGTTCATGAACGACCCATCTCTAATAGATACCTATTAAGATGGAGAGATATTCGCTATTTTACTTATCTTAAAGCTAAAAAAATTCTCCTGGAGCAATTAACTTTAAAGCTAATTTTCTCGAAACTTTAAATTATGCGCTTGAATCCTTTGGCTTCTAGCCCCCTCAATTATTGTAATGATCACAAGCAACGAAAGTAAATACTCAAAACCTCATATTTTTAAAAACAGGACGACTAGACAACTTTTTTTTGATCATGTATATTGTGCAACTAGCGCGGAGTGTCATATATACCGCACGAGAATGAAGTTCTCATTCCAGTACGGAATATGAATTCTGCGCATGTTGCACACAATGCATTTCCTACGATTACAATCCTTTAATAAATAACAAATTTTAATCAAGAATATAGAATATAAAATGTAAATATTGTTGTCAGCCATTAATGCGCGCGCAGGCGGTACGGGAAATAAAATTCACCACCGCTGCACATGCGCATTCGTGCGAATTTATTCATTCTCGAACACCTGCGCGCTCATTAATCGACCTTCCGTGCATCGCGGGGCTACGGGTCCTTATCTATGGAGAGAGCGCAGAATGAAGTTCTGAAATGTATAGATTTATATCGCAGTCGTCCTGTCTTATGGGACAGTAGACTCGCGCAATACAAAAAGACTTGGACGTACCCAAATTCTACGTTTTGGGGATTTACGACGTTTTGGCACTTAATATTATTAACAAAACTGCTGAGGCAACCAGAATATCTTCCTCGTTAATCATTTTCACAACTCAGTTTCGACTTTCACTGCCGAACAATTTGTGGACGTACGGAGAATTTCAAACAAGACCGATCGGGGGATATTCGGCCAGGGCCGGCTCAAGGGTACCTGGCGCCCCGCTGCAGAATTAGGTTAGCCCCCCCCCCCCATGTATATATTTTTTAAATAATTTTTTGATAACTATTATAAAATACTCATATTTAATTACCATTTTTAATATAATACTAAATATTTTCTGAGTCTTGTAAAAAACATAATTTACATCTTTGATATAGTAACAAAAAACATTGTTATAAAAAATAATATATCGAAATCTAGGATTAGATCAAAATATACTTTTTACTATAAAGTAAGAATTAAATAATTTCAAGAACAGCCTAATGATTTTGATTAAAATTTGCATGTGGATGAACTAACACAAGAACTTGGTAATAATATGGCGAAAGGATGTATGAGAAAATTAAATTTTTGTAAATATGCGTGATTTTATTTATTTATTTTTGTCCAATTTTGAATTTTTTTGTCCGTGAGTTTCTAATATAAGATATGAATGACCAAAATTATTGACTAAAAATCTTAAGGTCAATGAATTTGATTTAAAGATCAGCACATAAAAATGGATTTTTTTTTTCAAAATGTGATTTAACGGCTTAAGAGGTTGTGACCATCTTTTAACCCAGCAACGTCCATACGCGCAAACCCGAAATAAAACGGGCATTTTTACTATATTTTTGTAGCTAAAACAAAGAGGTATTATCGACTGTATTTTGATTATTAATTTGTATTTTCGTAGTAAGTTTAGTTTTCCATTTGTTTACTAATATCTCATTTTAGAAGCATTTTGGATTTTTATTTTTTCGCTAAATTTCCTTGCACGGGGTACCCTTTCACTAGAAGCCTGAAGTAACGCCCAGTAAAAAAAGTAGTTTTTTTTTCTATATTTCCTTTTTGGCACCCCTCCTTTAAAAGAAGCCTGAAGTGCCGCGCAGTAAAAAAAAAAATAGTTATTTTCTAAATTTCCTTTTTGGCGCCCCCCTTTTACTAGAAGCCTGAAGTGTCACCCAGTGAAAAATGGTATTTTTTTTCTAAATATCCTTGCATGGCGCCCCCTTTTACCAGAAGCCTGAAATGCCACCCAGTAAATAAAAGTAATTTTTGCTATATTTAATTAAAGGTGACAATACTTATTACAAAAATGAATATTATTTTAATTAAAGCTATTTTGATATTGTAATAGGCTATACATTTTTTTTTTTCGACTCGGCGCCTCTTTATAGTGGCGCCCGATGCGGCGAATCGCCTGAATACCGTCTTGAGCCGCCCCTGTATTCGGCATATGGGTGGACGCGACTTTACGAATCGTTTTCTGTTTTCGGACGTGGTACCAACAACGTTTTATTATTATTATTATATTTTTGTTTTGTTTTTTATAGTATTTCAATGAAATAAAACAAGTAATAAAGCTCCGTTGCTTTTTACATACTGCCATTTGAAACCTAAAAAAAGGTTCGGCCCGCGATCTTATCGAAGTTGCAAATGCCTGCTCTATACGTTTTATTAATTATTTTGAATGTTATATAGTAATTTCAATGAAGTGAAAAAACTAATAAAGCGCCGTTGCTTTTTACATACGAGCATTTTTATTACTCCCATACGAGCTTTAAAAAAAGGTTACCCTCATCAATATAGTCCAAAGATATTCAATGATATACTCAATGAAATCAAGAAAATAATGTTCATTTGATATTCCGTAACAGCCCCACTAGTAGCATATAAACAGGACTACCGAGCGTGCTTAACTGCTCGTGTGCAAACATTCACAAGACTGTCCCCACTAGATTCGAACCTAAATCGCGCAGGTGTAATAGTTAAACATGAAGAATATAAGGAAAAGTTACTTGCCATATTAAAAATTATTCTTCTAAATGATTATAGCCACATACCTGAAACAGAAAAAAAAAGGTTAGAATAATAAATACATATTGTAAATTATCAATAAATGTCACCGAAAGAGAATTGTCTATACCAGTGATTCCGAAAGTGTGGCCCGCCAACCCCTGCTGGGTTCGCGCACTTGGTGCTCCGTGAGCGTCTACTAGTCTCCACGATCTACTAGTGTTGCTATAATATATGTAGCTGATAGTGCTTCGCGACGAATTCTTCTCGTGAAAAGTGCTCCGCGGCTCAAAAAGTTTGGGATACTCTGATCTAATCCTTTACAAACTTTTTTATAGTTACTGTTGAACTGGAAAAAATATATGCTACCAAACCGTAATATTCTATATAATAGTGCCATTTGAAAAAAACTACATGCCCTCTCTTTTGCGTTAGGAGTTGAATGTAACTAATATTTGATTAGTACTACAAATCTGTCCTTTTATTTTATGTTTAAAGTCTAATAAAGTCAAAAGTAGAATATTTTAAAAATAAGGGAGTATAGTCTATTTGTTGTTTTATAAAGACACCCTGGATAAACATTCAAAACTGGTCGGTACATACAAATAAATCAGCAAGAAAAAAGTAGTAGATGCATGAATGCATCTGTAAATTGTACACTTCATATGCGGACGAATGAGGCAGCTGTTAATCATCGGTGCGTTTGTTAAGAGCACACAAAAAGAAAATAACAGATGAAAATACGTAATTCAGTGGGGTATCAGTTTTATTATTTTATACATTTTCGAGCAATGTAATTTAGTTTTTTACTAATAGAACTATATTTTTGTATTTATTTGTTTATACATATATATCCATATAATAAATAATTAATTACATACTGATGTTATGTTTATCAGATCAATTCTGTAAAAAATTACTGTGTAGTAACGTTACTACAAGATAAAATATTATAAAAAGTATAATGACTTTCATTCATGATCATAGCAACTGAGTTACAGAATTGGTCTGAATATCTGTTAACAGAACGTCTAGCGAAAATTAGGAAAATTAGGAAATAGGGCAAACAAAACTCGATATAAGCCGTCGTTCTTAGGAGAAACGGCGTAAGCCGAACTGGCGCAAAATGATCCTAACTTATAGTGAGGGTATAGGGTTAGGTTCCAAGTAAATAAACAATAGACATAAGGGGTATCTGTAGTGTTATTTTATTTGACTTACTATTCGTTGACTTGTATTTAGCGTTTACTTCTGTAGTTTGCTGAGCAGATTGTTTTATTTTATCTGCATTTTTCATAATCATTATCATTATCCTGCAGACATCGGGACGTTTTCCCCCACTTTTCACTCGTTAAATAACTTCCATCTTCATCTAAAGGGAGATAAAAATTCTAATCCTTTTAGGTTCATCTTGAGTTAACATTTCACTTCTCCTTTAATCAGACATGGTATTTGTTTTACTATAAACTTTTGTATAAGCGTATGCAAAAAACACCTATTTTATAGAAACAAATAAACTAATTTAATTATGAATTACTAAACTAGATATACGACAAACGTATAGAAGGATACTTATACGCCAAGATACTGGAGCGCTGTCTAGTCCAGTTGTCGCGGTACTTTCCCGATCAGATCGGGGAATTCCAGGCGAACGATAGTTAATTCAGCACAGGCGTAAAAGTGAATCGGTGTATATCGAATCGGTGTTCTACCTGTAGTTCTTTTTCTTACTCTCTAATGGGTTCTACCAATGACTTCTTTCATTTCCTTTCTTGGTGACGTTGCCATCTGTAAAACATGTTGATCTATGAAGACACTGTATTCTACAAATGGTTATTCATTTTGGTATAGTGTTACCTGATTTTTATAAGTTATATTATTTGTAAGTTGTACTCCGCTTTTTCCATTTTGTTTCAATGAATTCACAACAAAAACAATTAAATAGTTTTACATTTTAACAAATATACAATTAAATATTTTTACATTTGCCAAAATCGTTCCCATTTGTCATAAGAACAATAATGCATTTTAAGGTTTGAACGGACTATAGGGATCTAGAATGTTAAGTACTTAACACAACACTTTGGAGGACTTGTGTGAGGCAGACATTAAACTTAAATAATTATTTATAAAATATTTCTTTTATAAAAGATAATAGCTTATTGTTATATGGTGGATGGTGGAAGGAAAGTTTACATGTGTGTTTCAACAACTAAATTGTTGATTTCGGAATATAACGGTTGTGAAATGTTACATATTATAACCCTCAACATTCAAATTACAAAAACAAAAATTAGAGGCTAGAGGCGTACCGAATAATTGCAAATACCATCAAAATTATACACAGTAGATGTAAGGTTTAAGGGTAAAGGTAGGAAGCCAATATTTTGCGGAAATATATACAATATTTACTTAAAGAAACAGTGTACATTATAACTAGATTTCATAATTCAGAGCGTGTTTACAGAATTAAATTAACCCTAATCTAACTTTTCCAGTGTTTATCTGTTTCATTAATCATTTTGTAGGGGGTAAACAACTTGAAAAGTGGGGCGGAAGGAGGTGACCTTTATAAGCCTACGGAATACTGGTTTCTTGTACTAAAATTTTTTTCAACACTTAACGTATTGTTATTATTGCACTAATTTTTTTTAGCTTGTTTTCAATGTCTTTTCTTTCTTCTCCTTCTTTCAATCTCCTTCTTTCTTGTTATTATATCCTTCATCCATGCATATCCCCCTCCTCTTTCGCTCAAAACCCCCTCTCTTGTTCTTTCACTACTTCTTATTTCTCCGCATTCCTCCAGCATGTGCTCAATTGTCTCTCTTGCTTCTCTGCACATCCTATACACTTTTTTTCCTTCCTTCATTCAAAATGCATTTTCTCTCTCTTCGTTACCACACCAGTGCAATCACCTTCTTTTTCTCCCCATTTTCCGATGTCCAAGTTTTTTAAGTTTGCTATTATATCTTGATTCCTGTATTTTATTATCTAGTTCTTGGTGTTACATGTATTTCATTCTTTCTATCATTTCTTGCGTTCCTTCTCCATTTACTCTATTCCTTCTTACTGCTTCATATTCGTACATTTTTTCCTCTTTGCCTCCCAAGTTGATACTATTTTGCTCTGTACATCTATTTTCTTCCAACATTCTTTTATAAAACTTTTCAAACAGTTTTATATTCTGAACAGACTGTTTGAGATTCGTAAAAGAAAATTTATAAAATACTTTATAAAAGATCTTTGTTGTTAAATACATGTTAAAAACAAAAATAGTGTAATGCCAACTTGAGAGAGAAGCCGGCAAGCAATGAAAGAAATTACTGCAAAATACTATAATATTTCAGCCCGTATACTATCTAGACCAGTGTTACCCAATTTTGTCCCCACCTAAGTCTTTCTAAAATTCTGATGCCCCCCTTTGTAACATATACATATTTTTTATATTAAAAAATTGAATTATTCTCTAAATGAAGCTTGATTACAACTTGTTCAGGACACAAGACTTAGGTCGACTTGCCCCCCTGAGCAGTCAAATTGCCCCCATGTGGGGCGTGGGACCCAAGTGGGAAACACCGGTCTAGACTAAAATAAAAATCGTAATAAATGAACACACACGCAACAGCAAAAGAAATTAAGATAGACAGAGTTAAAGAAAGAGAAAGAGATATAGATTGACTGACAGAGATGAGAAAAGAGAGAGAGAGAGAGAGAGAGAGAGAGAGAGAGAGGGGGAGTCCCTCATTCTCACCATTTTTAGGGTTTTGTTGGTATGATCAAAAAACCCTTATACCGTCATTTTGTCGTCTGTCTGTCTGTCTGTCTGTCTGTCTGTCTGTCTGTCTGTCTGTCTGTCTGTCTGTTCGGTAAAAATTGTAGCCAAACGGCTAAACCTAGAGAGTTGAAATTTGGCATGCTTATACAACTCTTTGACTCGCACATAGGAAAAATACTAAAACATCTAAAAAACATATCCCTCTAAAAATATAAACAAATATGTGCTAACCGAAAAAAAAAATATTTTTTTTAAATTCTGAGTAGGGTATCAAATGAAAACTCTTAGTACGTGGATTAACGATCAAAATTTTATTTTTGCAAAATAAATTATTTTGAGGCGATTTTTGCCAAAATTGTGCAAAAAAATTTTTGTCCCACACCCTGTAGCCCAGATGGTTTAAACTAAAAATCTGAAAAAATTCTAAGTAATGTACATTGGTGTGAACCGGAATAGTACAACAGGAATTTTTGATCTGATTATGTTTTCGGAAAATAACGCATTTTTTGTGTTTTTAACTAAAATATGTTAACTATTTAATACGTTGTGTAACATACCAGATCGGTAGCTCTCGTGGCGTGGTTGGATTTGTCGTACGCTTAATAATATAAGTTAACTTGCAAACTAGGGTTCGAATCCTGTTGATTTTATTTTTTGTTTTTTTTTTGCATTTTTATTTTGTTTAAATTATTTTGTTAAAATTCAAGTTATATTTGGTAAATGTTGCATTTAATTTTTAAAAGCGTAAATTTAATAACCAGTGGAAAGTGTTGAAATTATAAATTAATTCTATGTTTGACGAAATCAAAGGGCGGAACTTATGATGTAAGCAACCAATGGAAGCCATAGGTGCAATTTTCAAAATCTTAATGAACTTTGCTGTATAAAAAAAATACTGCATATATTTAGAAACTTAAATAATGGTATTAGGCATTCGAATTAAAATTCATAAAAAAATATTTTGACATAAAATTTGTTTTGGCATCCCAAATAATCATCGTTCAGTTACTAAATACCTGCAAAACCCAGAAATGTGTGAAAATTCACACTTCACATCAATTTTTTACATATTTATTATTCATGCAATTCTGACTTGGGATCTACAAAATCTTGACATTTGTACTGTTAAGGATCTTAAGTTAGTACATCTTAAAAACCTTAAAGAGTTGAAACAAATTATTACGCCAATATAAACCAAATAAAATTAATTAAAATAAATGTGGTCTAAGATCAACCCCCCTTTTTAATTCACAATGTTTTCATCCACGTGCCTGTACCAGAATCACGCTTTCCTTATTTTTTTCCTTTGCTGATAAGTATTTGTTTATTTAAGACAGATTACAGAGAATATGCATACATCATTACTCGCTCTTCATTTCCACACTTAAACCTCGCAATTACGAGGGTCATTTTTTAAATAAGAACCGTTTATGCATCCTATCCGCGCATAGCGTTTCCCACAGTCGTTTTACCGACTAATGCCTTCTCTGATCATTTGCCAACGTTGTCAGTCAGTCTGAAGTTGCTAGCGGAAGTAGACGATATTTTGCGGCAATTTAATTAGCAATGTCCATTACTAATCCCGCCGATTGCGAAGTACGCGCTTTGATTTAGTTTTTAAATGCACAAAATATTCTTCCTGCCGAAATCAATCGGCAACTCGTTGAAGTGTATGGGGAAGAAGTATTGAATGAAGGGAATGAGCGGAAGTGGTGTTTTTTATTTAATGTTGGAAGAACAAACATCCATGATGAGGAACGTTCTGGCCGCTCAACAGTAATCACGAACGAACTGAGAGCAGCTGTTCGGGCACACATTCGGCAAAACAGGCGCTTCATTATTGACGAACTGCATAAGTTTTTTCAAATTGAAGAGATTTTTAGGTGGAAAACGGATTCAAACAGATGATGACGTCAAAGACACTGCCAACGTTTGGTTAAATGGACTGGAGGCCGACTTCTACGACGAGAGGATCGTCAAACTAATCTCCCGTTCGGAAAAATGCCTCGAGCGAAACGGGGATTCCGTCGAAAAATAACGAAAGGATGTTGGTATTGTAGAAATCAAATTTTTGAAAAAACGTTAGATGTGTTAACTTTTAAACCAGAAAAGGTTCTTATTTAAAAATTACCCTAGTATTTTCATAGCCCCTCACTTCCTCCATCTCTTCGTTAAGTATCTTGGTATCCACAGCATATGTACTATCCCAAATTTGGAACTGTATGTTGATTCCCTTATTTTGTTGTAGTGTTCTTGTTCTTGCATTTCTCTAGTATTTTCAATTACTATGTTCTTTATCACCTGTCCTTGTATTCTAATTTTTTCTATTTCCGTGATCAAGTACCAAGCACTTTGGTAAAAAACTTTTCTTTTTCCTTCCCGCTGATTTACTTTTCCTTGTCTCTCTGTTCTCTTTCACTACAACATTTATGTAATATTTTTTTAATCACTTCTATACTTGATTTTTCTTCAAACTCAATAGCTCTTCTTACTGCTACTAATTTCAATATAAAATTGTGAAATTTAGTAAATAAATAAATCTTATGTAAATTACAGAAAATTGCACTTTTCTTTTCTGGTTTTATAAATAGTACATTGTCCTTTAATCCCAGCCTAATGTTATATTTAAACACGTCTTTAAGACTAAAGACAACTCTATTATATATTTCGCATTGTCTTAGCAACTTAAAACACCATTGTTATTCAATTATACAATCTTATTCTTAAGAAAATAGCGTAGGCCTATTGTCTTTATAATGCTAGCATAATAAGCTTAAAATTTTCGGAAACGAACAAACGCAAAATTTAAAATATAGTCCCATTGTCTAGTGTTTCTCAATAATTTTTCTAACAACGATGATGACTACATTGAAGGGCTGAAAGACATCTATGTGTTTATATTTGTAGTTATTATATCGTTGCAACTATTAAAATTCCAATCATCGTATAAAAATCAACTTTTGCAATTTGTTTTTGCAATATCTGCAAATTTCAATAGTGCTGACACAAAAGTAGGGAGCGATAAGTTATTAGGAGTTACGTAAGGATGTAAAGCTTACAAACCGGTCTACTTTACGACCCTCAGATTTGTATAAAATAAATATAAACCCCTTTCAATACACAAAGCAAAATATATATAACGTACGAAAATATATGAATTCTATCTAGATAAACATATAGATAACCTTGTCCTATAAAAGCCATCCCTGAACTGATACTTCAGTGCCACTTTGTCGTGAACATGGATCGAATTTCTGTAGGTATACAAAACTCTTGTATTTTTTCGGGTCGGCCACTTCCGTTTCCGTAAGAAAATATATAAAGAGATACTCCATGACTCACAACAATGAGTCAGAGGAGAGGCGATAATATGAATAATAATTATTATTATTATCTCGCGTGCTAGATATTAAAATAGAATTAAACTGCCATTTATACCGGAAGTTTCCATTATGGAATACATTTCTCATTTGTAGTGAATAGAATTATAATATGCTGATTTAATTATTGTATGTTTCCAATAATTCGCTTACATAGGGTGTGTAATAAGTGGTATAGAGATTAAAACTGTTAATAATTATTATTCCTTCAACTAATAAAACAACAGGGCTTGTTAATTTGTAAGCACAGAGTAATACTGTTTTGTACGCTGAAAATAGGAACAATTTACATGTTGTGTCTTGTTTCTTTTATGTCTGTAGTTGTGCAACATTGGTGCAATGTGAGAAATTCTTTTGTGAGAGACATAGAAGAACGCCATCTAAATAATTTTTCGGAATTTAAAACCAGCACTATGTGTATTCATATCTTGCAAAGGGTTTTAAATAAGGATGAAAGAATTAATATTTGGGTAACGGATTTATAAATTCTACTTTTAAATTGACTCCACAAATATAAAACGTACGGTGTCTAATCAACAGATCTGGCAGGTTAGTTTATCCACCGATTTGGAAGATTTAAATGTTCTGTTACATTTATTCCAAAATGTGCTGGTCACCCGTCATGTCGGAACCAGATCTCCTGTGATGGAATTACGATGAATAGAAAGAATTCTATTCTATCATGGCTAATAAAAGGATTCTATTGGTGGTTGCCAAGTAACGATTGTGTTTATGTCAACTATAGAATAGAATTCTATTACTCGTAATCCCACCACTGGTTTACGTGAAACTTCGTCAATTGCAGGACCAACCTTAGTAATTATAGACCTTAGTATTAATTTTTATTTATAAATCAAGTTGAATATGAAATTTTCCTACGTTTACAGTTGGAAGAATTACAGAAAAACTAAAATAAACCAACCGACTGCACAGTTTTTGATATAATTAGAAGCGGAAACAAATATTTTTCGATTGTTATCATTACAAACACGAATCACAAAAAAATGTAGATTTTAATGTTATTTTCGTATGTTCCGGGGTACAAGTATTCATCCGGTACATGTTCGTACCCCTATTCAAAATGCTTGTGGCCAAAATTTAAATAGATACATCCATGTATCATCTAGACCATGGCTTCTTAATCTGGGGCGCCACACTTCCAGGGATGCGACAGAGTGATACTGGTGTTGCGAGTAGTTGGCCTAGAATTTAGCTAGAACGTTCAAAATAAATTAAATATAAACAGGAAATATGCAACAAAATGGTTTGGAAAGTTGTCATCACAAAAAATGCTTTTACAAAAAAAAAATTTCTTCTTATCCTAACCAATTTTTATTACACACGTTTTTTAATAGTCAGAAGTAGTAGAAATAGTAGTAATAGTAGAAATAGTAGTAGTCAATTATAAGGGAGTTATTTCTAAAAATTTGTTTTAGGGTTTCCCGCCATAACTCTCCAAATATTAATCCAATCAAAAAAAATCAAATAAATCAGTGTTATTCACAGATATTTTTATGCTATTAGATCTTTCATTAGGTTTCGAAAATATATTTTCAAAGTTCAATCTATGTGAACCAATTAAAAGATTAAGAACCACTGTTCTATACTTGTTAGAATTTCAGTTAGTTGGATCATAACTTTTACCACGCCTTCCCGATGATCGACGGGTGTTCAATTTTTCTTTGCAGACCCTCTTTGCATCCTATGGACTGTAATCATCTACCTGTAATTCCATGTGTGATGTTTGACGTTGAGTACATTTCTTGGATGTCTTCGTTCTTTCGGCTTTCTCATTTAATGATAAATGGGGAAATTTAAGTGGAACTAAAGATCAGTAAAATATTTAGTTTTTAAAAACGGTGAGATGTTCTCTTGAGGTCGCTAGGTTAAGGACTAATTTTGGGGGCCTATTACAGTTTGGTTGATCTTGGCGTTTCTAGAGAGTAGTTTCGTATATGTCTGTCAGGGTTCTTGTATGGCTTGGCCAAAAATAAAATCCTCTACAACCATGGCAATGCACATGCCTATTCCAACGGTAATGCAACTCGAAAACTGGAAGAATTCGCCAGTGACTGAAGTAGTTGGCCATCCACCTTATTGACCAGATCTGACAACCTCCGACTTCTACTTTCCAAACCTAAAGAATATCTAGCTGGAAAGAGTTAGTTAGTTTTGGCGTTTTTAAAATTTTTGGCGTACAGCAACTATAGCTATTTGCGCCTAACACGGACCATCTAATCTAGCTGGAAAGATATTTCGGTTGGATAAAGAGGTCATGACTTCCGTAAATGATTACTTTGACTTAGTTGGCCATCCACCTTATCGGCCAGATCTGGCATCCTCCGACTTCTACTCCAAACCTAAAAAATATCTAGCTGGAAAGAGATTTCGGTTGGATGAAGAGGTCATGACTTCCGTAAATAATTATAATTGCAGCCTCGACAAAATCACTTTAAGGAAGGCATATAGATGCTCCAGCATCGCTGGACTAAGTGTAAAGAGATAAGAGGTGATTATGGAGAGATATTATATTTAAATTTAAAAAAAATCAGTTTCATTCGTACTATTTTTTATCCCGCCCTCGTAGAACCAACCCAGTTAAAGAACAAAGGTGAAGTAGTATCTCCTTATTTGATTCCAGTATATGCATTTTAAAATGCTGTGACTTAAAGTTTCCTACTTTAATTCTGCTTATGGATTCCAACAAACAGCATTGTCATCTTGATAAGTTTACTGGGGGTGCTAAATTCTTTCATAATTTTCCAAAGTTTGTCAAGTACAATGCAAATATTAATTATTATTTTAATATATCCTGCTTATTACGCAGCTTTTAATTAAACCTGGATTAGTTATCTTTCTAATATGAAACTAAGCAAAACTAACTGGTGATACTCTACTTTTACAGTTTTGTTTGTTATATTTAGTAACATTAATCATCTCTAGCCAATTCAATTATATCAATATATTTTATTGGTCATAATAATTTATATTTTGTATTAAAACTAAGAGGATAATAGGATCAAATGGTCTTGCCTTAGGCTTACTAACCAATGACACATGAAAGGGTATTTACTGGCTATCAAATGCCTAGGTCCGCTAATTAGTACCGTTCGATCGTTAACCATTAAACATCAGGACCAAAAATAATCCAGTTAAATCCTGTTTTACGATCATACTCAATAAGAATAAATAATGCTGGGCTGTTGAATTATTTGATTATTCCAAATATTCATTAAATATGCATATTTTAATCTTTCTTTAGATCCGCAATGGACATGCCGGTTTTAACTGTTTGGATAAGCGTTTATTAATTTAATAGAACTGTTTTATAATCTTCTAAAATATTGCCACGGAGATGAGAGTTACTATGCACGTCAATCAGACCAATTCTGTAACTCTGTTACCATGATAATTGTAACTAAATTTGTCTCTACGAGCATACTTTTTATAACATTTTATCTTGTAGTTACTACACAGTTACTACACAGTAATTTTTTACAGAATTGATCTGTATATTTGCAGTGGTCACTATATTGTGACAATAACTGCATATTTAAAACCTCTTTGTCAGCATTTTTTATTAAGCTCAAAGTATGTAGCGTCGAATATACAATGTAAATTAGATATATTAAATAATATTGTACAGGGTAGTTTTGAGAATTGTTTACGATACGTTGGAATATCTCATTTTGAATCTCATACCATCTGTCGTACGATAATTATTGCATTGCGAATAAAGTTCAGAAAAATCGGATGTAAAATTAATGTATTTTACCATCCAATATTTATCGGTTTAAATCTTTACCAATGCGAACAACGTCTAATTTCGTATGCTGAAAGAGTTCATATAATTGTACCTAACCTAGAGAGGACAGATAGTTTACAAAAAAAAATAAAGAATTATTTTTTATTGATGCTTTGTCCCGCATCAGTAAATCTCCTGGATTCGCAAAGCCGTTCTGTTTTCTAAACGTTTTGTAAAAATCTAGTTTATTACATTTGAAATTGAAGAGATTTATTATTTTATTTATATTGTATTATTATTATTTTTGTCTATAAAACTACGTTTTATGTTTAAAAATATTATTGTCATTATTATCGTTACAAAATAGTTCAAGGAAAATAAAAACATTATATTAATTGAATCGGTTATTTCGAAAAGGCCGCAACTCCAAAAAAGTAATTTTGACAGGAGAACATAAAAACGTCTCCGGAGAAGCGGCGTTATCAAAGTAAACAGAGAACAACACCTGCCAGGATTGTATAACAAACAGCGGAGATGAGGCATTTTCACATGTAACTAAGCTAAAAGCATATTTTGAGTTAAATGGTGACTTAACTCATTTATGCAAAAACAAGGAGATCTGGCCTTTTCGAAATAACCGATTCAATTACGATTCCGATAAGTATGTTTCGTGCTTAACACCCAACTCGAATAATGAAAAGTATAGGCATTATAATCAAGAGACTTTTGTAGAAAATAAATGTTTAAAAAGATTTTTATAAAATTTTATCTAAAAAAACAATTAAAAAATAAATCCTTCGATCTTCTTGTGCTAGACAGGAATATTTAATGGTCACCTTAGTTAAGTTACTAGTTAAGTATATTGAAAAATAAATTGAATTAATCTAAACGAACATAAATATTTCTTAAAAATGTGAGCAGCCAATTAGAATTTATTTTAAACAATATAAGAAAAATATAGCTAGTTGACAGTTAATAACCTCGATAGTATTTTTTACAAATTAAGAGTTGTTCACTACGGTCACATGAATATACTGCGCCATTATCGGTTCATTTTATCCGGACAAAAAAAAATTGGTTGGTTTTCAGTATCGTACAAGATCTCGTACGAAGATCCTGTGTACACAATACAATAATTCTCGTACGATTTATCGATTACGAACAAAATACGATTAAAAACGAGAAATTGCATCGTGTACTACAGGTATAAGCATTTCTAACATCTTTATTATGAGAGATATGGAGGAGGTTAAATTAAGGAAGATAAAGTATTTTTTGGGCGACCATATCAAAAACAGTTCTTTTTTATCATCTAGTACTAGCCAAACAATAAATCTTTTTCAGTCTAGGCCGCGCTTATTTTTTGGCCGCTGGATGCTAGCGCCATCATTTGTCATTTCTTAAGTTACAAGATCTCCATGGTTACACGGACACAACTGACAGTCAAACATTTATAATTGTAATAATTGTTCAATAACCATAAATTATCCAATGTAAATAAATAAATTTAATTTTTCTAATAAAAATTACTTTTAGTTGCCCAAAAAATATAATGTGCACCTTTGCTAAAAACATCTACTTTTTGGCCATGGTACACAAATAACTATGATTCTACAAATAATAATATTAAATTGAAAAATATTGATCATCAAATAAGCGAGTTATTAAAAATAAATAAATAAATAAATCAGGCGCACACCCAAGATTTTTTCCAAAAATGACAGATCTCCGTTTCCAAAATACAAGTGATGACTTAAATAAAATCCTCACTTATAAAATACAAGTGTTGATCTACAAAAAAAAGTCCTCGCTTTCAAACTGCATCTGATGACAAAAAAAAAAGTTCATGAGCTCTAGTGAATATTCAAGTGAAGAAGTATAAACTCCAGTGTGTTCCTCGAAAACACTAAAACCACGTGTTTTTGCAGTCCTTGGCGGGAGGGGCTGAAGTCAGTGAGCTCTCCTCTTGGATGCGCGCTTTTTTTAAATGATATAACACAGTGGTTCCCAAACTTTTTCGGTTCCGGGCGCCCTTAATGTATTAAAATTTTCCCGCGTAAATTGGTAAAATTTACTTTCCCAAAAGCAAATGAAGAGCAAAAACAGGTCCTCACCTCCCAAATTCAAGCGAAGGCATAGCAAAAAAGAAAAAAGGTCCTCATCTCCCAAATTCAATAAAGAGCAAAAGAAAGGTCCTGGGCTTCGCGTCGCACGAAGCGAAACTCCTGGGAAACGCTGGTATAACACCTAGTATTTTTTTAGTTTACCGCATAGAAAATGTATTTTTCTTTAATAAATTATCTGGCTATTATGGATCTAAATCCAATATTACAGTCTATTCCAAACGATTAGGCGGAACTAACTGGAAATTTAATTTTTGTAAGTTGTCATTAGCTATTTTTTTTTAAATATTGAAGTTGGCTTTTCCTGAACAAAATGATCAAAAGCTTCAATCAATCTGTAAAAATTACTAGATTTGAAAATCTAGTTCCGCCTAATCGTTTGGAATAGACTTTAAAATAGTATATTATTATAAGAGTTTTATAAGACGATGTATTGTCACATGAATTAGGAGTACGACGAGCAAAGCGAGGAGTGCTTCAAAGAAACAATTGTGACAGTACGTCGTATAAAATGAGCATAGTATACTATTTTTTATACTTTGCAACAGTTATTTTATAGAAATTTTAAAATTACATTTATAAAAAATATCTGGATCACCAAATCTAGGGATTTTTGTGAAATGCGGTCGCCATAGCAACAATTTATAATAAAACAATTTCTATGATAACACAACACAACAGTAATTTGACAGAAGCAAAACATCAAACTTTCGTTTTAAGTTTTCTTAATAATAACATTATAAAATAATTATCTGACATGGAAATACTTACAAATTGTATTAAATAAACATTTTAAAATATTTGAGGTTATCAATGACACGCCAGGAGTAGTACTGCCAATCTCTCAAAATAAAAGGTCACCAAAAACATTGTGAACGCAAAGTATAAAAAAGTTATTAAGACTTGGTTAACTTGTAATTTTTGTTAATGGTTGTTTTTCTTATAAAATACAACGATTTATTCAAGTTGTATTTCGTAAAATGTAATTCTTGTCAAAATAAAGAAATAATATTAAAGAAAAATAAATTATTGATAATGTACTCATATACAAAATTAGAAGTCCTCCCAAAATAGAAAAGGTCTTCGGATATAATATTAAATTTCAGCTGCACACGCTGCAAAAATCTTCAATGCACGTGTTTTATCTCTGCAGGAAGGTATTTTTTTTTTCTCTATCCTAAATCCGGATCTGTCAATAAAACAGGAAGACGGTTGACTTGATACACAAGTTTTGGCAGTACATAGAGATGAGGGTACTTCCGTGTTCTTTTTAAAAGTTCAAAAAGTAGCTTCGTAAAATTTCCGAACTACATTATAAGAATTGCCAAGTTTGGTTTGGCTTTATAATTGAAAAAATGTCAAAGGAAAGAAACCAATTTAAATGGTAGGCTAGAAATGTTTTTAGTATGTTGGGAAATCTTATTTATTACTTGAATAAATCATTTTGGATCAAAGGCGTTCATACTCAAATGGGCACTATTGCACAGTCAGAAAATAATAATACATAAAAATAAAGGCACTTTGTTAAAACAATATTAAAAAAAGTTATTAAGACTTGATTAAATAAGTATATCCCGAGTAAAAGAAGTATAATCTTTATATTTCATAGCCACCTATTTTATTAAGAGGAAATACAAGGTGTCTCAAAAGAAATTTTATATTTAGTGGATCGATTAAAAAAAAGTAAGCCGTATATAGAAAAAATGTTTATTAATTATTAAAATACACTTTTTGGGGATTTATTTCTTAAAAATAATATCGTCTAAATGTAGACCTTCGCGTTCTCGGCACTCATTTAATCGAACAGTAAAATTACTTATGACGTCTCGGCAGGTGGACTCAGGGATGGCTGCCATTTCGTGACGGATATTTTCTTTCAAGTGCGCCAGTGAAGTCGGTTTATTGGCGTAAACTTTAGATTTAAGATAACCCCATAGGAAAAAGTCCATAGGGGTTAAATCTGGACTGCGTGGAGGCCAATTTATGTCACCTCTCCGGGAGATCAATTTGCCTGAGAAAATTTCACGAACACGTGGCAGAGACATATTGGACGTGTGTGAAGTTGCTCCGTCCTGTTGGAACCATGTTCTTTGGTTATAGAGAGGAAAGTTTTGCAGTTCAGGTACCAAGAAGTTGTCTAACATCTCCACATAACGCTCTGAATTCACTGTAACTGCACGCCCCCTTTCGTCTTCAAAAAAGTAAGGGCCGATAATTCCTCGCGCCGACATCGCAGCCCATACGGTCACTTCAGGCGAATGTAGGGGTTTCTGATGTTTGCGTTTCGGATTCGTTGCACTCCAGTAGCGGCAGTTCTGCTTATTTACGTGGCCATTAAGATGAAAATGAGCTTCATCCGAAAACAAAATGTTGGTAAACGTTGAAAATCGCTCAATCACCTGATTTACGAAATTAAGCCTCTGACTGGCATCTTGGGGCTTTAATTCTTGCACCAATTGAATTTTGTAGGGGTGCAGCTTTAGGTCTTTGTGCATAATGCGATGTAATGATGATCTATGCACATTTAATGCACTTGCGAGCTTCCGAATTGAAAGGTTCGGGTCGTCACGAACAGACTGATTAACATTCTCCACGTTTTCTACCGTTCTTGATGACCTAGGTCGCCCGGATTTTGATTTATCCAGCGTTGTACCAGTCTCTTCAAACTTTTTAACCCAATATCGAATGAGAGGAATGCTTGGCGCATCATTTAAGTGGCGAAAACCTCGAATACTGCAGAATTTTCTACGCGCTACAGTCGCCGAATCACCGTTTTTGTAAAACTCTCGCACGCATAACGCGCGGTCTGCTCCCGAGAAACGCTCCATAGCGAGTGAATTCCCAAGAGCCAGGCTACCGATTGACATAACCCCCGCGCCCCTCGGATACGTTGCATTCACGCAGTAAGCTAAATAAATATAAAATTTCTTTTGAGACACCTTGTACAATTCGATAAATGTTAATAATCCAGTCTTATTAACTTTTTTATTATTTTTATTTATTTACTAGCTGTTAATCTAGATTTGTCTCAATTAGCAGCTATATTGGATGTGTATTTTAGATTTGACAGCTAATTAAAGAAGTTGTGTTTCTGTATATTCAGTGAATTTTTGATTTACACAATGAGGGATCAAAGAATATGCATTAACTTTTGTGTGAAAAATTAAATCAAGTGCTGTAAAGTAGCGCAAATGTTACAGAAGTCATTTGGTGAATCAAGTAGGAATGAACGAGCGATTTACAAATGGTATAAACGCTTTGAAGATGGCCGTGAGTCAGTTGAAGATGATGATCAGTTGAAGATGAAGATGATGGGTTGGGAGAACCAGTACTTGAACCATGAATTTTTATCGCAAGGTTACAGTTACTAAAGTATTCGAGCTTGTTACGTCGGCTGCGTGAAGCAATTTGTAGAAAACGGCAAGATTTATGGAAGGAAAATTCTTGGAAATTGCAACATGATAACAGCTCATACTTTATTGCTTGTTCGAGAATTTCTGTCCAAAAATAACACCTTAATGATACCGAAACCACCCTATTCACCAGATATGGTCCCATGTGACTTTTTCTCTTCCCAAAGATGAAAAAAATAATGAAAGGACAACGTTTGACGACCATTGAAGATTAAAAGCAAAATCACTGGAGGAGCTGAAGGCTATACCAATATGCGTTTCAGAAGTGTTTGAAAGACTGGACAAAACGGTAGCAGAAGTGCATTATACCCAATTTGAACTATTTTGAAGGGGACAATATAAAAAAATTGATGTGAAGTGCGAATTTTCACACATTTCAGGGTTTTGCAGGTATTTAATAACTGAATGATGATTATTAGGGATGCCAAAACAAATTTTATGTCAAAATATTTTTTTATGAATTTTAATTCGAATGCCTAATACCATTATTTAACTTTCTAAATATGTGCAGTATTTTTTTTTACATAGCAAGGTTCATTACGATTTTGAAAATTGCGCCTATGGCTTCTATTGGTTGCTTAAATCATTAGCCCCGCCCTCTGATTTCGTATACATCAAACAGAATTAAATTATAATTTCAACACTTCCCACTGGTTATTAAATTTACGCTTTTAAAAATTAAATGCAACATTTACCAAAATATAACTAGAATTTTGACAAAATAATTTAAACAAAAGAAAAATTAAATATTTAACATATTTTGGTTAAAAACACAAAAAATGCATTATTTTCCGAAAACATAATCTGATCAAAAATTCCTGTTGTACTATTTCGGTTCACACCAATATACATTACTTAGAATTTTTTTAGATTTTTAGTTTAAACCATCTGGGCTACAGGGTGTGGGACAAAATTTTTTTTGCACAATTTTGGCAAAAATCGCATCAAAATAATTTATTTTGCAAAAATAAAAATTTGATCGTTAATCCACGTACCAAGGGCTTTCATTTGATACCCTACTCAGAATTAAAAAAATATATTTTTGTTTTCGATGAGCACAAATTTGTTTATATTTTTAGGGGGGTATGTTTTTTAGATGTTTTAGTATTTTTCCTATGTGCGGGTCAAAGAGTTGTATAAGCATGCCAAATTTCAACTCTCTAGGTTTAGCCGTTTGGCTACAATTTTAACGAACAGACAGACAGACAGACGACAAAATGACGGTATAAGGATTTTTTGGTCATACCTACAAAACCCTAAAAATGATTAATAATAAATATTATTTTGTAAATTAAAAACTTTCTGATCGCATCTCGTACATGTAAATTTGATAATACTTAGTCCTAAGTATAAGTATAAAGTTTGAAGTTTCCAAACTTTTCACTTATATTTATATTTACAAATTAGAAACGTTTTAAGTAGCCTGCAGTGAATGCTTCATTGAAATCCAAATTTTCAAACTTTTAAGTATGATTATAAATACTTATTATAAGTATAATTCGGTAGCTGTGAATGCAGCTTTAGAATAATTAATTATACATACTACTAATTAACAGTACGAAAATTGTCGATTTAATTCCATTTTCCCTATTATCTTAATGTAATCTATTGAACAACCCTGTCGATCTGACGAATTGTGGTGGACACCCTGTGATAGATCTACATTCCTCAGTCCATGCTGGTCATTAGTGATAATAATGAGAGAATCCAATTTCCAGAGCTATCAATCTAGCTCAGGTGTAATTTCGGTTAAGTTTACTGGATAGCTATAATGTAATATGCATGTTCTTGTTAATGAGTACGCCTGAAATTACCATACAGGACCTGTGATTCCTAATGGCCAATGATTTTATTACTTCTACAATGAAATTTATCATTGCTTAATATGACAATATAGATCTCCAAAATGGAACTTATATTCGCAAGCAGCTCGTCTTTGACATATTATATCAGGGGTTCTTAATCGTTTCGAAGTAGCACAACACTTATGATTATAAAACATTTTTTTACGAAACACCAAAATCAATAACATATAAAGCGTGACTGAAAATTCTTAAGTCACGAGACCAGCTAGCTTTATTTTTTCGGAAAATATAACTAGCTAAATGATACTCGGAGCTGCGAGTTGATGTCAAATTACTAGTTTAAAATCACAGCGGCGTTCATACTATTTTTTATTGTCTGTATATAATCGATTATAAGATGCATGTTTCCACTATTTTGGAATTCGGGGTGCATCTTATATATACCTACAGCTACGTCGAATCAATGACAGCACTTCGCTACTCAAAGATTTTATTTCACGAATTTCGACGCAAGGGGGGTTCATTCATGACTGAACAGGCCAATTCTAGATACGAATATTTTGCCACAAATAGCGCAGAGATAATTATAGGCAGAATCAGGTAACCCTGTTTGGAATCTAGATTTGCGTTTATTGCGTACTAGTGTGGCGCGCTCTATATGTGTCCGTTTGTACTGCTGTATTCAGTTTGTCACTAGATTGCACCATGTACTTCGACAGAGGGGTTTTTCTTCCCAGTCTGGGCTGAGCAGCTGACAAAACTTGAGGTTATTTTTTAGCTTGCATTGTAATGTTGCTTAGAAGCTCCAACACCTCTGCAGTCTCCTTCCAACTCTGAATACAGTAATATTTTGGTTAACCTAGTATTCGGCGTCTTACATTCGATGGAAGACGGTTACATTTGACTGATGGGAGGAGTGGGTGCAAAACTATGCGAAAGAATGAGAAAAGATATAGATATACGCGCGCAAAAAAATGGCTGGCTGGTGGTTAAATGGTAGATTGGTTAAAAAAATGTTTGGAATAGACGCCCAGGAGCCCTACGTAACCCATCGAGCATGTTATTTTAAATGCTTTTAATAGATATTTAACTCAACAGTTAAAACATTTTTATGTTTTCGTATGGCATAATGCCTAGGTATTGCGACTAGCGGTCTCTGGTATAACATACGACTACTTTTTACGGTAGCCGAGACCGCATGCTTTACGTGCCCTCTGAAGCACGCCCTTGTTCCCGAATATTAATTCAGAGATACAGGTACTAATTTAAGGGAAAGCTGAGTGGGCCTACGGTTGTTAAGATTTTTTTTGAAAAACATTTTGCTCATTCTGGGGGTGGAAAAAACTCACGATGAACTGGGAAACTCGATCTTAAACTTGCAAAGCGATTAAAATAGTTAAAACCAGAGCTTCGAACCGTTATTTTTTTCGTTTCGGTTTTCGTTCCGGTTCAATTAAAAAAAAATGTGTCAGTTCGGTTCCAGTTTTCGTTCCAGAAAAGTAACGTTTTTTTTTCGGTTTTCGGTGCAGTTCCGAGTGATAAATTTTTAAATGGTTTTATTTGTATTAGAAATTTATTTTCTACTATAATTTAGAAGAACATTTTATTCCTTATTTTGTAATAATCATACCAAGGTCGCTGCCAGGGGGGTTCTGGACGTCAACATATTTTTTTTACTTATCAGTTAAAAAATTAAGATTTTTTTCTGCTCATCAGCTTAAAAAACCAGTGGCGAAGAGAAACCTCCGCAGGACTTGCCCTCCCAAAAAAAAAAATTAAAAAAAAAATTTATTTAATTTTTTTTTTTTTTTTAAATATTTAGATAAATCTTCAAAAATACATCAAATTATGTTCTATACAAATTTTTGTCCAAGGCTTGTTTTACTTGTTACGAATTAATTATCATGACCATGGAAACGTTACATATAAATATAAAAAAATTGAGACTTGGAAAAATTTTAAATCATTTTACAAAAAAAATTCAAAATTTTTCGTTTTATCAAAAAACGTCTCAAATAAAAGTTATTAGTTATTGCATTTATAGTAACTTTTGTTCAATAAATTTTTTCGAAATATTTTTCTGTTGCTAAATATTCGCAAAAATCTTAAAATCGACACGAGTAAACTCACATTTCTATTCAAACGATCTTTATAAAAAACAATAGGGTTCTTCCCATTTAATAGGAGAATTTTTTAGTACCAAAACGAATTCTCTAAGTTGAACCGTTCTTGAGTTATCGTGTATACATACAGACACACACACACAGACACACACATACGGACGGCACTTCGAAAATAGGTTTTTTGGATTCCCTGGACCATGAAACGTGGTCATCAGTCAAAATCTCGACATCGAAAATTTTCGCGATTACAATACTTGCCCCTTATATATTAAGGTCGGGCAAGTAATAATCTTAAATAAAATGTAGTTTATATTCACACCCATAAACATTATTTGAAACGAAATAAATCTTTGTTTTTTTTTTTAGTTCAGCTCTAGTTTTCGTTCCGGCAAAAATAACGATTTTTTTTCAGTTTTCGGTTCAGTTCCGGTTCGAATAATAGCTCCGGCATCAAAACTTGCAGAATGGCTGTCAGCTGATTGGAATAAAATTCGGAAGACAATAGTGAAGTACTCTTTAAAAAAATGCTGAACCACTAACGGCCTTAATGGCACAGAAGACGATACCCCGTTTCGGATACCTGGTTTCGGATACTCGGTTTTGGTTACCCGGTTTTACTTCGATTTCGATCCGTCGATTTGACGGATATTCGGTTCGGAATACCTGTTTCCAGATAACCGGTTCCGAATACCCAGTACTAAGCTCGGATAATGGGAACTGGTTCCGGGTGCGGCATGGTTGTTTTCTGACAGCACTAATAATAACCAAACGTTCTTTACTATCTGGACGAACCTGGTGCTTAAAAAGATTATTGTAATTAGTCGTAAAGGACTATGTAAATTTATATTATACAGATTTAATCTATATAGTTTACATTTTTTATTATTAATGAAATTTCCAAGCTTATCTAACATAGAAAATCCTTGTTTCTTATTGTGGAAAATTTGAAAAACATGTTAACCACATTAAAGCTATTACGATGTTGTAAACGCGTATGAATTGTATAAGATAGCGGCTTTGAAATAGGAAGCTGTTATTACTAGCCGCTACCAAAGGAAACCCTATAGATTTGACCTCGTAACCCGATTCCTGTTCCAGATCATTGTAATGCTATAATATCTTGTTTTTGTTCGGGTTTTGTGTCTGAATTATCACCTCAGACAACCTTTTGAATAAGTTTTGAATAAGAAATCTTATCAAAAAAACATTCAGAAAAAAGGTAACAGTTTGTTTTAATAGTGTTGGATAACATAAAACTAATATTGTACACAAAAGAAATGTTAAAAAGATATTACATTTACATCCACCATCTACATGAAGCATATAGAGTTACATACAATTTATTTAAGTCTTAGATAGTCGAAGAGCCGCCGCGTTTGTCTCAGTCACAGTATGCAAAAATTCATAAGTCCTTTACTGGATTTGAACCCAAACGCCCCAGACTTGACGTGTGCAAACTTTCATAAGATCGCCCTCTACTAGTAGGTTTATATTGAAAACTACCCAAGATGTCGCCCTTTTGATGAGCCCTCAGACCAATAACCAAGATGGACGCCGTTATTTACATTAAGTTGTGTCGCCAACATTGTTTGTTTATATTTTCTTAGAATGAATCGTTACCTCCCGAATATTTACAAAGATACTGGAACACCATTTGTTACTTATTGTCGAAGTTGCCTTCTTTACGTGTTTTTTTATATTTGATCATGCTAAACAATATCTTGTGGTTTTTAGATTATTTTTAAACATAAATACATTATAATGGTACACATTATATGAAGAAAAATGGCTTATCGCTTTATAGATATAAAACTATGATTTTTATTTAACAAAAAATATTATTGGTATTATCGTTATAAAATAGTTTAAGGAAAATAAAAACATATAGTAGTATTAATTATGATCCTCTTGACCCGGAATGGAATGTTTAATGTACATCTTAGTTAAATATATTGGAAAATCCAAAGGACGTTTTTGAATACATCCAAACGCATAGAAAAAATTCCTAATAATGTCAACAGCCAATTCGAATTTATTCTAAACAAAATAAGGAAAAATATTGCTCAAGTTAGCAGTAAATAACCTCGAAAATATTTTTGACGTGTTAATAGTTGTTCTCCACGGTCACATGAATATGTGCATGCTACTGCGCCGCTATCGGTTTATTCTATCCAATATTTTAGTTCCGGACAATAAAAATTGGTTGATTTCCATTATCGTACAAGATTTTGTACGAAAATCCTGTAGTACACGATACAATTATCCGATCACTTAAAGAAATGTGCTTCTTTCCCACCTTCTTGTGCACCTTCTAAATACATTTTATGTGGACAATTGTGTTACTTCTGTAGACAGTCCAAACGAATTGGACATATTTCGTGTGGGATTGATAAACCTTTTAAGTAACGCGAAAATGGACTTAAGTACGGGGAAACAAAGTGAATCGAGTGACAACCCGGGAACTTCACGAGTGAGTAGTGTACTTGGTTTGAAATGGGACAAAATTTCGGACATGATTGGTTGTTCCTCTAAAGTTTTTGCTACAATATAATACGCCCTGGTATGGACGATGTTTCTCTTCTTGCCCACGAATAATTTGGCTAATAGCTTGGATAAGAAGATTTGCTTGTAACGTCAGAAAGGAAAGATTATTTGGTGAACTTTCAGTGACGGCAGAGGCCATAAATGAAACAATGCACGAGACAAAAGTGAAGACAGAGACCGTCACTCGATGTGAAATTAGTTAAAATACCTAGAAGATATATTTAAAAGACAGTAATTTAATTTGTTCTTTGCAAGATTATTAACAACAAATTAAAACCAATAAATACTAATTAAAAAAAAAAAACAAATTAAAGGTATGAGGATGTTGTAATTCCGCCTTTAAAAAAACAAAAGAATAACCGTTGTCAAAAATAGCAAAATAATTGAAAATGTAATAAAGTTTTTTGACAGTAAATAATAGTTGTGGTTTCTTTGTGCGTTTTATGTCCGGAAACGAATACCTATTTAAATATTTGAGTTTTAATTTTGCGCGTTGCGTTGAGCCGGTGACTGGTAGTTGTCTCAACATAAGTATCCATTCGATTATATTGAAAAATGAAATTAATTCCACAAAGCAAAATACAGTATTGTGAGGAAACGAACTTTTAAACTTGCCAATTGCCCTCATACCTTAATGCATGGAAATGTAGGTAATAAATATTTCACTATACTACTCAAACACATCCAATTTCGGAAGCTATTCCTTAGTATTTACATCATACGGAAACTGAAAAATACATAGATTGAAGTTTACAGCGTTGTAAAACTGAGTTACAATTTTATTGCTGTTTAAAACAAGAATCGGAGAACTACATCCCCTCTGTAAAATATTCATTACGTTTACTGATATCTGATGGTAGGTGTTAGTCATATAGATGTCTAGACAGGACAAGATTATCTAGATCCATCCTTTTAGGTATAATGCGTCACAGACATGAAAATAGATTATATCATTACAAACTTTGAAAACATAATATGCTGAAGTTTCGACGTCAAGTGTTGCAACAACAGACTCATCGCGTTGCATTACACTCTGATTCCCAACTACTGTTCAACAAAATATATTGAAGTTGTGGTTGGCTTCACGTTCCAGTTTTGAAGTTTCTTCAATAAAATGACCAGGAGTTTTCAATAACTATTGTTCTTGGGGTTCGGTAAATTTCAAGTGGTTTTGAATTGAGTTTATATAAGGCACTTTGAACTGAAAACTAATTAATAGTATGTTATGGATTCTAAACATTAATCACTGCCTGAAATGATGAAACTAAACAGCGCACAACTGTACCCATCTCTTCATATAAAACAATTACAACTAGATAGCTCTTGTTCCATTATGTGAAAAATAAACTACACTTCCCGTGAAGCAATACAAGCTTTTCTTGTCAGGGTTGGTACGATCAGTTTTTGCACCTGAGATGATCTTTAATAATTGGTTATACACACTTTTCGCATTAGATGTTTAAGATTAGTGAACCTTAAGTCCACCGATGTTTAAGATCGGTTTGCATTCACACTAGATGTTTAAATCTCCAGTGCTGCCATCTGCTACGCTCATTTAGTCTTAAGTTAGCGTCAAGAAATTACTAGTTTTGAACTCTCTACGCAGACGCACATTTTGAATTATCATTAAAAACGTATGGATATTTTATTCCATTCTACAATAAAGAATAAATACACCTGTTTTAACATATAAGTCGATACATTTTACATTAATAATTGCAGCTATGTATTGTATTACATATATACCTTATTAAAATAACTAATTTAATTGTAACAATAAGTATAAACTTTTTATATTGTAGTTGGATGAGGCCCCCTCACAATTTTCACTTCCTGTAAGAAAGTGGTTAAATGTTAATTTTCCACAAAAATGGAAATTCCCAAATTTTTCCATGTACTACGTAAAACAAATTTGATAACGTTTTTGGAGGTTTGAGACAAAGCAGGAGTTTTTTGCATGTCAATTGCTGAGGTAGATTTACCTGTGTGACAACTGGCGACCTCCCTGCTGGCAACACATTTACCTACCATGAAATATGAGAATACAAAACCGCGAGATTTAAAAAAATATATTATGAACATATTATTATGAATATGGTTTTTTAACAAATAAAATATATATTTTAAATATAAATCGTTTAGACAAATTTTTAATTCAAGGAATTGCGCTGAATTCAAGTATATTCAAGGAATTCAAGGTACAATTTCAAATTCCAGGAGATTCCAGGATATTCCAGGATTCCAGGAGTGGTAGACACCATGAGCGTTTCTCAACCGAAAACGCACCGCAGACCAGGAAAATATATAATTTTCTAACGCGGACCACTAATAATAATTATTGGTTAATTTTTTGCAAGAAAGCAAATATATTTAAGTTGCTACTAAATACATTTATTTTATTTGTAGAAACAAAAAAATTATAGAAAATAAACAAAATATAAATTATTTATATAAAAAATGTGCATAAAAATAACAAAAAAAAACTTAAAAAAACACATACAAAAACTTTCGCGGACCACTAAAATTTTTCTGCGGACCACCTGTTGAGAAACACTGATATAAAATGTTGACAGCACAAATTCAAACAATATTTTTCTATATTAGAAATGATATTGGCAATGCGTACTATCTTCAACACGCAAATCTTCGTCTTAAGCTTGTGTTAAAGCGAGGTCACAAGCTTTCACACCAACACTTCAACTCACCCTCACTTTAGCATCGGGTCTTAAACATCTAGTCTGAAAAGGGTATTAGAAATATTGAAAAAGATAGTAATATTTATTTTGAACTACAGTACAGGCCGCCATAAATTACGTCATCAATTCTGCGTGAGAAAACAGCTGAACACATTGACGTACAAAAAGTTTTAAATAAATGTTGTTTATACCAAACAAACAAAATTATGTATTTCAACTTAATTTTTACTCGTTTTAGTACACGGTGTACCTGAAAACGTTCAAGAAATAAATAATAATAACAGAAATTAATGAACAAAATCGCACAATACTCGTAATCAAAAACCAAATAAAGTAAGTGACGCCACTGACATGTGTTTAACTGTTGATAACGTAATGGACGAAATTTGGTTTCTGCACAAGAACCCTGTGCATCTTCCGCCTGTATTTTCCTTTTACCGAACGAGCTCTTCGATGTTGACCAAAGATTGCACACTGTTAATACGGCCATCTATTCAACTATTAAAAAAAATATATATATATATCCTGTATTATCACTGTATTTGTAAGAACTATTAGGACATGCCAATATAATTTAAAACAAAATGTTTAAAAGCCATCAAAAATATTTATTTATTTTTTGTGCCAAGACTTCCGCAGGGCTTTAAAGAGCAGTTGTGCTTTTGCACAGATGCTCTTTAGTTCCATATTGTCCAGATCTATAATATATTTTTCGAAATTAGATTATATATTTTTTTTAAATCCATTTGACAGCGTATTTTTACTGAATTCAACAATTATATATTTATATCACAAAAATAGAGGAAAAAAAAATATTGAAATTAAAACAACTTATATTTTTAATATTAGTGTACAGTAGTTAAGATTTCAATTACTCCTTGTAAATAATTTTCTATTTGATTTCCATTATTTTCTAAACATAATTCTATTCGATATAAAACAGATTCATAAATAATATCATATTTATAACAAAATAGTTGAATATCGCTTCTCTACCACCGATTGAGATAGCAGTACGTGAGTATTCACTCCGAACTAGGGTTTCCAATTATCCGACATTAATGAATATCCGAATTTCGAATACAGAAAATTCAAAGTATTCGGATATATCCGGATAACAAATAAGAAATTAAAGATAATAGATTTAATCCAATATTCATGGTGTTTTATAACTCATTTATTTAATTTAATTTAAGTATTTTAATTATATACATTAATAATTCAAAAAATTATAAAAAAGAAATATAAAAAAAATTATATAATTAAATTTATTTCATTTTTAAAAATGCGTATTTAAAGAAGATAATCGCCTTGAAAGTTTCAAAATTCAAGCAAGTTGTAATTTTTGTCCTAGTCAGGCCTGCAATTGAAAAAACGCGCTCTGTTGTAGGGTTGTAAATCGAAGGCAAAACATCGATGTTCAACATCGATGTTAACATCGGCGCCTTACTATCGATGTTGAAAAAACATCGAAGGAAATACATCGATATATCGGAAACATCGATGTTTTATTAATATTAAAAAAAGCTATTTATTTATATTATATAGGTTTTATTTAATAATGTAAAGATAAAATACGAAAAAAGTAACACGTCATACACAAAAAGCATTTATTAGATTTTGAAATAGAAATATTCCTTTTTAATAGTAATTAATTTCACATTAATATTATTATACCCAATATATTAATCCTAATTTGTACCTACAGTCTATTCCAAACGATTAGACGGAACTAACCGCAATTTTCATTTTTGTAATTTCTCATTAGCAGAATACGAAAAAATAAGAAGAAACTTTTAATTGTTGCAAATAATGCGAACGACGCCAACACACTTTTTCTTTTTGAGTCTTGTTGACACTTTCCCAGTTGTTATTCCTCCAATCCCTGGATTTTTGTAAGTTGTCATTAGCTATTTTTTTATATATTGAAGTTGACTTTTCCTGAACAAAATGATCAAAAGCTTCAATCAATCGGTAAAGGTAACTAGAATTGAAAATCTAGTTCCGCCTAAACCAAACGAACAGATCTTATTATTTTTACATTTCTAAAATGAAATATTGGATTTTATTTCAATACTAATATAGTAATCTTAATGTTAATTTTATATTATTTAACATAAAAATATATACATACACAATTATTTTTATACTTTTTTAAGTTGAAATAAAGTCTGTTCCTTTGGTTTAGGCGGAACTAGATTTTCAATTCTAGTTACTTTTACCGATTAATTGAAGCTTTCGATAATTTTGTTCAGGAAAAGCCAACTTCAATATATAAAAAAATAGCTAATGACAACTTACAAAAATCCAGGGATTGGAGGAATAACAACTGGGAAAGTGTCAACAAGACTCAAAAAGAAAAAGTGTGTTGGCGTCGTTGGTCGTTCGCATTATTTGCAAAAATTAAAAGTTTTTTCTTATTTTTTCGTATTCTGCTAACTGCTAAGAAGAATAAGAACTAACACTATTAGTATTGTTGTAACACAATAGATGGCGCTTATATTTTGTGTACTAATTTTAATAAAAATTAAATTTTTAAGATTCCAGCGCCTCTAGCGGTAGTTTCTGAATTTCAAAGTTTAAACATCGACATCGGTAGTAGACATCGAGGTTTTATCGATACTATCGCCAGCTGACTATCGATTGTAAAAACATCGATGTTTTTAAAACAAACATCGATGTTTTCGATACATCGATGTTTTTTTCCCATCCCTACTCTGTTGCAGTAGATGTTGGTTTTATTGAAAGAAGTGAATTAAATAATATATTTAAATAATCTCGTTCTTGTTTTTTTTTTGATTTTCCTGATTAATCTGAAATGAAAGCTTTAATTCATTTACATATTTCGTCATTTGATTTAAAGGAACTCTCGTAAAGGCGAAAAGGTATAAAAAAAAGTGAAAAAATTGTTGAAAAAAAAATATTTAGTTTATTCAAAAAATATCCGGATTATCGGATATCCAATGACAATTATCCGGATTATCGAACAGTCCAAATTAGTCGGATAATCCAGATATTCCGATATTCGGATATCCGGATTGGAAACCTTACTTCGAACATACCATCAGGTCAAGAGCTGGTATGCAGTCTCGAGTTATGTCCTGTTCCCACCCTTCAGTTTACATTCCGCAAATTTACGCAAAAAAAAAATGTTAAAAATAATAGGATATTTTGGGTATTAGCAGATTGAAGTGAAAAGTACATTTTTCATGGATTCGAAAAATTGATAAATTTTGCACCGCTCTAGCGGCGAAACCATTCAAAAAAAAATTATGAAAGCTAAATTATAGAGAATTTATTCCTCTTTAATTCAATATACATATATTTTTGTTCGAATTTAGTAATGGAACGCAGATATATATACAAAAAAAAAACAACATTTTTTGCACGTATTTCGAAGATTTTTCGAAATTTTTCAAAAAAAAAATATATATATCGCAAAATGTGGACTCGAAAACAGCACCTCATAAATTCCTAATTTGGCGGCAATACTAATTCAATACCTGATACGGTTGGGACCGGCCCTGTTCCTTGCTAAAAGTTCTTAACAAACCTTGTAGTAGCCATAAATGTCTCAAATTCATTAGTCATATCACGATAATAAGTATCCAAAAGCACTGCTACAGACCTGTAACAAGAAAACGTGTATAAGTATAATGCATAATCCACAGCAACGTATTAGACAACTTTTTTTAGGAATTTGTCGACGACCAAGAAACCTAAAGCCTGGTTTATAATAGACTCATATTTTTTTTTAAATTGAATTCATAATTTATTCAATAAAATTACTCAGTAGAAAACTTTTTATATTTTTCCGAACAATGGATTTTTTTGAGTAGGTCTTTTTTGCTTTGAAACTTTTTATAAAAATCAACACAGTTTTGTTCATAATTTACTTTAATCAGTAATATTGCTTTTAATGTGTCTACATCAAGTTGAGTCTTGTCTCTTGTCTAAAAGCTGTTAATCAAGGAAAATACCCTTTCAGTATATTTTTTTAAGTTCAAGTTTTGTAAAAATAATTTTAGTTGAAATATATTAAAAATAAAAATTGAAAATAACTTTTCTAAAATTCGGACAAGACAAATATTGCCTCTAACAAAAATTCGGTACGCAAGGCGAAAATTCGGGACTGTCCCAGCAAATTCGGGACGTATGGTCACCATATGGTTCTTGTTTGCTTATTATGTTATGTAGCTATTATAAACCAGGCTTTATACTCATGTGTCTGTACTTGTAGCATTAAAATCAAAAGTAAATCCTATAAATACCATGATCAATATTATTTTTCAAAATAACACATTGATTATAATGTAAGATATTAGACTTTATTTAAGTACAATCTTGCAACACATTTTATAATTATAAAATTTCTCATTGCAAAATCTGATATTGTGCCTTGACAATAGGGGATACGCATAAATTTTGTATTTCCTTAAAACTACATTATTTTGATATGTTAATGTTAGTTATGTCATCTAACAAAACAAAAATCACATTTTAATTAATATTATAGCCAAATTTTTTAATTAAAATATTGTAAATTTGAAATAACCCGACCACGGCGCGGAGGTTGCCGAGTAAAAACGACTGAGTATGACGTCAAACGATAGGGGTTTCACGTCAGAGATACAGCTACAACATAATCTTTACACGTGTGTATATTGTATTGTTCGAGAGTTTTGTATTTGTTTTTAAACAATTTTTCACGCATTTATTATTAAAATGGCAGATAAAGATTTTGTTAGGGCTCAGAGTGATAATTTACCCAACACTGATGCATTTATGCTCATGGAATATATGAAAAATAATGAATGCTACAGTGCTGAAGAAATACGTGGTGTCAAAGCAGACCTGTAAGTAATTTTTATTTTATATTCTATGTAATATTTATGTAATTTAGATGTCAGAATTCTACTACATTGTTTACATGAAGTTACAAAACGTTAGAGGCATAATTGAAATACTGCAATATAGGTTATATATTTTAATATAAAATTTAATTCGGTAAACATGTATAAATTGTTTTTATAGAATGAAACTTTATTTTAATTAAAATCACTCTAACTTTACATAACCTATAAAAGTTATACAAACAAATAAGTTCAAAACAGACTATGTACGCTGGGTAAGCTAGTAGTGTCATGCGTCAGTTAGAAGGGGTATGACGTCACACGTCGTTTTCGCGCGCTACATACATTTATGATTTTTTTAAACCTTCAAATTAAAAAAAAAAAAAAATTAAAAACTGATTTTTATGTTTATATGCAACAAGAGGAATATAATAAAAAAAAATTAAAAAAAACATGCCTATCCCCTATTCTAGCACTCAGATGCCACACTCATCAATTGAAAAAGGTTCAGTAACGCTTTCTTAAAGCTTCTGCCAAAACACGACAGCTCTTAAATTAATTCAGTAGACAAAATTTTATGTTACATGAGTCATTTTTCGGTATCTTATGTTTACAAATGAATCGTTCTTCCAAACTTCTTGAGTAATAATGAATAGAAATACTTCATTTTCCATCATTCCATAAAATTCATGAAAATAATATTCAGTCGTAAACATCTAAGGAGTGACTCCAGACTTGAACAAACGAGTTTATTGGTAGGCTAAAATTGCAAGAGGGTAATATCCCCTACCTTCTTTTCAGCAATGATTCAGCAAGTTCATGATCCGTAAGTAATACTCCGGAAGTCTCTTGCCCGTATCTTATTAGTGTTGACAGAGTCAACTATATGCCAAGTACCACACGTAAATATCTCCAAACTGCAAGTTGTAAAACTTACTGAACCATATATTTAATGGACCTTGTACTGTTCCACTACTACTTTTGTTTTCTGCTGAGACGTTAGGTTTTTTTTTTTTTGTTTATATTTATATAGGAGATTTGAGAGGCAGGAAGTAACAGTTTTTTTATTGATCTTAACTTACGGTGAATTTAGGGGGATGTTGTATGAGGTAAATGCGGTTATAAAATTTCTCTTCCGGTTTCATTTAGGTTGCATATGGTATGTCGATTTTTTGTCCCTCGTTATTATAGGTCAGGGTGGTATAGGGTTGTTTAGAAAGTATGTAGGGATTTGTAATACAAAGAAGAGCACGGTTTTTAGGGTTTCTTAGTTATTTCCAAGAATCAGATATGGCCAAACTAAACTACACATTACACTAATTTAATTCTATTTTTCTCTAAAATGTAGTTCAAGTTTTCATCCAAACTTCTAGAATGGCATTTTTTTCCCATAAATTTTATGACGTTTCAACTGCATGGTTTTTAGCGTCGATATAAGTTTACAATACGTTATTTATAGTTACATGTCATTAGTTATAACATATTGTGCTTATTATTGGGTTTATTACAGGTGAGGTTGGTTTAGGTTTCTGTCCTTTCGTATTAAATTGTATCTTCTTATTTGTATGTTGTTGTTTGGCGTTAGTCTAGTTTCTTCTAAGCATAGTAAATCGTTTTTTTTTTTTTTGTTGGCTATTAGTTGGTTAAGCCGTTACAGCTCCATTGCACTATTTTAACTATTTTGAAATTATTCAGTTTCGGCGTCTGATTCTTCTTCGTCTTTTAATTGTTGTTGGATTTTGCTAGTGGCTTTTGTTAGTTGTATGTTGGCCGATCTATTGCTTGTGAATTTATTGACTTGGTTAATCATATATAATAGACCTCTGATGTCAGTATATTCTCTGGCCGTTTGAAGTGGGTCTTTGCAGCTATAGACGTTTTCTATTCGCGACTAAAACTAACGTTGGCGGCGCTGTGTACAACAGCTGATAGCGGACAAGAAGCGTATATGTCAGAAGTTTTTTCTTAATATTTATCTGTTCAAACAATATTTCGGCAAAAAAGCACTGTATTTAAGTCACTATATTTTAAAATACTTCTTAATTCACATAAACTGCAGCACAATACGCTACAAATATTATCCAAATATACGCTTCTGTTTAATTTAGCCAGTCACCACCAGATGTGTCACTGTTATTTGCAGTCGCGAATAGTTATAGAGTTTTTCATATTTTATGATTAATTTCGGAGAGTTAAATAGTTTTTCGGCTGGCTTTAGCCATTTTTCTATTGGGGTAGATGGGCTCGATGCTCTTTTAGAATTTTTGTTTTTGGTTTTGATGTTGTTTTCCACTTCAAATGGTTTTTTAAAACTCATTCCTTGAGATGCATCGATAGAGTCTAAACTCTCTTAGCTACTGGTTGAAGGGGCTGGTCTTTTGCTGTTTGGATTTGTGTTCTCGTTACATCATCTTCGATTTCTGTGGTGTTTTGTTTGATCCCGGGGATTTTGTTTGACTTATCTTGCTGTTCAGTATACAGTTCAGCTATGTTGTGTTGATTTTGTTGCTGTTTCGTCTTGTGTTGATGTTCTGATAAGACTTGTGTCTTCTGATAAGACTGGATTTGGTATTGGGTTTCGTTTTGTTATTGGTTATCTTGCTGTTTTTGGGTTTCTTTTTGTTTTTGAGAATGTTGTTCTTGTTGTTTTTGTTTTTACTCTTGTTGATTTTGAAGTTGATTTGTTGTAATGGCATTTTAGAGTCAATTTATATTCTAATTTCATTCTATAACCGGACCTACTTTTTGTTCAAGTTTTACTGTAGAAGTGTGCAACAGACATTAATTTCATAATTGCTCCAAATAGTTGACGGCAAGCAAAGGATCTGCAACTTTCACGACGTTTTATATTGGTAATTCTGCTTATTAGGCACGTGCTGCTCACCCTTTTGTCAACCCCACAAAAAAATAATGTGTGCTTGACAAATGTAGCTTCTAGATTCCAGTTCAAGTTTTTAGGGTAAATTAACACAAAAATAGTCGCACTTCAGCAAACTTAAAACGAGACTATTATACACCTAACAGCGATTCTAATTGCAATCACACCCAATATTCTAGATTAATCATAGCCAATCAGAGCTAAACTCGTTAACCATAGTTACCTAGTTTATCAACATATGTGGCACACTGGCCCACAAACTTTTGAATACCTTTCGCAAAAATATTCTTTGGTTGCGCGAAAAATCACTGATGCACCTTTAATTTTATCTACAACAATATCAAAAACTTTAGTAAACTGTCAGTAATGAATGTTATTGTGAGATTGCGAGTAGTGTTTGATATAAAGCTCACATTTGTTCTATATTTAGATCAAATGTGCACCTCATCGCATTTACTAATATTGCTGCATTCTTTACTCTATTATTCCCTTGTTCGATACAAACTTAAATATTGGTGCGTCGTTTGGGATCCAATGTATGACCGTCCAGAAGAATTCTTCGAAAAAGATCTAGCATAAAAAAAATGTTATTAAATGCGACCCGCGACTTAAAAGTGAATCCTGGTGTAGAGTACAAGGGGTATAAGTACAGTTTACATAAAAACAGAGTTAAGCGTAAAAATGGTACGAATACAGATCTTTGTCATATGTCTACAGTGTTTTACAAACTAGTTGATAGCCACTTTATAAAACCACCAATCTGGAGTGGAGTGTGGAGTATTAGTTTGCTTGTAGAATTTTCCTTTTACTGAAGTTTGAATTTTTTGGAAAGTGCATGTCACTTATACTCCTTGTGCTAGAGATCCCTCATTTGAGATATATTTAAGTCCTCAAATATTTCAGATTAGAGATACTGAACAAGTATAATTGAAACTGAACATAAAAATAAAAGGCAGATTATCAATTTATTTACACAGATAGTTCAATATTCTCCAACGCAAATTAATATAAAAACAGTAAACACAAAGCAAATATTGTAAAACAAATTGTAAAGCATCAATTACTCATATGCATTTCCTGCGATAAAAAAATAGATATGCACATACCATTGTGAATCTAACAAACAATAGCAATATCATACAACATATGACACATAACCTAAACAAATAAGAAAATAATTTTAACCCAAGGTTAACCCGACTAGACATCGATACAATCTGACAGGCAATTTTTTCAAGCTACCCTTTTTCCTGGTAAACAAATCGTTGCGGATATTGAAGATATAATCACGAAGTAACCTTGAAACATATCCAGCACTTTTACAATATCGCGTTATACTGTTCTTCTATAATTAATGTCACCACATTGTTCATAACTTAGGCATATATCGTATCGAGATCTTTGTCTCGCGAAGGTCGATGTTATTTTATGTTTTCTCATGGAAATATTTTTATAGGAATGAAAGTGATTCAGTTAAAAATATGAGTAATATTTTTAAGGACACAATTTTATTAGATCTACCAGGAAACAAAGAACATGGTAAATTTTTGTCATTTTAAAAAAATGTTTGATAGTTATACCCTCTATACATCCCTATGTATAACTAATAATACAAAAAATTATTATTAACATGTCCAATTATTCATTTTATCGATGTTTTTATCAAGGTGTACATATAAGTTGTCCATCGTAAGCTGAACCAAAAGGCATAAAACTTTAAATGCGCAGTGGGTTAATAGGCTCCGCCCTCACTATTAGGGATTCGACGTTGAGGCAATTATATACTAGTAATAAATACAGTGCCATCCGTCGATGGTTTATTTAGTTAGTGGATATATAATTGTAATCGATATACAATGAGTACGAACGCCACTGAATCTCCCGGTTCAAAACGACGGCCTATAGAGGGTAGAAGTGCCCACTCATCTAACAACAAAAAGATCACCTTATGTTGGGCAATTTATACTTGGAATAAAATCAAAGGCAAAAAAACGAAAACCATGCGAATCAGTACTAAGATCAACAACATCGTCACCATTATGGCCGTTTTTTGGCACTAAGTAAATTAAGAGCCTGCATTGGGCTCCATCATTTTAAGGGCCCAGGACTTCCCTTTATTAATGCAGAGGTCCTGCGCATACGATCTTAATTCGTTCCTGACTGCGGTTCGTATTGTTACATGGTTACAATTAAAATATAAAACATATTTGGTTGTGAGTGCACAACTGCTTAAATATTGGACTTTACTTTATTATACACTAATTAATATACAACAATAACACAAGCAATAAATACCACTAGTCATTACACTTATACCACAGTTAATCCACAGTTAACTGTTAGGTACATCACAACCTTACTGAATTCCACTAGCTCAGTATCTCCACTTGAGTTTAATCCCTTGTCTAACTCTACGCTGATATTGAATGCATGAAACTGACTTATTGAAGACCTTAACTGCCCTGCTGAACTGACTCAACCGCTTGAGTACTCGACTAACTGCTTTTAAAGACTCGCTGAGCTTCTGTGTTTGAATACTACCGGCCTCCGGTTGCAGGTTGCGCGCCTTTTAAGCCTATCCTAAGACGTTTTCTAGATTTCAAAAACCTTTAACTCAATGTTCAAAATTCGATCTCCGCACAATAAACTCTCTCGAACAATAAACAAAACAAACTATTCTGAACTAAATGAAGAAAATGCTAAGAAATGGAGCAGTGAGAAGGAGCATTTTTGCACTATAAATATGTATTTTGTATATTAGTACATATTAATTTTTATTTATGAAATCTTTGGTTTTACATTATTAGTATGAAAACAAAAACTATTTTCTTGTGGATGGTTATGTGGTTCAGCATTTTTCGATTTGTTGCATGTAGTAGTATCCTTATAGTAGACTGTTTCTGAGAGTATACTGATCCTGAGAGTATAATGAAAAACAGGCATTAGTTCATTTGAGAAGAAAAGCATCACGGTTCGTATCTCGAGTCTAGGTTCATATCTAGAGTTCAAAATGGGATATGAAAAAAGCTCATATCAAAAACTTCAAGCTCGTCCTCTCCCCCTTCAAAGCATGCCTGTCCTGTTCTATCAGTATTTTATTTACAGGCGGTTTATAAATGATTATAAATGATAGCAACAAGTTTATAGTAGTTAGATTAGTTGTTTATTGTTGGTTACATTATATTTTTAATTAAATGAATATAGGCAAAAGTTGTTTACATGGGATAAACTCTTTCGATTCAAACCGTAAATACATGAATCTGAACCCATCTTAAGGGCATTCATCACTATCTATCATGACCTGATGTAATTGGTTCTAACAGTGAAAACAGACCTTTAACGTCATGTACTCCTCTAAATTACGAAGGCCTCCGTTAATATATGACGTCACGTTATTCAGGAAATACATGTGAATCATGTACACCAGTGCTTCTTAAACTTAATAACATTGAGGAAACATTTATAATAATAATAAACTCAAGAGACCAATTCTGCTTATATGATGTAAATACCGTATATCGGCGTAGTTCAGGCAACATTTTTATTTTTAACAGTCCTAAAAATTTGGTAACTTTAAATCACTCTGGGTTATAGGCAGAGCAACACTTTTTGGAAATATCTATATTTTAACATCTTTCATTTAATACGCCATAATATATTTAAAAATAATAATTAGTTTTTCCAGCGACCCAAAAAAATTCTATATTTAAAGAAAAATTAATCACAATATTTAATTAAACTCTATATTTAATCAAAAATTTCTGTTCACACCTATGTGAATGATTCAGATTTTCTTAATTCAAATTCTAAATCCAAAGGCCCTGTTCTATAAGATGAGGAACAGCATTTATTTTTTGGCACATAATTTGTAATTTTTTTTCCCCTTAAAAATACGTATGTTTTTCTCTTGCCTTATCTTAATATTGTACATAAAAAGGAATATTGTAATCGCGAAAATTTTCGATGTCGAGATTTTGACTGATGACCACGTTTCATAGTCCAAAAAACCTATTTTCGAAGTGCCATTCGCATATGTGCGTGTGTGTGTGTATACACGATAACTCAGTTAGAGAGCTCATTCTGGTACTAAAAAATTGTCCTATTGGGAGGAACCCTATTGTTTTTTTATGAAAATCCGAAACAGGAATGGAAGTTATTAAATATTTTAAAAAATCGTAACTAGTAAACCAAACCTTGCACAAAAATTTGATGTATTTTTGAAGATTTACCTAAATCAATTTTCTTTTACTTGCCCGACCTCTCGTTTTCAGTTTTTATTGTCGGGCAAGTCTAGCGGAGGTCTCCCTTCGCCACTGGTTTTATTAAATATTTACGGGTACATCAACTGCTACAGGTTATTAGTATACCGGAACATTATACGTATAATACAAATTTTTAGAATTTTACATTAATATACCATGTAAAATGAATAAGTTTATAAATTGAGTTAGTTACAGTTTTATAGATATAGATAGACAAATAATTTTACATATTTATGAATAGAGAGTATTGAGTTTAAGTAAACAAATATTACAAGTATTACAAAAAGTACAAATTTTAAATAAACAGATATATTTAATTTTAAAGCGAGAGTCTACTAGAAATTTCAGTACTCGGTCTGTTGTTTCCAACTTGTTGGATAGAGCTTCTTTTAGTGTGTTTGGTAGGTAATGTCGTCTTCTTTCTCTGCTATACTGTGGGCTAGGGTTGTACATCGAAGGCAAAACATCGATGTTTAACATCGATGTTTTATTAATATTAAAAAAAGCTATTTATTTATATTATATAGGTTTTATTTAATAATGTAAAGATAAAATACGAAAAAAGTAACACATAATACACAAAAAGCATTTATTAGATTTTGAAATAGAAATATTCCTTTTTAATAGTAATTAGTTTCACATTAATATTATTATACCCAATATAATAATCCTAATTTGTACCTACAGTCTATTCCAAACGATTAGGCGGAACTAACCGCAATTTTCATTTTTGTAATTTCTCATTAGATATTTTTTTATATATTGAAGTTGACTTTTCCTGAACAAAATGATCAAAAGCTTCAATCAATCGGTAAAGGTAACTAGAATTGAAAATCTAGTTCCGCCTAAACCAAAGGAACAGATCTTATTATTTTTACATTTCTAAAATGAAATATTGGATTTTATTTCAATACTAATATAGTAATCTTAATGTTAATTTTATATTATTTAACATAAAAATATATACATACACAATTATTTTTATACTTTTTTAAGTTGAAATAAAGTCTGTTCCTTTGGTTTAGGCGGAACTAGATTTTCAATTCTAGTTTCTCTTACCGATTAATTGAAGCTTTTGATCATTTTGTTCAGGAAAAGCCAACTTCAATATACAAAAAAATAGCTAATGACAACTTACAAAAATCCAGGGATTGGAGGAATAACAACTGGGAAAGTGTCAATAAGACTCAAAAAGAAAAAGTGTGTTGGCGTCGTTGGTCGTTCGCATTGTTTGCAAAAATTAGTTTCTTCTTATTTTTTCGTATTCTGCTAACTGCTAAGAAGAATAAGAACTAACACTATTAGTATTGTTATATCACAATAGATGACGCTTATATTTTGTGTGCTAATTTTAATAAAAATAAATTTTTTAAGATTCCAGCGCCTGTAGTGGTAGTTTCTCAATTTCAAAGTTTAAACATCGACATCGGTAGTAGACATCGATGTTTTATCGATACAATCGCCAGCTGACCATCGATGGTAAAAACATCGATGTTTTTTCCCATCCCTACTGTGGGCAGTCGATAAGTACATGCTCAACAGTGATGCTGCGTTCAGAACCTCGAAATTAGGAATTAGAATTAGTACTTAGAATTAACGTAAATGTTTGTTATACGTAACTGTACGTTATCGTTCACAACCTTCAAAATTAATACTTATCCTTATAAATTAAAATTAAAAGTTTTATGGACTCCTTTACGTTAATTTATAATTGACGTATGCGCAGTAAGCACTTGTCAACCTAAAAATTTCTATGACCATATTTGTTTGTTTCTATCCACATCTTTATGTGTTTTATGAGCATAAATATAAATTTTTCTTCTATTTTAATTCTTTTCAGAATTATGAAACACTCAAAAACTCATTAGCAAATGTAAACAGCTGTCAAATATCGATCGATAAAGTAGAAATCGATAGAAATATTTGTCAGTGTCTTAATTTATACTGTGAACACTACTTAATTTCTACGTACAAATTTTATGTTAATTCTAATTTCTAATTTGCAAGTACTGCATTTAGTAGGGTCTGTCTTCCGTTAAATGAAATTATATGTCAACATTGTATGACCTATTCTCAGTCTTGTTAAGATGAGTTGATCTCCTCTTTTGTCAACTTTATGCCATTTTATTGTAGCGTGTTTTATTTTATTAATTTATTATTTTGGGCCTTACGCCAGTTTTCATTCCATTCTCTAATACTGTTTAGCTAGCAAATTTTACGTTGATAATATTGATTTCATGTCACTAAAAACACAGAACTTAACTTCTCTGTGCTGTGCAGCGGTGTTGGAAATCTATTAGTATTATTTGTTGAAAACTGTAGTACACCGGTTTTCCGAGGTTCCTCGGTCCGCAGTTTGAGAAGCGCTGATATAGACATATCACGTACATAGGAATGGCGCCGGAATTGTCGTTTGTCGTCTATGGCGTCGACTCGTGACGTTTTGTTTCAAAGAATGATCAATAATGGTATGTACTGTGTGATGTTAGTTAGAGTTGAATTCATTTGGGTCTAATTAAGTTTGAGTAATCGGCTTACATAGTTTCGCGCGCATTATATCTGATGATATTTTGATAGAAAGTTTTAAAATTTCATTCCATGTTCGTTAACCGTTGAAATATAATGTAGGAAGGAAAATTTGTAACATACCGGATTAAACTTTTCTACATGTTACTCAGTATCTTAATTTAAATTCTTAAAAGTGTCATGATTTTTTTTATTTAAGTAAAATTTTGCACAAGGTAAGGAGTAGGGATGGGAACGATATATCGATATTTCGAAAATATCGATACTTTAGTAAAATATATCGATATTTTTATATCGATATTTGAAATGCGATATATCGCGCTAAATATCGATATTGGCACAAAATATCGTATTCTTGTATATTTTTTATATTTAAATATATGCTGCTCATTTTTGTAAAAACAAACTATAGGCTATTCCAAACGTTTAGACGGAACTAGATTTTGAAATCTAGTAATTTTTATCTATTAATTCGGACTTTTGCTCATTCTGTTTTTCAAATCTTTGAAGTTTTGTAAATCATACTCACATTGCAAATTCTAGATTAAATTGATTGTCATTATAAAATGTCGTTTTCATTGCATTTTAATTTTTTGTCATTCTTTATAAAAATTTCCCATTTATTTATTTGTTTGTCTTCAAAATATGAAAAAATGTATTAAAATATTTGATATATGTCATTCGTTTCCACGGTTTCACTGTTGGAATTTTAAATTTTCACATTCCAAACTTAAAACATGAAATAACCCAAGCTAGGTCCATTTTCGTGACAACCTGATGGTAATAATGTTTCGCAGTGGTATTGGTATAAATAAAGACAAGCACTATATTTAATTGTTATTTAATTATATAATTATATTAAATATTGAACTGAAACACTACATGAATAATTATTTTGACATATTACATTTTACTACAATTGTTTCTCATGGAGCTCTTTGATATATAAAAATATAATGTTAATATATCAACACCCCCACATTAACATATATTTTTACATTACCAAGCCCATATTTTCATTACAAAATTCCAATTTCTGTCTTGGTAATGGTTTTGTTAAGGTGTCTGCTACCATGTTATCTGTAGAAATATGCTTCACTGCGATTTCTCCAGATTCAATTCTTTCTCGAAGAAAATGATGACGAACGTCTATGTGCTTCGTTCTAGGACGATAAACACTTGTTTTTGCGAGGTCTACAGCACCCTTATTGTCGCAAAAGATATTGGTAGCATCCATCACTGCATTTGGGTCTATTTCTTGAGCCAGCATTCTTAACCAAATCGCTTCTTGGCTTGTTGCAGATAGCGCCATGTATTCGGCTTCTGTTGTTGACAAAGCAACTGTTTTCTGCTTCTTACTTGCCCAAGAAATCACGCTCCCTTGAAATTTAAAAACAGTTCCTGTAATGGAATGTCTGTCATTAATTTCGTTTGCCCAATCGGCGTCAGTCCATCCATATATAGCTGAATTTTCTTTTTTATATTTCAATTTCAGATCTTTTGTGCCTTTTAAATATCTGAAAATTCTTTTTACAGCTGTCCAATGAGCTTTTCCTGGATTTTTCATGTATCGACTGACTATCCCTACGGCATATGATATATCTGGCCTTGTACATTGGCTCAGATAAAGTAAGCTCCCAACTGCCTCTTGGTACGGAACCTTTTTCATATCTTCTATTTCGCTTTTAGTCTTAGGTTCCATATTTTGGTCCAATTTCATATTCGGATCCATTGGTGTAGACACTGGATTACTTTCTGCCATTTTAAATTTTTCTAATATTTCTGCAATATAATTTGATTGATCTACATATAAAACATTGTTCTTGTAGTCCCTCGCGACTTTCATACCCAATATATATTTTAGGGGACCTAAGTCTTTCATTTTAAATGCTTCTTGTAACTGCATTTTAATTGATTTTAAAAGAATTTTGTCGCTTGCAAGAATGATAAGATCATCAACATAAGTCGCTACTATAAGAATATCGTTCTTACTTATCTTGTAGTAAACGCATTGATCAGCCTTTGATTGTACCAAATTCATTTTCTTTAATTCCGTGTTAAGTTTTCGGTTCCAAGCTCTTCCACTTTGTTTGAGTCCATACATGGCTTTTCTCAATCGGTAAACTTGTGGCGTATCATTTTTATTACTTACTATACTCTCGGGTACATTGATATAAATTTCTTCATCTAATTCACCTTGAAGATAGGCTGTAGTGACGTCCATGTGATGCATTAGTAAATTATATTTCACTGCTAATGCAAATAAAAATCTTATTGTGCTGTATCTTACTACAGGTGAAAAAGTTTCATCATAATCAAGCCCCTTTGTTTGAGCATAACCTTTTACTACGAGTCTGGCTTTATATCGCTCAATTTCGCCCATGGTATTAAATTTAGTTCTAAATACCCACTTAGTATCTAATGCTCTTTTACCTTGTGGTAGTTTGGCTGGTTCCCAAGTATTATTTTCCATCAATGAATTACATTCAGAATTCATTGCCTCTATCCATTTTGCTCTGTCTGGACGTTTTCTAATTTCTTCAATTGTCTCAGGATCTGACGTATTTTTTACAGACATATACATAACATAATCGTCCATAGATTTTGGCTTCGGTGGACGCGCTGATTTTCGAACTTCTTGAACAGGTGTCCCAGATATATTTTTTCTAGGTTCATAAAAACTGTTTGTGACATCTTCAGAACCATCTTCTTCTGAATGTACGTTGTACTCTTCACTATTTTCTCTTTGGGGTTCTTCATCTTCTTCCTGATCTATTTGGTATTCTTTGTCTTCTTCTTCCTGATCTACAAATACATTTTTAATTTCTTTCTGTGTCTCATTAACATTTTTCTTGCAGTTTTCTTCGGTTTCTAAGAAAATAACATCCCTGCTTATCATTATTATCTTCGTTGTGGCATCGATTAATCTGTATCCTTTTGTGTTCACGCAGTATCCAACGAAGATCATTTCTTTAGATTTCTCATCCCATTTTTTTCTATGTACTTTGGGAGTATGTACCATAGCTCTGCAACCGAAAATTCTTAATTTATTTAAGTTTGGTTTCTCACCTGTCCACAGTTCTTCAGGTGTCTTCCTAGTTGCTGCAGCTGGAGATCTGTTTACTAAATAAGCAGCCGTAGACACTGCTTCTGCCCTAAACTCTTTTGCTAGTCGTGATTCGATCAGCATGCTTTTAGCCTTCTCCACTAAGGTACGATTCATCCTTTCTGCTAAACCGTTTTGTTCAGGAGTGTGCGGTACCGTTGTTTGATGCCGTATTCCGCTTCTCTTGAGTATTTTCTTCATTTCTCGGTTTACGTATTCTCGTCCATTATCTGTACGTATACATTTAATATGTTTGTCGGTCTGTTTTTCAACAAAACATTTAAATTCCGTAAAAACGCTTGAGACTTGATCCTTGGTTTCTAAAAAGTAAACAAACACCTTCCGTGTACAGTCATCTATTAGTGTTAAGAAATATCTCGAACCACCGATGGAACATGTTTCCATTGGTCCACATAAATCTGAATGGATGAGTTGTAGTGGTTCTTGTGCACGTTTGCCACTTTGTTTAAATGGTGCTCGGCTGTGTTTTGCTTTTATGCATGTAATACATTGTTCATCACTGACCTCTGTCAAATTGTATCCATTTGCTAAATTCTTTAATAAGATCATGTTCTTTCGGTTAAGATGCCCCAATCTCTTGTGCCATAATTCTCCATTGTTTTTCAGCTCCGTATACATCACATTTTCTTTCGGTCCATCCAGTTTATAAATTCCATGAGATTCTGAAGCTGTCGCTAAGAGTTCATCTTGTTTTGTGCGTATTTCGCAACCATTCTTATTGAAGATTACTGTATGTCCATGATGTACTATTTTACTGACAGATAATAGATTTGTTGCAGCTTCTGGGACATATAAAACTTCTTCAGCATTTACTTCGGCTGTTAATTCTGTATTTACTGGAATTTTTACGTCTCCGACCGATTTTGCAGATATTGTCGATTTATCTGCAACCGTGATATTTATATTATCACACTGTTTTGAATTTTGCAGCAAACTAAAATTTGCTGTCATATGTGATGAGGCACAGGAGTCTATATACCAGTCTGTATTGGTATATTTCTTATTTGTATCGTAAAGTGCAAAAAATGCTTCCTTTTTATCTTTGATATTATTCTTCTTCGACGTTTCACCATGTTTATTTCGACATTCATTTGAATAATGTCCAAATTTATTACATGCAAAACAACGTATTTTTTTCTTTTCGGTTTTTCTCCTATCTGGATTTTTGCTATACAGTGCAGATTCAGAGTCACTATTTTTTACTGGCTTCTTAATTTTAATGTCTTGTAAGAGTTTAGTTTTCACGGAATCGCCCGTTATTGAGATTCCTGAACTCTCAAGACCCATAATCATTGGTCTGTAATCATCCGGCAGACCTGCCAATAGTAATGTTCCGATCCATTCATCTCTTACTTCGAATCCTAGACCGTTTAATTTGTGAGCTGTTGTTATAATTGTGTTCACATATTCATCAACAGATTCACAATTATTCAACTGAGTAGTTACTAATGTACGTAGTAAACCTACTTTTCTGGTTAACCCGGAATCCTCGAATGCTGCTTTTAATTTTTCCCAAGCATCTTTTGCTGTAGTTGTTTCTTGTATATGTATGAAATTAATCACATCTATCGACAATATTATTTTTGCCCGTGCTTTTGAAACCTTTTTTTCGTCTTTAACATATTCTTCAATACCTATGACGCAGCCCCATAAATCTTCATGCTCAAGAAGAGCCTGCATGGCAAATTTCCATGTATTATAATTATCTCTTCCGCGTAACTTTTCAATAGCTAGAAGATTTTGCGACATTTTTGAAACTTTTGACAATTTTTTTGATAAAAAATTTAATTTTCGGATTACCAATTGTTGTGACCTGGGCCCATAACCTGATGGTAATAATGTTTCGCAGTGGTATTGGTATAAATAAAGACAAGCACTATATTTAATTGTTATTTAATTATATAATTATATTAAATATTGAACTGAAACACTACATGAATAATTATTTTGACATATTACATTTTACTACAATTGTTTCTCATGGAGCTCTTTGATATATAAAAATATAATGTTAATATATCAACAAAAATAACGAAATTTCCATTTAGTTCCGCCTAATCGTTTGGAATAGCCTATAACGCGAAATTTTGTTTTCAATAATTTGCACCTTTGAAATTGTATGTCATGTTGATATAAGCAGTTCACTTTTGTAAGAACACACTAGATCTGGTTATTTTGGTTACTTTTATGGTGTGTTACTGACTTTAAATGTCAATTAAAAATATTCCTTACGCTGTAAAACCCACAGAACACAATATATTAAGAACGGACACTGGCAGCAAAAAAAATTAGTACGTTCCCTCTAGGAATATACCAATGAACTAAACAACAACAACCGCCAAATTTAAATTTTACTATCTGATTTACGTTCATAATTACCATTATTATTGTATTAAATATATTTTATTATTTATATTATCAAAAGTTTTACAATTAAAAAAGAAATACATATATATTTAATAATCCATATACATTAATATAACATATAAATAAGGAATTTAAATAAATAAATCTAAATAAAAGGTGTAAGCTATTTATTTTTGAAACACAAAATTATACACAACATTATAATTACTAATTACAAACACTGTATTAATAAAATTGGAGGCTATACCTGTTTTTTTTATTTTTTCGGCCTCATATTTGGTTTCTACACATTTCAGATCATTATAAGACAATATCCGCAAAAAATCAATTTTTGTCCGTCTTCCCGAGATGTACAATGTATGTATCAAATACAGTATAAGATGACCAAAATGGAAATAAAACTCTATTATTTGAACCATGTATTTGAAAATTAACAAGCTTAAATGCGTATTACTTCAACACCAACTGTCATGTGTTTGACAGCTAATGGCGGCTGATCGAAAGCTAGAATACGAAGTTTCTGATCGTTTGAAGTCGGGTGTATTCGTAATTTATTTTGCACTATGTCACCATCTACCAATATACCAGAAAACTAAAACTCGAGCCAAGGTCATTACATACCAGTGGCACCCGGGTGGTAAAACCGACTTTAGGTTGATAAGGTTAGGATCATTATAATTAAGATATCATTTTTCATTATGACATATGTCAAATGGATCGACGTTTTAAAAAAGTGACGTTTTTTAATACCAACATGACATACAGCTTCAAAGGTGCGAACTATTGAAAACAAAATTCCCTCTTAGTTTGTTCTTACAAAAGTGAACTGCTTATATTAAAAAATTATAAAAAATGTCACTTTCTTAATAATGATCATAACCAATAAACCTGAAGTCGGTTTTACAGCGTAAGGAATATTTTTAATTGACATTTAAAGTCCGTAATACACTATAAAAGTAACCAAAAAGATCAGGTTTGTCCTTACAAAAGTGAACAGCATATACAGTCTGTTTCAAACGGTTAGGCGGAACTAAATGGGAATTTCGTTCTTTTAGGTTGTCACGAAAAGGGACCTTGCTTGGGTTATTTCATTTTTCACGTTGTAATGTCAAAATTTAAAATTCCAACAATGAAACCATGGAAACATATGTCAAATTATTATTTTTTATATATTTTAATGACAAAAAATTAATAAATGGGAAATTTGTATTAAGAATGACACAAAAAATCAAAATATAAAGCAAATGACAATTTAAAATGATATTAACCTTAACCAAAAAATGTGTATTGTAAGTATGATTTACAAAGCTTAAACAAAACGGTCGAAAAGCACGATTTAAACGATGAAAGTAACTAGATTGCAAAATTTAGTTCCGCTTAACCGTTTGGAACAGACTGTATATATATATTTAATTAAGAGAGCAGTTAAGTAGGAAAATATTAGAAAGTTGGTTGGTAGCTGGGTGAGTACCAACTGTAAAGTGATTGTCTGTCAAGTGGTAACTTCTTTTCCCGCCAAGCCAGCCAAAACTGTAATTTATATATCTTACATGTGACGTCTTAGTTATTTCGATATATCGAAAATATCGATATTTTTACTTCGATATAAATCGAATATCGATATCACACTTACGATATATCGAATCGCGCATATATCGATATTCCAAAAGAAATTCCCATCCCTAGTAAGGAGTAGAATAATACAAGAGCAAAAGTTTCAAGATTTCTGTGAACCGAGGTTGTACAAGGTGTCTCAAAAGAAATTTTATATTTAGTGGATCGATTAAAAAAAAAGTAAGGCGTATATAGAAAAAATGTTTATTAATTATTAAAATACACTTTTTGGGGATTTATTTTTTAAAAATAATATCGTCTAAATGTAGACCCTCGCGTTCTCGGCACTCATTTAATCGAACAGTAAAATTACTTATGACGTCTCGGCAGGTGGACTCAGGGATAGCTGCCATTTCGTGACGGATATTTTCTTTCAAATGTCCCAGTGAAGTCGGTTTATTGGCGTAAACTTTAGATTTAAGATAACCCCATAGGAAAAAGTCCATAGGGGTTAAATCTGGACTGCGTGGAGGCCAATTTATGTCACCTCTCCGGGAGATCAATTTGCCTGAGAAAATTTCACGAACCCGTGGCAGAGACATATTGGACGTGTGTGAAGTTGCTCCGTCCTGTTGGAACCATGTTCTTTGGTTATAGCCAGGAAAGTTTTGCAGTTCAGGTACCAAGAAGTTGTCTAACATCTCCACATAACGCTCTGAATTCACTGTAACTGCACGCCCCCTTTCGTCTTTAAAAAAGTAAGGGCCGATAATTCGAGCCTCTGACTGGCATCTTGGGGCTTTAATTCTTGCACCAATTGAATTTTGTAGGGGTGCAGCTTTAGGTCTTTGTGCATAATGCGATGTAATGATGATCTATGCACATTTAAAGCACTTGCGCGCTTCCGAATTGAAAGGTTCGGGTCGTCACGAACAGACTGATTAACATTCTCCACGTTTTCTACCGTTCTTGATGACCTAGGTCGCCCGGATTTTGATTTATCCAGCTTTGTACCAGTCTCTTCAAACTTTTTAACGCAATGTCGAATGAGAGGAATGCTTGGCGCATCATTTAAGTGGCGAAAACCTCGAATACTGCAGAATTTTCTACGCGCTACAGTCGCCGAATCACCGTTTTTGTAAAACTCTCGCACGCATAACGCGCGGTCTTCTCCCGAGAAACGCTCCATAGCGAGTGAATTCCCAAGAGCCAGGCTACCGATTGACATAACCCCCGCGCCCCTCGGATACGTTGCGTTCACGCAGTAAGCTAAATAAATATAAAATTTCTTTTGAGACACCTTGTATTTACATCTTCAGATGCTTGGGGTGCGTATTATGTGAACCATTACATACGACAATTAGTAAAATGAGAGGTAACATTCAAAACATGATTTGTCACACAAAATTCAAAATTGAAATATTGATATTTGGGCTACAGGGTGTGGGACAAAAATTTTTTTGCACAATTTTGACAAAAATCGCGTCAAAATAATTTATTTTGCAAAGATAAAATTTTGATCGTTAATCCACGTACTATGGGCTTTCATTTGATACACTACTCAGAATTTTAAAACAATATTTTTTTTTTTCGATGAGCACGTATTTGTTTATATTTTTAGGGGGATATGTTTTTTAGATGTTTTAGTATTTTTCCTATGTGCGGGTCAAAAAGTTGTACAGGCATGCCAAATTTCAACTCTCTAGGTTTAGCCGTTTGGCTACAATTTTTACCGAACAGACACACAGACAGACAGACAGACAGACAGACAGACAGGGAGACAGACAGGGAGACAGACAGACAGACAGACAGACAGACAGACAGACGACAAAATGATGGTATAAGGGTTTTTTGGTCATACCTACAAAACCCTAAAAATTATAAATAAATAAAAATAGAAAAAAAATTATAAACAAAACATTGTAAACCTATTTTTGTAATAACAATAATAATAATAATTAGCCTAAATCTATTCCAATCTCTGGAGACAGGCCTCTTCCATGTCTTTCCATTGGGTCCTGCCTTGAGCGATCGTGGGCCAGAAAGCACCAGCTGTTTTAATGATGTCGTCTCTCCATTTTATCTTTTTCCTTCCTCTTCATCTCGTCAGATACCTTGGCAACAATAGCGGCTGGTGGTTAAAATATTTGAGGGAACATCTGCAATGGTGTCCAGCCTACGATCTGCTGGCTGAAACCGGCCCAACAATAAGTTTCAAACGGCTCGAAATTTCTGCCCCTTGTTTTTTTGGAATCACCTATTTCCATATCAATATATTTAATCAACCATATTTGGATTCAATCGTTGAATTAAAATACAGATTTATGAGTACATAAATAAGTTGTAGAATTTTTAGCAAGTTAATTCGAGAAATAATAATACGGGATAAAACAAACTTGAAACCTTATTTCAAACATATTATTTTAATTTAGATGATTGCAATTTAAATATTTTAACTTCCGAATACCATTTATGGCAAAGTAAATTTGCCAGTATAAATATGCCAGCAAAATCAACTACACAATGTTTGCAGATGTGTAATAAAGAAATTAATCCAAATATATTCCTACAAAAGCTGTGAAAAATATTAATAACATGTACTAGTAATAACATGTACTGCTGAACGATCATTTTCTATGTTAAATAATTTAAAAAACTATCTTCAGTAACACTGCCAGAAGATAGTTTAAATAGACTTTCTTTGTTAGTTATATACAAAACTATACATGTAGATGAAAATGATGTGTTGAGTCCAAAGAAGTCTGATTATTTTTTATTATTAACCAATGAATGTGTACGTCTTTAAATGCAATTATATATAGACGAGTCTCGCAGCATATGAGGTCGCCCGTACTTCTTATAAATTGTTCATTTTGAAATCTTGGATAGTGGAATATAATATTCCGTTGTTAGAATAGAATTCTAATAGCCCGGTTTTATCCCCAATCGAAACATCGTGAAATAAAAAGAAAAAAGCAAAATCGTTCTGCAAGGACGGACTATTCAGGAGTTACAAGGGAGATTTCAAATAACTTGGAAGTTCTGAAGACTCATTCTTGTGGATACTATGCCGCGACCTATAGAAGTAGTTTTGAACGTCGGGGTGACGTTACCCAGTAGTAAATTATATTTTTTGGAATTGGGTGAACTTCTATGATTCGTCTAAAAAAGTTTGAGTAAGAATAATTATACTTTGTACATTATTTTTTAGTTTATAATTAAATGAATATGCTCAATATTCATTCAAAGGAACCCGCAGGAGCAGCAAGGCTACCCCCCCCCCCTCCCGGTGCCGCGACTTTACCCTTATGCTTTTTTGTTCTCAGATTTATTTATTTTTTTAATATAATGGATTCTTGACTAGTCTGAAACTAGTCAGCAGACATAATTTCAAATATTTGACAAACTGTGTTTTATATCGACCGAAAGCCATAAAAAACACCAAATTTATTTATTTATTTTTATTATGTCACTTTATATTTGCTATCAAATGTTAAACAAATTTTATTTCATGTGCATTTTCTCGTTTCAAGTTTGCATTATGGGGTCTCACAACTCTGGAGCAACACGGGCCTCGAAAAAAGTAAGTAGGGATGCCGAGAGAGTGCCTGGGCCCCGGTAATACAATAATTCCGGACCCAGGAATTCAAGATTATTGTTTTTTTTTTTTTCAATATTATGCAGTCTAACAAAAAAATATCGATCGATCGCTGTAGGGTAGTGGTAACAATGTTCAGGCATGGAATTTTCAACACGAAAAATTACAATTGTCCTGGCTAATTGTCTTAGTAGCAAAGGCCATACGGCCAAAGGAAGCTTGGTGAATGGATTATACATATATTTTTGGAAGTTTCAGTACGTTTGTTACATGCAGCCGTTCAGCCGTATCAGCCCTTTGACCATATTTTCTACGACGTCTATCAAAACTTTATACCAGGATTACACAAGTTCGTGTTACAAATTTAAGTTCAACAAGAAACAAGCCACATAAAAACAGCGTAAAAAGTATAAAAACAATCATGTACCTTATTAAAAAACAATTTGTTTTTCAATTTAGAATAACAAGAAATTGTATTTCTTAGACCTAACTTGGCAGATATTCATATATTTTCAATTTGTCTTTCAGAAGTCATGAAGAAAGTTGTTATTTTATTAAACTGCATCATAAATATTCAGATTCGAATAAAATTTAATCAACGTATTCTTAACCTTTGGTCTTTCACTGAAATATTTATAACCTAAACGCAAATAAACCCAATTTTGTGAATTTCGGACGCATCTCTTATTTATTTTCTAGTGTGTGGTAAAGAGAAAGTATAGTGATCGCCAATGGTTTTTATATTAAAATTTCAATGGATTGGTACCTTTTTTCAACCCTTCTCAAACCTAATCTAATGTCAAATTTATGGAAAGAGAAATATTGCAAGACCCAATCCCTAACAGATTTTTCTTATAAATCTGTTCTGCAATATTGTATATACCACGTTAAACAAGAATTAATGCTTATTTGTATGTAATTATTATTATTATTATTATTATTTTTAAATTCATATATGTAGGACAAATAAACAACATAGCATAGTTATTAGTGTCTGCCGTGTGATTGATTACAATTATTAATTTTACATTAATCTTACAATGTGGTTTTTAAAATATGAATGTTAAACAAATTACTAGAACGTCATTTTACTATATAACAATAGGATCTATAAAAATTGATGAGAAGTGTAAATTTTCACACATTTCAAGGTTTTGTAGGTATTTAAATAGTGTACGGAGCTAAGAGAAGGAGGATGTCTAAGAATGTTTTTTTGATAAAATCTTTTTGATAATAATTTTTATTCGTTATTTCAGTACTAAGAGCTTCAATTTAATTTTGTTAAACTAATTTAAATAATTTGCGTCATGAGCTCATTACTAACAATATTTTAAAATCCCTACCACCAAAGCCCATAACTCAACCTGCAAACATATTAAATGCTTGTCTGAGAACAGGATACTTCCCCAAACATTGGAAACATGCTGAAATTAAACTGATTCACAAACCGAAAAAGGATAAGCATGACGTATCTAGATACCGTCCAATAAGCCTACTTCCCTCACTTTCAAAAGTCCTTGAAAAAATTATATATTCCCGAATGATAAAATTCCTAAACGAAAATAACATCATACCAACTTTCGAATTTGGTTTTAAAAAGAAGCACGCCACTGTACACCAACTATTTCGCATTACCGAAACAATTGAAAAAGGCTTTGAAAACAAGCAGTTCGTATCTGCAGGATTCTTAGATATTGCGCAAGCATTCGACAGAGTGTGGATCCAGGGACTTATTTATAAATTATATATTTATAAGTTAAAACTCCAACATACCTCTTGAAAATATTAATATCTTTTTAAAAAATAGAAGCTTCCAAGTAAATATCAATAAAACCTTATCAGAAATTAAAAACATACGAGCAGGAGTCCCACAGGGATCAGTCTTAGGCCCTGTTCTATTCAACGTATTTGTGCACGACATGCCCGTTCCAGCAGATGCAACAATCGCCATGTTTGCAGATGATACGTCAATTTTTATAAAAAACGTGGTTCAAAACAGAGCAGTCAGTGATCTACAAAAAAACCTTGACATCACTACTGATTATTTTAAAAAATGGTGCATTAAACTAAATACCAGTAAATGCGAAATAAAAATGTTCACGCTAAGAAAAACTAGTACCTGCCAGATATAATTATTAAAAACAACATTATTCCATGGAACCAGTCTAACCAAGCAATAAGATATTTAGGGGTGCATGTCGATAACAGACTAACATGGAGACACCACATTAAGAAAAAATTACGAGAAGCCCAAGCTAAATTAGTGATGCTCTATCCATTAGTGAATAGGAAATCAACCCTAAAAAGAAAATGTTCCCTCTTAATATACAAAAGTATACTGAGACCTACCTTGACCTACGCGTGCATGGTATGGGGGTGCGGCACACCGAACACAAATTAAAAAATTGTAAGCTTTTCAGTCGAAAGTGTTACGGATCGCCAGTGTTTTATCAGTAACAGCTATTTACACGAGGAACTGGGTATAATGACAATAGAAGAATTCATGAAAAAGCTGTCAACAACATTTTTCCACAGAATTGGTCAGTGCTCCGGTGCCACACACTACGAATTGGGCAAGTGAAAAATCCACAGAAGATTAAAGAGAAAATTACCGCAAGACACTATAACAGACAGTGACAGTGATAGTGCGGATAGCGAACAATCTAATTAAACATTAGTAGCGCATTAACAGACACAAAATGAAGTGACAGGGGAGTTCTTCGAACCGACCCCACAACCTGACAAACCCTGACAAACAATGTATAATCAAAACTATGTGTTACATCATTTATGTAGATCTAGTTAAATAAAGTGATGATAAATGATGATAAATCATCATGATAAAATTTAAATTAAAAAATCCCAGTGATTTTTTCTCCAATTTCTGCCGTGACCAGAAATATCCGCACAAGAAAAATGCTCGCGCAAAAAATGCCCACAGAAAAGTGCACACAATCATAAGTGCTCACACGAAAATTCCTCACGCGGAATTATGCTCACATAAAAAATTCCCCACACAGAAAATAACGCACAGTGATAAATGCTCACACGAAAATTGTTATAAATCCTAACATGGCCAATGCCCACAAAAAATATTTTTGCTATAGTTATTTGATTTCACATTAGTTGAAAAGCAACAATGTATTGTGTTTTTAAAAGTAGAAATATGTAATATATTAATTTGAATATTTTATTAATTAAATAGTGTTTATTTTTCATTAAATTAAATTAAATTACCTAAGTTCAGAATAAATTATTAGTAGTATAAGGCAATAAAATCTATAAATATTTTCAACAAGCTAAGTGATTCTGTGTTAAAGACGAAGACGCAAACGGATGTAAACTTTTGATAAAGTTTTTTTTTTTTTATGTAAAAATAAAACATGGAAGTTAGAAACCATACCATAGTGGTCAACAAAAGTTGACAGACTTCTTCGAATTCAGTTTTATCATCTTTAAGAATAAGGAAAATAAGAATAAATAAATAAAAATAAGGCAAATATTTACAACAATGTTTTCAAAATAGTATTGAACACAAATATTATGAATAATAATTTAATTAAAGAGTTAAAGAAAAAAATAAATATAAATATTTGTTTTACGTTGGTGTTATTTATTTAAAAATGCACTTCGTATTTAATAAATATGTGAAAATAAATAAATTGTTTACTTCATTAAATTACATCGAGTTATTTTATTCCTTGATTTTGTTTATATTTAATCGAACTTACTCGAATGTACATAATATAATAAAAAATGAGCTGTGGCCACCACAGGACCGACCGCCATCATAAAGTACTTATATAAAATAGATTCTAGCAGGAGAGTAGAAATAACTTGGCCTAATATTTTCTAACAGAGATATTATTTATCATGACCATGGAAACGTTACATATAAGTATGAAAAAATTGAGACAAATTTTACAGAAATTATTCGAAATTTTTAGTCAACCGATTTTTACCAAAAGTTGATCAACTCGTGCCATTGACAGGCAGACCGCCAGACATCATGCTAAAAATAGTCAAAACGTTAATTAGGGACCTCAATTCGTGGAGATCCATCGAAATCTCGAAATATCAAAATCGGTATGATCACAATACCTCCCTTATATATGTTGGCGGTCGGTAAAAAAGAGATATAAGATAAGAATAATATAAGAAATCTCATATTTTTTGAGGTTTTTACAAAATATAATTTCAAAAAATACAACTGAAAATTAAAAAAATAAAATAAATAAATAAACAACCGAGCAAGAATATAAGAAATATTTAAATCCAATTATCTTAGCAATTTTCGTGTGAGCATTTATCACCGTACGTTATTTTCGTGTGGGGAATTTTCTATGTGAGCATAATTCCTTGTGAGGAGTTTTCGTGTGAATCCTTATGCCTGTGCGCACTTTTCTGTGGGCATTTTTCGCGAGAGAATACTTCTTGTGCGGATATATCACCGAACCATTTTCTGCGTATATAAGTCTTCTTTAAATTAATAAAAAATATATTGATAAATGAGGGGGCACAATGCAAAACCGGCTTAATCACCTTACCTTGAAAGCTATTCAGAAAACAGAAAAAATCAACGTTATCCTTTTATAATATCGCATCGAATTGTACAAAACAAAACAGGACCAACTTTAAGAGCTAACCGCAGTGGCGGATCTACATACGGGCTAATAGGGCTTAAGCCCTGGGCCCCGAATCCGTAAGGGGCCCCCAACCTCTCGGACAGATACCTATTATATTCTATTACTTTGGATTTGGGAGGTGAGGACCTTTTTTTTTTTGTTCTTCACTTACATTTGAGAGGTGAGGACCTGTTTTTTTAGCTCTTCACTTAGATTTGGGAGGTGAGGACCTTTTTTTTTGATCTTCACTTAGATTTGGGAGGTGAGGAACTTTTTTTTTTGCTCTTCACTTATAAAAAATATTCATCATAAGTGAAGAGCATGTGTAGGGCCCCTTGGCATTTTTAAGCTCTGAGCCCCCAAAAAGCTAGATCCGCCACTGGCTAACCGGGGTATTATTCTATTTACTTAAGGTAGCCATACACGGTGAGGATTTCCTCAAGGTTTGGCCTGAACAGTTCAAGCCTTGAGGAAATCCTCACCGTTGATGGCGGCGTCCGTGAGGCTGCGGCTGGTAATTGAAGCCAAAAAATCCCGAACAAAAATCATATTTCGGCCTGTAATTCGATTGTAATTGGCCTTGAGGCCAGACTCTTACTACCGCGTGTGTGCTGTCAACAGTCGGCCTTGAGGATTTGTAAAGTGAGTGTCGAATTTATTTAGTCATGTCTAGAGAATTTTTATCGGAATTCATACTAATGTATGAAAATGAACCTTGCTTGTGGCAAGTAAATTCTAAAGAATACCATAATAGAAATAAAAAGGAGGCTGCGTACGCGAAATTATTGGAGAAGTGAGAGATTAAACAAGAGGACGCGAAAGCTACAAAAATGACGTAATTAAAAAAATAAACAATATCAGAAGCGCTCTCCGAAAAGAGAATAAAAAAATTAAGGAATCGATGCAATCAGGAACTAGTCTGTTGAACTTGTATAAAATCCTCAAGGCCTTTTCCTTGAGACCAATCCTCTCCGTGTGTGGGCGAGGGTCCGGTAGAGGAATTCCTCAAGGAATTCCTTGAGGCTTTTCCTTGAGGAAATCCTCACCGTGTATGCCTACCTTTAAACTTATCGTGACGTAAAACTGAAGCATTCAAACTATAAAATTTGGAATGCCTAACGTGAAGGAAAAATAAACTTGCCATTTAAAATCATACTCACTGATAATAAGAACTTTTAAAAAATTCATTGAATATTTGATATAGTTCTTTTACAGTACAATTCACGCGAAGTATATATCGCGAAGCGAATAGTTATATAAACACATAAAGATTTTCCCTCTACGTGATATGAAATATAAGCAACAGTAAAATAACATGAATAAAAGGTGCAAGTAGGTATACATGTGAATAGGTATAGAGGTGTGTATGTATGTATAGGTGTGAACTATATAGTGAACTCGAACTTTAAAATATAAACTACTATTCAAACGGTATCGTATACTTGAAAGCTTCTAGAATACCTGTCTATATTTTAGTATATTTAAAATGCTCTTTGAAATACGAACTTTTTTAAAATAAACGACGAACAGTCAATAGATTCTATATATGATGTAAAATATAGCTATTTCGTACGATTTCCATTAGACTTAAGTTTATTTATTGAATACTTAATTTATGATTGTACTGGAAAACTTGGTATTTTGTTTTCAGGAAAGGATTTATTTTGATACACGCGAAGCACTTTTTCGTATCCAAATATTAACCCAAAGATGAAGAGAGATGTAAATCAAGACGTTCACGCATGTTTCGTAGACATTGAGAAAGCGATTGATTCTGTAGAGCAGTGTTTCTCAACCTTTTCTGGCCTGGGACCCCCCGAAATTATGTAAATATTGCCTGCCCCCTATATTATGGTGTATCAAGATAATGAGATCAGAGTTTTTTCGAAAAAGCGACGTGTGAGCAAGTTGGGAAAATTTTAAACTAAAATTTATTCACAAAATTAAATGGTAGTATTAAAATTTTCCGAAAAAAAAAAAGGATGTACAGGATATCAAGGACAATTTCGAATTTTTAAATGGGAACTTATGTCATATTGTATATCTTTGGATAGAGCTTTTCAACAACTTTTACTACATTTTTTTAATATCTTTTACGGTTGACAAAAAACTGTGATATTTTTAAATGACGATTATATTCCCGACTTAAAAGTAAAGTATTTTTATATACAAGTGTTCAAAGTGCCTTCCATTTTAATTTAAACACATTCGCATCCTTGCTCTTGAGTTATCTGTAGCTCTTTCTAAATATTGCACTTTCAAGTCGTAACTTCTTCAAAGTACAACTTGAAAATACTTGAAGTACCACCAACGCGAACCATTGTCAGAGAAACCCATCAACCTACATATACAATTGATTTGACTTTGATATAGTCTACTAATAGTCTGTTTCTTTGGTTAAAACGGAACTAGATTTTCAAATCTTGTATTTTTTATCGATTGAATGAAGCTTTTGATCATTTTGTTTAGTAAAAGCCCATTTACTCATTATAAAGTTTGCTAGTGACCAGAGCCGTAGCAATGTTTTTGGCGCCCTTGGCATATAAATTAAATTAACTAAAAATAGCGCCCTTTTAATAGACTGGCCCCCCGGTTGAGAAACACTGCTGTAGAGTACTCATGCTTATAAACATATTGAAAAATACAGTGAACCCTCCTATTTCGAACGGTTTTTTTCTTGAAAATCTTGAAACTCGAATAAAAACTGAAAAGTCGAACAAAGAATCGAAGAATAAATTTAAAAATATAGACTAAAACAAATAACATTAAGTGGTAGTAACGTTAATGAACCACAACTCTCCATTAGTGGATTCTGGATAAAAGAAGGGTAATTCGTAAGTAAGTAACAACAGCATAAATAGGTAATAAATTACAACACCCAAATCAGGTGATAACAAATGGCATGTCTTAAATGTATTCTTTCTTTGTAATTAAACAGGCAAGGATAGTAAACAAATGTTTCCTATAAAAGTTTTTTTAATTTTAAAATCTATCAACAATTCTTCACCGTCATTGTTGATTTATATTTGTAACGAATATATCACCACTGGATAACGTATAGGCACTTAGCACTGGTTATTAGTTTTCACCTCAACTTCCAATAATGTATATTAATAAAATTATGAAGTATGACCAAAAAACTCTTATACCGTCATTTTGTCATCTGTCTGTCCGGTAAAAACTGTAGCCAAACGGCTAAACCTACAGAGTTGAAATTTGGCATGCTTATACAACTCTTTGACCCGCACATAGGAAAAATACTCAAACATCTAAAAAACATATCCCCATAAAAAAAACCGGTAATGTAAAAGTTTTCAAAAAAATTGATAAATAAATTGATGTGTGTAAAATGGTGCTTTTGTTTCCAAGGTTACCAATAAATATTTCAATTAATTGACAAAAAACTTGATCAATTTGTTGATCAATTAATTGAACTGTGTAAAACCAACTTTAGATTTGAATTTCTTGTGAGCCATCGTTCTGATTTCGTCTGGCAAAAAATTAAAAAACTAGAGTAGTAGTTTGTACTATTTCTAGAATTATCTAGCCTTAGGTAGTTGAGAAAAATATAATTTTTGTGTCTCGTGTTGTACAAATGAATTTTGTCAAAGGTTGTATAAGAAGATACAATTTTGTGTGCATACAACAAACAATGATAACTATACAGAGACGGAAAAGTCATAATTTTTAAGGTAGAAAAAATGTTTTTACAATTCTGCCTGTATGATGCCCCATTAACCTAACTACACGACGCTGCAAAGCAAATATTCTTTTTGCCAGTGACGAATGACCCCAAACTAAGATACAATAGGAAATATTTGATTGGAAGAGCATAATAAGCTTTTAATGTTATGTCAACAGTAACCACCTTTGATAAATTTCTGATTAAATAAATGATAATATCTTTGAAATTATTTTGCAATGGTCCAATATTAATGCAGACACCTTTATTTTGGACGTTTGCCATTGCTGATAGTACTAGGCTAGAATAGTACAATATAATGAGTATTAGTATCAAAAAGATATAATACTTCAAGAGTAATATAAAAAATTCGGACGTTTCGGAAACTGCTCAACAATCTGTTTCCGTCTTCAGCGATCACGAGAAGTGATAAACATTTCAGTTTTCTTCGAGTTTTTATACCTAGTATTGTAAGAGTGGGAGCAGGTTATAGGTGCGTTGCTATTGGTTGGGTGGTTGGGATCAGGTATGGGTAGGGACGCGACTACCTGCTGAGGATTAACGACCGGATTAAGGTTGTTTGTCACATTATTGTGTGGTAATGAGTTGTTTGTTACTGGATTAGTGACTTGAGGATTAAGAGGATTGTTTTGAATAATGGAAAGCCAGAGTTGAGGAAATTCTATGCTGGCTTGGCTGACAGCATCTCCAGAGTTTTCGATCAAAGCAGACTCTTTCAATTTGCTCTTGAACTTGTTAAATAAATGATCTTAAGCAGTTTACTATTTAGAATATCAACATATTTATCCCATTTAAGATGAGGCTAGATGATACACCTAAATATTTAACATATTCTGGGTTATCAAAATCGTGGTTTTTTGTGGTAATAAGTAAAAGTTGAGTTTTATCGTAGCTCAGTGTTAATTTATTAGAAATAAACCATAAATTAGCATTTTCTTGGTGGGTAATATTTTCATCAAATATTTTGCACAAAGATTTTGACCTGATAACTAAAGAGGTATCATCTGCATATAACATTGATTTTGTGGCAATATTGTTCAGGAGATCATTGATATAAATTAACAACAAATGGCCCAATACAAATCCCTGACGAACACCAAATTCAACGGGTAAAACATCAGATTTTTTATTATCAATATGAATAAACTGTTTTCTATTTGATAAATAGGAAAGTATATATCTACAACTATCTTCGTTAAAGCCATATACCTTAAGTTTGGATAATAGTATTTCATGACAAATACAATTGAATGCCTTACATAAATCGAGAAAACTGGTTAGGCAGAATTCGCCAGATTCCAATATGTAAATATGAATATGTTTAGTAACGTGCCCTTTGTCCACGCGGAAGTTTCCGATAGAAAACCACCAAAGTGCCTAAACTGCTGATAATTGATGACAATACCTAAACAAAATGTACAGTCAAATCAGGTCTAGGGCTCGGAGTATAAACACTATTATTTTAATTATTATTGCATATTATAATTACTGAAAAAGAAATTATGCAATAGAGTCGAAGTTGGAGTCGGTGGTTACAAAAATTTCGAAACCAGATTCGACAGTTTGACAGACTCCACAGTTCTGCGATTTAACAAAAACATAAAAGGCATGCTATCCACGGATTCTAGGTAAAATTATTCCTGCATTAAAATAGTAGAAGCGTAACAACCTTAACACCGTTTCTAATTCTCAATGCCTGACTGCTTACAACAAAAACTAAAAGCATAAAAGCGTCGTTTTTATCTTTGTTCTTAGACATTTTAAAGATCGATGGTGTACTTGAAACGTGAAAAGCAAGGCGAAAACTAGCTGATATAACGTCACGCTGCATTGCTTCACAATATCAGTCAGCTCTCTCATTCTAACAAGCGTAACTCCTTAAACCGTAATGAAATTCAGCTATATAGCTTAATTCAAGTATGACAGATTTTCTTATTCTATTCGGTTTCTTAAATGTCTGGAAATAAAAGTTTTACGATGGAATTATATTTTTAATTTTATTTTAATGGAGCAATTTCCTTGGAAATCTTTATTACTAAATTATTGGGTAATCTAATAACTTTCAATTAAATTTTTATTTCTCAATACAGTTTCCAGAATTTAATAATTCTTAAGCGAACAATTAACGAACATTTATAAATCTTTAAGTGGTTTAATTACGGTTTTTAAAGGTTGGTTGGTTAAGGTTTAATTAAAATAAATAATAGATTAAAAGATAACAGGTTTAAACTAAGCTTTACCAAACTATACCTGAATTTCGCCAATTGTGAAGCACTTAATTATCGATAGTAAGAATTAATGATATACGAATCTGCATACATACCTGAAATAAAAGAAAATATATTAGATAAAAATAATGGTCTACATAAAATTAATGGTCTCTCAGAATACAAAATGAAACAGTGTCAGAAAAGAAATAAAGCGTTTCTAACCAGTCAGGTTTTCACCTAGACCGTCCGGTTTGAATACGTGTTTGTTTTTATGAAAATACAGATATATATATAAAAAAAAAAACATTCTGTGAAAATTTCCTGCAAAATTCTTTTTCAATATGATAAAAATTCTAAATTTGGTGGTAAGAAACGAAACTGTCGTGCTAGATAACCAAAAATTGTATTCTATCGGTTTTAAATCAACTCTCAGCTATTAGTTTATCTGTATGTAGTCTCTGTATTCAGGCGCGTACGTAGAATTTTTCTAGGGAGGGGCTCAGAAGCCAAAATTTTTCCTAGAGGGAGAGGCCACGTTCAAATTTAATAAAAATATGTTTCTTAAAAACGTGTTCTTTTTAGTGTTTGGGGGAGGGAGCTTATGCCTATGAGCCCCCCGGGTGTGCGCTGGATATATTCTGAAAGGTCAGTTGATATACAATGTGATATCGATTATTTATTTATTGATTATTTTATCGTTTTTATTATACATATAGAGGTTGAAAATAATCTGTGTACAAGCCTATGTATATGTGTATATATATATCTTTATGGCCAATACTGTGGCCATAAAGATTGCAACTTTTAACATTTATCAATTTTTCAAATTTTAATAATAATATTGGAAAATAAATACTCTTAGTTCTATAATTTAATCTTACTTTGTCTATTACATCAATCAATAGTCAAATAATCTGACTTACAGATTAATAATAAATTATTTCTTCATTTTTGCTTGGACAAAAATATTGCAACTACTTGAATTTTCTTGTTATATGCAGGTTTTATCCATAAATAATATGTTGTGCACAACTAATATTTCAGTTTACATTTGTCAATCATGGGTAGTAGTAAAACTGTTTCAAGTGAAATTAGAAACTTAATAATTTCTGGTTTTAAAGACGGGCTGCTGTAAAATGTGATTTCACAAAATTTAAATGTTCATAAATCTACTGTGTCGCGATTTATAAAACGATTTCGAGAAGAAGGTACATTTGAAGTTTCAAAAATTGCAGGACGGCCACGAAAAACTACAAAACTAACTGATAAAAAAATTATTTATTTATCTACCAATAACCCCTTTCTGTCATCGGAGAAAATTTTGGGCCTATTGCCACAAATGGATCAAGAAAACATTTCAACAAGAACTATTCGCAGAAGATTAGTTAGTGAGGGTCTTTTTAGTCGCCGTCCTGCTAAAAAAACACTTCTATCCAAAAAGAATGTAAAGGCCCGATTAGAATTTACTAAAAATCATATTGACTGGACTGTGGATCAATGGAAAATAGTTATTTTTAGTGATGAATCTAAGTTCAATTTGTTCAAAAGTGATGGTATAAGTTACGTTAGGAGGCCTGCTAATAAAAGATTAGTTCCAAAATACACCTTGCCAACAGTTAAACATGGCGGAGGTGGTGTGATGGTATGGGGCTGTTTTTCGGGATATGGTATGGGTCCTTTACACCACATTGAAGGGATAATGGATCGATTTAAATATAAAGACATCTTTGAGGATGTTATGGAACCTTATTCTGATGAGTTCATGCCTTTAAAACATATTTTTCAGCATGATAATGATCCAAAACATTCTTCGAAGTAGGTCGAAAAATGATTTTAGGATTCAAAAATTAACGTAATGACTTGGCCGTCACAGTCACCCGATTTAAATCCAATAGAAAACCTTTGGGATATTGTCGACAGAAAGATTAGAAACAAAACGCATTCAAATATTGAAGATTTGTTTAAAGCTTTGCAGGGTGCCTTGTCTAATATTGATAATGAAATGATCACGAAATTATTAGAATCAATGCCGAAAAGAAGCCAGGAAGTTATAAATACTGTTGGTTACTATACAAAATATTAAAAATGATCTGTTAATAATAATTTATTTTCTTAATTAATAAAAAAAATAAAAATGTTTAAGAGTAGTTGTTATCTTTATGTCCAGGTAAAAATGATAAATACTATAAAAAAAAATAGAATTTACTATTAAAATTTAATATTTTATTATAATATATGCAGAGGATTGTTAAAGGTAAGAATTACATTTTTTAATTTTACAAATATTGAATAGAATAAAAATAAAAGAGGTTTATCAAAAGTTGCTATCTTTATAGCCAATACTGTATATATATATATATATATTACCAGGGCTTTATTACTTTGAAAATAAAATACTATCAATTTTATTAATAATGTTCATTACATACCAAACATATGTACGTAATTAAAATTTTATTCTAAAATATTTATACAACTAACTAAAAATAACAAGTGAACAACTCAAAATATGGTTCAAACAAGTCTGCGTATACGTTATGATATTTAAGGTACATATTCGCAGATACATATATACTTAAAATCACTGAATATTAAAATTTGTTAGTATTTTGTACGTATTCGTTATAAATAGGTGTTCAATTCAAAATTATATCAGAATATTTAAATTTAAGAATTTTTATCAATTTAAGTGTACAATGACTCGTGATGTGCAAATAGTTAACAAAAAATGTTGTCAGCTGTCTTATGATATAAGAAAAACTATTATAAAATTAAGAAACGAAGGCAATACTTTAAGAAAAATTGGTGCAATAATAGTAAAATCTCATTGAACCGTCCAAAGGGTGATAGACAATTTTAGAAATAGTGGTTTACTTAAAGCAAAATCTCGTTCAGGTCGACCAAAATTGTTAACACTACAAGAAGAACGTCAAATTAACCGAAAATTAAGAAGGATCTCAAAATTAGTGCAACAGCAATTAGAAGCGACATCATTAAAACTAGTGGTAAAATTATTTTAACTGAAACAGTGCGAAATGTTTTGAGAAATCCCAAATATCACGGTAGGGTTGCGCGTCATAAAACATTTATTTCAAAAATTAACAGAAATATATAAAGTTCGCTAAATAAGGAAGACCAGTAGTGGAACACAGTGATATTTAGTGACTAATCCAAATTTAAAATTTATAGTTCGGATGGAAGAAGAATGGTATGGAGAAAAGTCAACGACGACTTAAACCCAAAATCATAATATCTATAGTAAAACACGGTGGTGGTAACGTTATGGTATGGGGATGTATAGCAGCTAAAAGTGTAGGAAATTAAATTTGTGTTGAAAATACATACCATTAACTAACATTCTTATTTAAACATTTTAAAGGACATATAAAAGAGACCGCCATTAAGTTAGAGTTGGAAAATGATTTCATTTTCCAACAGGTCGAAACATGCCTCTTACTTAGTGAAAATTGGCTCCTATATAACGTTCCTCAACAACTTTGTACTCCCCAAAAACCACCGGATCTAAATCCTATGGAATATTTATGGGAATTAGAAAGAAGAATATGGCAACACAAAATAACATAAAAAAAATCATTAAAAGAAAAGCAAGAATAGAATAAAATCGCAGAAGATTAAACAAGAAAACTCGTTAGATCAATGAAAAGTCGTATAATGGAAGTTATAAAGCAAAAAAGGTGTGTAACAAGACATTAATTCTTTGACGTACGTACGATGTACACAGACTTATTTTTTTTTTTTAGCTTTCGTGTTTATTACACTTTTTTTCACTATTTTTAAATTTAATTTAATGTGTATTTTAATAAGTAAATATAACAGTTTTAAATAAAAATGAAGTAAGATCAGTTATTGTTGTTTATTATTTAATTTAATATTATTAGTGTTTTACAATAACGTGTACGCAGACTTTCTTGAGCCACTGTACATTTTTGACAATAAATAATAAGCAAAAGCAACACTCGGTATAACCAAAGTATGACTTGTCTACTCCCTAATATTCCCAATACAAATACGGTTAAAACGTGAACTATAAAAGAGACTTATAAAAAAAGAACAGTAATTGTGACCAAATAACTAAAAGAGGTGAGAATTGGAATAAATATGCCGCTTTTTTACTCGCATTTGTACTAATTAGAAATGCACAATGTAAAGTTCATTTATCTGATTTAAGCGACAACTAAACGGCAGTTTCGTTTTCTTAAGTTGTCATGACAACCGAGGTTAGGCTAGCTTAGGTTATTTCATGTCAGAATTCTAAATGGCAAATAGGAAACACGTACCATTTATTATAAATCATTTTTACATTTTTGCAAGACAAAATAATTTAATAGAGTGGAAATTTGTATTAAGAATCACACCAAAAATCAAAATGTACTGAAAATGAGATCTTATAATGAACCGTCAATTTAACCTAGAATATTCAATGTAGGAATGATTTACAAAGCTTAAACAAAATGGCTAACACGCGATTAAATTGTTCTTCCGTTCTTAAACGCATGGAATATACTATATTAGAAAAATTAAGTGTAGGCTACTTATTTATCATCTGAAAGGAAATTGATGTGGGCTGTCGCTAAATGATTAAAATATAACGAAATAACTCTAATTAAATATTATAATATTGTCTAAAACTTAATTTTTCCTTTACATAATACAAAAGTATACAATCTGTATAAGAAATCGAGTAGAGTAGCAATTCGAACAGTGCGAGTAATTCGATCCAAAAATGCAACGAACTTTTAAAAATCGAACTATATGAAGTATCAAACTAATTTCATTTACGTCGTTACAACAACATAGTACCCTACTAAAGTTTCTCATACGATATACGTTTACTGCGTCGTCATATTTATAGTAATTGCGTGAAAATGTTGAGCATAAATTTTTATTTTTACAGGAAATTATTCCTCGCGCTATTGTGAAATTTGTATTGTCTGAAGCAGAGATGTGGGCAGAAAAATGAAAAATTCCCAACTCCCGAGTCGCTATTTTTGAAATCCGACTCCGACTGCCGACTTCCGACGTCTTTCACTCGTAAATCGTAACGTCTATTCCAAATGTTTAAGAGGAACCAAATGAAATCTTAATTTTCTTAAATGAGATGTAAGTGTGAGTTGAAGTTGAAAGTTGAGTGTCAATACAGCTGTGAAGAAAAAGTTTATTTTGGAAGATTAGTAAAGTGAAAGAAAAAGAGGAGGCGATAGGATGAAGCGAATAGCAGTGGAGGAAGTGTAAAATTGCTATCCAGGAGGAAAGCCGAATGTATCCTTTATTATTCTTTATTTCCTTAAATTATCACGAGCTCACTTTTTAACGACGAAGTGGGCTAAAAGTTAGTGGATTTCAATACCCAGTTCCTCTTAAACCAAAGAAACAGACTATACTTCCATTAAATATTTTAGGTTGGCATGAGCTGTTTTTATGAAATGTCATTTTCATTACATTTTGACTATTTGTGCCATTTTAATACAAATTTTTGAATATATTAGTTTAAAAAAAAAATTCTTTGTATTTTATATACTTTATTTTTCATAATATGTCACTTTTTCCTTTTGACATTTAGATTTTGGCTGCCAACATGAAACATAAAATAATCACGAAGCTCGTTACAACTTGAGAATAATCCGATTTAGTTCTTACACATAATAAACAGAACATAAAGAAAAAGATAAAATGGATATGAGTAAAAACTTTTTTTTTTTTACATCGTATAACCTGTTAATACGAGTACTATTAATTAAATTTTAAACTGGAAAACTGGATGGAAAACCGGTTAGAACCGGTATTGAATATATTTTTTTTTTTTTTGTTCTTGAACAAAAAATTACATGTCGATCCCGTTACCGTGCTTTAAAAAATTTTGGTTATATTGTTATTTTGTTTTCGGTTTGTTCTCATCGTTTATAAAAATCAAATCCAAGAGTTGGGAGTCGATAGTTTTTCCAACTTTCAACTCCGACTCCTCCAAAAAGTTTCGATACCTCGACTCCCAACTTCAACTCCGACTCCCCATCCTGATCTGAAGACACTGTAAGACAGTGTAAAAACCCTTAAAAGGAAGATTCTTGCTCTTCCACCTCTGTCAAGAGCATATCTCATAACAACTACACAAATTTCAGGGAGCAAATTTCAACTAATACTACTTAAACATTAGGCGTTTACGTTTATTCATTCCACAAAATTGCTCAGATTGATCTGGTGACGTCACAAGATTAGTCGGATTGTTTGGATATTGTTAACATTTTCGTAAGAAATATTTGTCTGAAGTTAAGTAGTGACGCCTGGCGACGGTGACGCTAACTGCGACTGTCAAATATCTGTCGTTGATTACAATGCTACCGCATTTTGTTTTATAAATATGAGTTTATTACTAATAATAGAATTCTATCACAAATGGCACTTATTTCGTATATTTTGTTAAGTTATGCTTTCAACACATTCCAATTGGCTGTAAGATTCAATTTACCCGCGCCAACCCCCACCACCAGCAATCCATTAATCCAGCTCGGATTGCTCCGGCGGATTAATCGGATTGACTAAAAATAAGCTAATGTGTACACTCCGACTGACTTTACGAATGGATCGGGAGCAGTCGGATCGCTCGGATTAATCTGACTGACTAAACGTAAACGCCTAATGTTCCTTAGTTGTGCAATCAGGCCCGCTCCCGGTAACCCTACATATTTTTTACACACAACCACAAATCCACGTATGTGTATTATATATAGGTCCGGATTAAATTTTCTATTACACGGTCGTTTTTTTTTTTTACTGTAAACGGATTGTTTTTTGTTTCAATTCGGAACAGGACTTCCTAGTCTTTTTATTTCAGCCTTATCGCTGGAACACTGACCAAACAATTGCTCCGATATTAAACTTTGCACACAATTCATTTTTACGAAAATAAAAACGCTATTAACACACGTTAATATAATAATAGTAATAAGCTCCACTAGTCTCTAGTATGACGCGGCTCAAAAGGTTGCTGAAGTTTGCGATTAGTGGACGCTTGTCAAGACCTGACAAACTAATAATAATATAAAAAATTAATAATAAATTAATTTAATTATTAATTTTTTTTATTATATAATGCATTGTGCGGGCACTGGATCGGGCGTAATTTCTGCGGCTGCATATCGCCAGGGTGTGGGATGTAGTCGTGTGTATTTAGCACCACTAGTCTCTAGTATAACGCGGCTCAAAAGGTTGCTGAAGTTTGAGATTAGTGGACGTTTGTCAAGACCTGACAAACCCCATAATAATATTTATTTATTGTTCACATACAATATGGTACATAATCATTAATAGATAGTCAGTCAGATAAATTACAATTAATAAACAAATTATAAATAAAATTCTTCAACTATACATAGGGTTTTCACTCAATAAGTTTTTAACTGTTTTTTTAAATTATACTGAACTTAATTCTTTGAGAGAAACTGGTAACAAATTCATAAACTTTATAGAATAATAGTTAATACTATATCTTGATTTATTTATTCGTGTAAAATTGGGGTATATATTTGATTTATTACGTGTGTTGTAGCTGTGACCGTCTTCATAAGAGACAAAAGAATTTAGGTTTTGATGGGCATATACTAAACAGTGATAGATAAAAAGTGATGGTAGTGTCATGATTCTAAATTCTTTGAAGAGTAACCTACAATCGGCTCTATAAGATGCACTCCCCATCACTCTTATTGCACGTCTCTGTAGTCTAAAAACTCTTTCAACAGAGGCAGAGTGTCCCCATGCTAAAAGAGCGTATGCTATGTGCGACTGAAATAACGCAAAATACGTAGTTAATAAAACATCCCTTGTAAAGGATTTTTGTAGGTTTCTTAGAAGTTTTGCACAATTTGTTGCGTTAACTCGGTAGCAATCGTACTGAGTTTGCAATGACCGTGCAACCTACTAACTCTTATAGCAATAGTCTCTTACAGGCGCACACCCAGGATTATTATAACGAACATACTATTATTATTACTATGATAAATAAATGTTTTCTTCGTAATCATTTTTGTGAGTTACGCAAACCTACAAACAAAACAAAAGTCGCCACTGCGGCCGATATGCATAAGTAAAGATAATTTTTGGCAACCCAGTACATTTTATCACACGCAAGTGGCGAATTTTACTAACTGTCCTCGTAACAGATTAAATTTTACTCTATTTCTTGCTTCCATTAAAATTTATCTTGGCTTATTCAATTCTAACTCGGCAAAATCTTCCATAAAGATTATGAGGCAGGATAATACTGTAATAAAAACTAACTGTTTCTACCTTACGCATTTTTATTTCATCCCCTAATATAAAAATTCATAGTGTATTTCACTTAATAGCAAAAAATAATCGTTAAAACTACATGATAATAAAATTCCTACACTTGAGAAAGTTCGTATACAGGAAAAGAATATGGTGTTTTAGGAAGGGGTAGATTCCTATAAATTTTAAAAAAGGTCGCGCCACATTTAGTCTCGTTTTATACTCACGTCCAGAGGCGGACCTTAATGGGAACAAATGAGACTGCAGGCCTGTGTCCTGTAATATTTAGGACTTTGGAAGGATTCACTTAGAAAACTCTTAAGAAAGAATCTCATTTTACGAAAGGGAAGTATTATGTTGAGTCAAAAATTTCGATAGTAAAATATTAATGCAGATACGCAGGCAGAATTTGTAGAAAAGCTAGGCATATGTAATCAAAAACAGAAGTTTAAAAACTTTTTTTTTGTTCTCTTATATGTTATCCTGTTTATCTGATGAAAATAATATGGAAATTATTTACAGAATACGGGAAAATATGAATATCCTGATATGCACTCAAATGATTTTCAAATCTTCATGAATCACAAAAAATGCTTTATTTTGATTCCAGTTTTACTTCCCATACTTTAATATTTTGAATAGTTACGGCATATTTTGCATATTTAGAATAATAAGTGCATATTCGGGCATATTTTTTGTTAAATTATTCCTAAAATTTTTTTTTTCGACGAATGTATATATATATGTTCATGACAGGCGTGTCAGTGTTTAGTACATATAGTACGTTCCCCACTCCTTTTATTACACACCGCTGACCTGTTATGTAATGAGCTCATTACGTAACAGATTGAGCTCATTACATAAGAGGTTCAAGCAGCAATAGCCGACCGTTGCTAGGCAACGTAATAAATAGGTTGAAAGTATATGTCAAATTATTGAAAATTTGTAAAGGAAACCGGATTAAAATTAAATAATATAGATAAAGTTGTCAAATTTCAGAAACATATTTTTTTATAGAGTTGGTCTTGATCAGTCAGTTAATCAGTTGACGCAAGTATTGTTGTTCTAACTGAATTTACATTCCATATGCCACGTACATGACCGTAGCTAGACAACTTAATAAATAGGTTGAAAGCAACTTTCAAATTATTGTTAGTTTTTAAAGGGACAAAAAAAAACACTTATACCATTATTCATTTATCTGTCTGTCAGCTCATTAAAATTATATCTTACTTAATACCTTTCTACAGATTTTATTATTCTTTTGCAACTATTTAGCTAACCAATATAATCAAGTTTAAAATCAATTCGATATTTGTTTTCGAAGTTGTCAACGTTTAGACGCCGCCAGGTAGAAAAAACAAAAAACTAATTTTGAAAGACTACAAAACAAACGTCGAGATTTTACAACCGCTTGAGTAGCTACTTAAACCCATATATTAAATAAAGTAAAAAAAGAAGAAGAATTTTTAAAACTAATTTATAAAATTTTACTGCGTTTTTAAGAAAGATCGTTTTTCTGGAATATAGTTTGGACATACCATCTTTTCCCTTGTACCATTTTATCACCACTCTCAAGTAGGGTGACTATTTTTCACTGTATATAAATCCTAAGATCAGTAGGGTAAAAAAAAATAAACTGGAAAAAGGAGATGAGCAAAAAAATTAACTTAAACTAGCTGATGAGTAAAAAAACGGAACTCAAATTAGCTGGTGATCAAAATAGGAACTCTCTATTGATGAACAAATAAAATGAAACTCAAACTGGCTGATGATCACAATATATATATATATATATATATATATATATATATATAAGAACTCAAACTAGCTGATGAACAAAACGTAATCCGGAGAAATTATAACAAAACCCGGAGTCCGGAGATACGGTGTTGAAACTCTGAGGCTCCGAGTGACCCCTTGAGAACTGGTTAAACTGCTGTCCAGCAGGATTACATCTCCGGTTTTGGGCCGGACATTTCTCTTTTGATTTGGCTTGATGTCCAGCTTTTCATTTCGAAATGCAACCGTTATCTTTATGTTACTGATCACCATGATCCGACTTCCTTCTTTTTTTACCTTAAACCCAATCTTCCTTTTTTTTCTCATCACCTCGATCCGTCTTCCTTCTTTTTCTTGCTTCTCACCTCAATCCCTTTTTCTCCTTTTCCTAGCCCATCACCTGATCCGTCTTCTTTCTTTTTCTCATCACCTAAATCCGTTTTCCTTTTTAGGGTTTTGTAGGTCTGACCAAAAAACCCTTATACCGTCATTTTGTCGTCTGTCTTTCTGTTCGGTAAAAATTGTAGCCAAACGGCTAAACCTAGAGAGTTGAAATTTGGTATGTTTATACAACTCTTTGACCCACACATGGGAAAAATACTAAAACATCTAAAAAACATCTCGAAAATATGAACAAATAGGTATGTGCCCATCAATTTTTTTTTTTTTAATTCTGTGTAAGTTATCAAATGAAAGCCCTTAGTACGTGGATTAACGATAAAAATTCTATTTTTGCAAAATAAATTATTTTGATGCCATTTTTTCCAAAATTGTGTAAAAAAAAATTGTCCCACACCTGTAGCCCATATGGTTTAAACTAAAAATTTAAAACCTAAAAGTTATGTACATTGGTATGAACCGGAATAGTACAATAGGAATTTTTGATCAGATTATGTTTTCGGAAAATAACGTATTTTTGTGTTTTTTTGTTGACGATGTACAAAAGTTATAGTTATGTAACACACTATACTAGAAGGCGTATCCTGGTCTAATGATTGCTCGCTTGCTACACAGCAAACTACGGTTCGCTCCAGGGCAGATGAGACAATTTTATCTTTTTTTTTTTCCATTGCTATTTTGTTTAAATTATTTTGTCAAAATTCTAGTTATATTTTGGCAAATGTTGCATTTCATTTATAAGAGCGTAAATTTAATAATCAGTTGGAATTGTTCGAATTATATTTTCGAATAATATTTTCGAATTTAAATTAACAAAAAAATATTTTAACATAAAATTTGTTTTTAAAGCTCTTAGATTAACAGAACAAATTTATTTAAAAAATATCGTTCATTTTGCCGTGATTACTACAAAGCAAAATTTGTCCTACACACTCAGCATGCCTGCGACCTATTACCTGCGAAACCCTGCAATGTATGAAAATTCACAATTCACATCAATTTTTTTGTTCATCAGCTCAACCTGTCTTTCTCTTTGATTTTTGCCCATCACCTCTGAATTCGCCACTGGTTCCTTTTTTTACTATTAAATTGTGGCAACCCTACTTCCAAACCAAATTGTTTACCGAGTTAGTTCTAGCTTAAACCTTCACTTCCTTGTTAACTATCCATAATTTCCAAAAAGCTCAGTCCGCTACTGGCGAAGCGATAGATATGATATTTTCCAAAATTTGTTTTTCTTCATGTTTTTATTATTACGATTCTTGTGTCTTTTATCTGGAGCTGCCAGGAAATGTGCGAACTTTATGAAATAGTTATATATGTTTACACTGGGAATACACCTAACCATTTTCACTTTACCTCTGACATGTGAGAATTAATTTTTTAAATAATTTAAACAGACTGGTGTGATAAAAATAGAAAATGTTTGTATTTGTACAGTTTTATTTTTGGCGAACGTTTTTCTATTATTATGCACATTTTATTTTCGCATGCGGAAAATTTAATTGTTACAATAAAATAGGTAGAATTTATTTTTTAAAAATAGTAAAACATTTTCACAAAAATATCGTTTTTAAGTTCAAATGTTAATATTAAAAAAACGTTTAAGGTTTTTGGCTGCTTAACGGCATAAGGAAGCTAGATTGTTTGACTTTTTCTTAACCTGGGGCTAATTTGATTAATTTGGAGATAACAGTCGGAGTTTATAAGTGTTTACATTATGAACTAATCTCCACAATAATCTCCACTCTATCAAATTAGTCGTAACATATACACCTTTATGTTCGACTGCATCAAACCTAATTGCGTTGACACGTTTGACGTTCATTATTGGTGTTTTATTGGACTAGTACAATAAAGTAGTAAAATTGGACTCCTGTTAATGTCAAAACACATGTTATAATTTAATACATTTAAAGGCAATTTCTCTTATTTCTTTTGGAACTTCTTCTATGATTTACATGCGACAAACATTGCGAACAATTCAAAATTTATGCCATTTTACAAAAGTTGAATTTTCAAAAAGTATAATTTCATGTTCTACTGAATATCCGAAATGAAAAGTATGAAAAATGCACACTTTTAAATGATCTGTGTTGAATTTAAGTTTCTTCCAAAATAATTATTTTTTATTTGCAGTATGCATTAGATAAATATACATATATTTTACCCTGATATTCTTCAAATATTTATTTAGATACATTTACGTTTGAGACGATTGCAATGGATATCCTAAAAAACTAATGAAAAAGAAAAAAAAAACATTATTTTTTTCCATAAACTATGTGTATTATTTAGCTTTAGTAAAACTTGATATGTGTAAAGCAATATTTTATTTAACTCTTTGAGGCACGGAATTTTAGGAAATAAAAAAAAACCATGTTGCACAGAAATTAAATTTTTATAAATTTTTATTTCAAAGCTGGTTTATTTTAACTAATAAGGAAGTAAAATTACAAAAGAAACACAAAAATAAATAAAAAGTCATTCAAGTTTTTAATTATAGAGTGGGAATTAAACAGCCCCCTTTTTTTTTATTTGAGATGAAAATTTCGTCATCGTCGGTCAAAGTCCCACCAGTAGCGTGCAAACAGGGCCGCCCCAGATGCTTCAACCGCCTGTGAGTAAGCATTCACAAGATCGCCGCCTACAAGAATCGAACTCAAATCACGCAGGTATGTAAACTTTCGTCAACACCTGCGGCATTTGTCAATGCCCGCACATTGGCGAGCGATTAACGCACACTACCTACACACCATTAACATCTTCATAAAATAAAAAACAAGCATTTGTTTCCCAAACTCATCAAATCATCATCATTGGCGCGACAGCCCGAGTTGACCCTTTGGAATTAGAAGGCAATATAAATAATAATTGAGATAAATTTAAAAAATCATTTGAGAGATATCTACTTGCTATAGGAAAAAGTAAACAAAGTAAAGAAATAAGATCTGCGATGTTGCTAAATTTAATTGGAGAAGAAGGGCAAGATCAATTCGATTCATTTAAGTTATCGAATGAAGACTCAAAAGATGTAGAAAAGGTAATTAAAGCATTTGATGATTATGTAGCACCTAAGAAAAACATAATATATGAACGATTCATATTTTATGCTCGTAATCAACAAGATGGTGAAACGTTTGATCACTATTTAACAGTAATTAATAAATTGGTGAGTTTCACGATGAACAAGAAGCGTTACGAGATAGAATAGTAATGGGAATAAAGAAGATTGACGTCCAAGAACGATTATTAAGAATAGCTGAACTGACGTTTGAAAAGGCAATTAAAATATGTCGAGCTGCTGAAGCAAGTAAGCTGCAAGTGGAAGCAATGGGACGACAAGCCATGATAACAACAAATGCAGTAGAAATAAGAAGATTTAAGAAAGAGAGCCAAGATAAAGAAAAAAAGAAAACTTTTAGTAGGAACAACGGTTGAAACGATAATAATGAAGTATACTTATGTAAAAAGTGTAACAGAAGGCATAAGAAGTTTGAGTGCCACGCATTTGGAAAAAAATGTAACGTATGTAATAAACCAAATCATTTTGCGGTTGGATGTAAAATTAAAAAAGTAAAAAAAATTATAACCAACTCGCACAGTGATTTGGAAGATTGCTATAATATTAATAATGTTGAACGTGTTGTTAATGAAACTGAGTCCAATGTTAAAAGTATTTATGAACATAAATTTAACTTTAAATGATACCGTTAATATTAAAACTAACTTCTTATATAAGACTACAAGAAGTGGTAGAGTTATTAAGAAACCAGAAAGATATATGTGATATTCTCCATGTAATTATTTGTAAAAGGGGGATGTTGTATATTAGAATTAATATATTTAGCCATGGTTGTTATGGTTGCCAGTAATAAATATAGAATGTTTGTGTAATTTAGAATGTAATATAAAAATCATCTTAATAAATACTTTACATGATATTATTACAATTATTAATTAGTAGCACAAACATAACAGTAGGTAAGTATTGTTTAAACGCCGTGGTAAACTTCTAAATCTATCATCAACGAACTTATTTTATAAAACTCCATTTTTAAAATCTAGCAGAGTGTATCATAAAAAGGCTTCCCGGACTCCAGTTTGCCGATCCCTGCCCTAGACCATTTTGATGAGTGTACTTTCGAATTATTATTAGAAAAGAATTAGAAGATTGCATTGTTTACATTGCACGTCTACGAACTTTTCTTAGAGCAAAAATTGTAATATGTTTTTAGATTACTTAATTTGGGGGCCCTTAAAATATTTAAACGGTGAATTCTGGAATGTATTGGCAGAATTGTATTAAACATACAAGTGCAAAAATTAAACGGACTGAGAACATTGCTTGACTGAAAGAAATGAGGTTATTTTTGGGATCGCTAGCAATCTTGTTTCCATTCTGTTTTTCTTTACTGTCACACAGACTTTTCTGTATAATATACAGTTTCAAACTGTCTGTTGTGAACGCTAGAGAACATGTTTTTAAAATATTTATTTGAAAAAACAATTTATTTATTTATTTTATGAAAATTGTTATCCAAATATCTCTTGTGTGTATGAGCCAAATGGCACAAATTCCATAATTTTATATAGAATAATTAATCATTTTCTTTTCTTGGTTGTTATCTAAATATTCCAGTTCGATAACTAAATTAATTGATGAAAATATCAAATAAAATCATATGCCACAAATAGCTGACATTTGTCGCAAAATGTCAATTAACGAATTACATAAAATTACACTCAGGTGTACGTAAATAAATTGTTTATTTAAATTTCTGACCCAGATCTTAATTAAATTCAGCAATCCTGGTTCACAGAATATAATATTAGCAAAAATTAGTCCTGCTAAATAAATTAGCAGCTATACAAAAACTGTAAAAACAAATAATACCTACGAATATTTAATTTGATTTTTAAAAACAAAATATTATATAAAAAAGGATTTTGACGCAGTTTTCTCTTAAAACGTGTGAATAAAAGCTTATAATCCCCCAACCTATCTCCCAGAAGATCTGGCTTTAAATTTTTTTTCAGAGTAATGCACATCGATGTAAACCGAAATAGTACACTAAGTTATCAAAAAGTTTGTGTTGTTAAAAACATTTTGTTTTTTTAATTTAATGATAGATTTTAAATTTTTTTTTGTATTTTTGAAAAATCATTTTTTTAAATTTTATGTAAAGTAGAATGTAGGTAGAATATTCAATTTAAGCTTCTGGTACTTATATTAAGAGACGAAAAATTAGCACAAAGTTGTTGATTTTAATGTGATCATGGCAAAATTATTGCAACTTTCAGTTATTAAAAACCTTCAAAACCTGAAAGTTTTTTGTTTAAATACTTTCTGCTGACGGTCGGTTATGTGGTGGTCACAGTTGATTTTTAAGGTTTTGTAGGTATAACCAAAAAACCTTTTAACGTTACTCATGTGTCTGTTTATATCTGTACGGTAGAAATTGTAGGCAAATAGCTGGACCTAGAAAGTTTTGCATGCTTGTACAAGGTGTCTCAAAAGAAATTTTATATTTATTTAGCTTACTGCGTGAACGCAACGTATCCGAGGGGCGCGGGGGTTATGTCAATCGGTAGCCTGGCTCTTGGGAATTCAGTCGCTATGGAGCGTTTCTCGGGAGCAGACCGCGCGTTATGCGTGCGAGAGTTTTACAAAAACGGTGATTCGGCGACTGTAGCGCGTAGAAAATTCTGTAGTATTCGAGGTTTTCGCCACTTAAATGATGCGCCAAGCATTCCTCTCATTCGACATTGGGTTAAAAAGTTTGAAGAGACTGGTACAACGCTGGCTAAATCAAAATCCGGGCGACCTAGGTCATCAAGAACGGTAGAAAACGTGGAGAATGTTAATCAGTCTGTTCGTGACGACCCGAACCTTTCAATTCGGAAGCGCGCAAGTGCATTAAATGTGCATAGATCATCATTACATCGCATTATGCACAAAGACCTAAAGCTGCACCCCTACAAAATTCAATTGGTGCAAGAATTAAAGCCCCAAGATGCCAGTCAGAGGCTTAATTTCGTAAATCAGGTGATTGAGCGATTTTCAACGTTTACCAACATTTTGTTTTCGGATGAAGCTCATTTTCATCTTAATGGCCACGTAAATAATCAGAACTGCCGCTACTGGAGTGCAACGAATCCGAAACGCAAACATCAGAAACCCCTACATTCGCCTAAAGTGACCGTATGGGCTGCGATGTCGGCGCGAGGAATTATCGGCCCTTACTTTTTTGAAGACGAAAGGGGGCGTGCAGTTACAGTGAATTCAGAGCGTTATGTGGAGATGTTAGACAACTTTTTGGTACCTGAACTGCAAAACTTTCCTGGCTATAACCAAAGAACATGGTTCCAACAGGACGGAGCAACTTCACACACGTCCAATATGTCTCTGCCACGTGTTCGTGAAATTTTCTCAGGCAAATTGATCTCCCGGAGAGGTGACATAAATTGGCCTCCACGCAGTCCAGATTTAACCCCTATGGACTTTTTCCTATGGGGTTATCTTAAATCTAAAGTTTACGCCAATAAACCGACTTCACTGGCGCATTTGAAAGAAAATATCCGTCACGAAATAGCAGCCATCCCTGAGTCCACCTGCCGAGACGTCATAAGTAATTTTACTGTTCGATTAAATGAGTGCCGAGAACGCCAGGGTCTACATTTAGACGATATTATTTTTAAGAAATAAATCCCCAAAAAGTGTATTTTAATAATTAATAAAAATTTTTTCTATATACGGCTTACTTTTTTTTTAATCGATCCACTAAATATAAAATTTCTTTTGAGACACCTTGTACAACTCTTTGACCCATATATACGAAAACTATTGAGAGCAGAAAAAAAAAAATCTCGGGAAAATTAAACAAAAATGTCAAAAAATATATATAATTTTTTTAAATTTTGGGTACTTTGTGTATCAAGTGAAACCTCTTAATACGTGGATAATTCAACAAATTTATACTTTAAACTTTTACTTAAACTTTGTACAAAAATTTATTTTTTATAGGATTTTGGCAAAAAATGTGTTTAAAATCTTTTGTCCCCCCGCCCAATTTCCCAGAGATATAAAAAAAATTAAAAATTCTAAATAATGTACATTGATGGAAACTAGAATAGTTCAACAGGATTTTTTGATTGGATTATTTTTTTTGAAAAATATCGAAATTTTTGTGTCGTTGAAAAAATAATTATTTAAAAAAAAAAAAAAAACTGTTATCAAAAGAAAGCTCTTAAGACGTAGATTAAGAAACAGAATTTTGGAAAATTTCATTATTTTAACATAATTTTTGCCAAAAATGTGCTAAAAAACACCACATTCTATAACCTAGGCGGAGTTAATCTAAAAACATGAAAAAATTCTGTTTAATTTACATTAATGTTAACCGGAATAGTACATATTTAAACACAGTGCATATTTAAACTTATTTAAAGTTAATCTGTTACAATTTAAAAACCAAAATAATACTTATATAATAATTTGTTTGCTAATATATTTCTAATTCAATCAGTTCGTTTGTTATTCAAATAATTACGCATTCGAAATTAACCGTACTTCAAGATTGCATAAAAATCAATTTTATATTTACGTAACAAAAGTATTTTGGAAAATGACACGAACGAATGATTTCTTAAGTGAGTTGCAGGAATCTTTGAACCGTGAAAAACAAAATCTTGAAGAGTGAGAAAAAAATGATTCGTGCTAAACCATGAAACAGTGGAAATAACAAACGTGCAAAAACGTCAATCTTTTGTTAAAATAGAAAAAACTTTGTTCTTGAGTATTAGAACACGTGGAGATATTATTTCCTCATGTCGAAGTTCAGAAAAAATATTAGTCGCGAGATATTGACGTTAAAGATAAGACATATTCGTATTTCATTCATAAAAGTGTTAAGTATGAGTCAGAAACTTTAAATAGTCAAATAAATAGTCAACTGATATCTAGGGTTGTCAACAGGTCACTATTGAAGAGAAAATGCTGTCTTTCTTCATTCAAATACTTTGTTCTCTATCTTTTTAGGATTTTGTAGGTATGACCACCATAAAATCCTTATAACGTTACTCATGTTAACATAAAGAGTATGCTTGTACAAGTATTTGATCCAAATATAGGAAAACTGGAGAGTTAAAAAAACACATTACGAGGTAAATGTAAACAAATATATATATATATATATATATATATATATATATATATATAAGGTGTCTCAAAAGAAATTTTATATTTAGTGGATCGATTAAAAAAAAAGTAAGCCGTATATAGAAAAAATGTTTATTAATTATTAAAATACACTTTTTGGGGATTTAATCGAACAGTAAAATTACTTATGACGTCTCGGCAGGTGGACTCAGGGATGGCTGCTATTTCGTGACGGATATTTTCTTTCAAATGCGCCAGTGAAGTCGGTTTATTGGCGTAAACTTTAGATTTAAGATAACCCCATAGGAAAAAGTCCATAGGGGTTAAATCTGGACTGCGTGGAGGCCAATTTATGTCACCTCTCCGGGAGATCAATTTGCCTGAGAAAATTTCACGATCACGTGGCAGAGACATATTGGACGTGAGTGAAGTTGCTCCGTCCTGTTGGAACCATGTTCATTGGTTATAGCCAGGAAAGTTTTACAGTTGAAGTACCAAGAAGTTGTCTAACATCTCCACATAACGCTCTGAATTCACTGTAACTGCACGCCCCCTTTCGTCTTCAAAAAAGTAAGGGCCGATAATTCCTCGCGCCGACATCGCAGCCCATACGGTCACTTCAGGCGAATGTAGGGGTTTCTGATGTTTGCGTTTCGGATTCGTTGCACTCCAGTAGCGGCAGTTCTGCTTATTTACGTGGCCATTAAGATGAAAATGAGCTTCATCCGAAAACAAAATGTTGGTAAACGTTGAAAATCGCTCAATCACCTGATTTACGAAATTAAGCCTCTGACTGGCATCTTGGGGCTTTAATTCTTAACTTTAACCAATTGAATTTTGTAGGGGTGCAGCTTTAGGTCTTTGTGCATAATGCGATGTAATGATGATCTATGCACATTTAAAGCACTTGCGCGCTTCCGAATTGAAAGGTTCGGGTCGTCACATTCTCCACGTTTTCTACCGTTCTTGATGACCTAGGTCGCCCGGATTTTGATTTATCCAGCGTTGTACCAGTCTCTTCAAACTTTTTAACCCAATGTCGAATGAGAGGAATGCTTGGCGCATCATTTAAGTGGCGAAAACCTCGAATACTGCAGAATTTTCTACGCGCTACAGTCGCCGAATCACCGTTTTTGTAAAACTCTCGCACGCATAACGCGCGGTCTGCTCCCGAGAAACGCTCCATAGCGATTGAATTCCCAAGAGGCAGGCTACCGATTGACATAACCCCCGCGCCCCTCGGATACGTTGCGTTCACGCAGTAAGCTAAATAAATATAAAATTTCTTTTGAGACACCTTGTATATATATATATAAAATTTAACTTTTTGTATGGTATCAGAAGGAAGTTCTTAAGACGTAGATTAAGCAACGGAATACAATTTTTCCCAAAAATGTTCTAAAAAATTACTGTCCCGTGCCGTTTAACGCAAGGGGGTTAAACTAAAAATCCGAAAAAGTTGTGTACAAAAGTAATATATATATATATATATATATATATATATATATATATATATATATATATATATATATATATATATATATATATATATATATATATATATATATATTGATATGAACCGGAAACATACGAGAGGAATAAGATTTCATTTTTGGAAAATATTGCAGTTATTTTGTTTTTGAGAAAATTATGGTTAATATGATAAAATTAATGGCGAAATTATGGCTAATAATGTAACGGAATTTTTGTATTTATTGCTAAGGTATCTTTTTTTTAATAAAAATATAATAAAAAAATCAGCTGTGGCCACCACAGGACCGACCGCCATCATAAAGTACTTATATAAATTACATTCTAGCAACAGAGTAGAAATAACTATATTAATAGTTTAATGGCCTAATATTTTCTAACAGAAATATTATTTATCATGACCATTGAAACGTTACATATAAGTATGAAAAAATTCAGACTTAAAATTTAAGGAAAGTTGGGTTTATATTTCTTTTTATGTCATCTCATCATTTAAACCGATTTATTTTATTCTAAATCCTGTAGAGCAACGGTTCACAACCTTTTTTCTCTCACGTACCCCTTGATAGACTTTTCATTTATGAGTACCTCCCTACCCTTAATACCCGCACACATCCCTTATTTTATTTATTTATTTTAATTTTTTCTTATGTTAGTATAGGTTAGACAATGACATTTATATGCCTTTATTATATTTTTAATGTACGCATAAGACGAGAATGCTATTTGGACTAGCTCTGTGTTCGTAAAAGATAATAAATATTTTATTACTTTGTCATTGAGTTCTTGATACTCTTCTTTCACTACTGCCCAGTAGTCAATTGAGATTTTTTTTTTTTAAATCATTCAAAATAGGATTCAGTCGACCGTTCAATCAATTTTTCTTCTTCAACTTTAACGTAAGTCTCTGTAAAACTCTGGTGTTTTTCCCCATTATCTATATTAATTCGCGTACCCCCAACCGGTTCTCCGAGTACCCCCAGGGGTACGAGTACCCCAGGTTGGGAACCGCTGCTGTAGAGCATCACGCTGACGTTAACCTTAGCGGTAGTGTCACGCCAGAGAGCCTTGGGCCCGTGTTGGGATTTTTTACGACGAGTCTATTTGGAGTTGTCCGGATAAACTTTGAAATTAGCTATTGAATTTATAGATATTCTTGTCGAATAGTCTAGTTTTTATTCAAGCCTTTTTGTGCACCATATAAATTTAAGTAGTGTTATCTCTACAAATAGATGTTCTAAAAATAAGCTTAATCCCTTTGAAATAATATTAATGTCCATTTCTGCATTGGCGTGACAACATTCTGTGTATAGTAGCGGACACGAAGTGCAGTATAATGTTCAGTTATTGGTGGTCGATTTGAAATTGGCGAAACGTTAGTCACTAGTTCATTGAACAAATGATTCATGATGGCTTCCGGTTGTAGCGGTTAATAGAGTCGCAGGGACGGATTTGTCAAGGGCTATTTGGTCTAAAGCCAACCGTCTCGCTAACACACAGTTATTCACTCGGCAATTGCTGTTTGATACCAGAAGGTTAGGTGTCGTGTGCATTATTCAATATCCTGTCTCCATTTACTATTGAAAACCTACTGATTTATTATTATGTCAGTTTATTAAACGGTACGATGGTAGTTATAAGGAACTGATTTACGTAGCTTTGAATTATCAATAAGGTTTTCTTTTTTCATTTCTTCATCACAAATTATCTCAACGATTATAGTTATACAGGTAAGGCAACACTTATGTTCACCTCGATTATTTTCTTAATAAAAAGAGTTATAAAAATGTTGTTCAAATAAAACTTATTTGAGGCAATGGGGGTCAGCGATAACCGTATCAAAAAATTCTTTTGTTTTGCAAAAGGTATGACAGTAAATAACTTTTCTTCAAATTACACTACACATATTATTTTACATATTATTGTAGAACTTTTTTTTTCTCTATTCAACGATATAAAACTTGTATATCCTTGCAAAACAAAATTTTTGAGAAAATCATCTTTTTGCGGCCTTCAAAAATACGACTTATTTGTTGGTAAATAATGGAAACAAATACACGTATAGGATAGTCGGCGAATCAGTGCAGTTGTGTCACTGGAAACGTCACATGTCTTTGTGACGTCACATTTAGTACGTTTACATTCATCCATTTAACGAACCTAATATTCGTACTCTGTCACTTGTATCGACATGAAATGAAAATATAAGAATAAGAACAGAATAGAAACAAATAAACGATTCTAATAGGAAAAATAGTTCTAAAAAGGGCTGAAGTGATCCAAAAATATGATCAAAGAAAATAAAATAGAAGTACGTTGAATTTAACCTAAAAAGCAATGCACTCCACGCAATACCAAATGGAAATCTATAAGATCTAAAAAAGAAAACATATAACTAAACACAAAACTGCTAAATAAACAACAAACTATATAAAAAAGGATTTTAGAAATTACTATAAATTATATGTATGTGAACACAAGTATCAAAAAACATCAGAACGTATTATAAAATGTTAAATGTAAACATTGTTTTATACCGATACCAATAGAAAAGTCCCTATATTAAATAAACACTTTTAAAATTTGTAAATCTTCAAAATGACTATCGAACACGAATTATATATGGCTTCAAAATGTGTTTTAAGATGTTTTAGTAAAATAAAAGAGTGAAGAGCAATATTAATCTATAATACACATTCAAAAAAAAAATCGATTTAATTATTTTTTCGCCACTATCATTGCAGTTATGACGCAAAATTACCAACTGTGTTGATTGAACGACTGACCTATAATTGTTTCTACTTGTCAAGATAAGACATCAAAATTATAATTAGCCAAACGTTTCAAACGATAAACTTAAAAAATAAAGCTTCTGTTCAAGAAGCTTTTAAAAAATTGATGTGAAGTGTGAATATTCACACATTTCAGGGTTTCGCAGGTATATAATAAGTGAAGGCGGTATGCTGAGTGTGTAGGACAAATTTTACTTTGTAGTAATCACGGCAAAATGAACGATATTTTTAAAATAATTTATCGTCTGTTAATCATATAATAAGACTGGTTATTAAATTTACGCTCATAAAAATTAAATACAACATTTGTCAAAATATAACTAGAATTTTGACAAAATAATTTCAACATAATAAAAATGCAAAAAAAAAAACAGGAAAAATAAAATTCACTCCGTACTCGAACTCGAAACCCTTCGTTTTCCACCCAGTTAAAGAGCGCTCTAACGCATGTAGCCATCGCACGCTATGCATGTGAGTGTCTTACATTAGTATAACTTTTGTACTTTGTGAACCAAAAACTACAAAAAATGCGTTATTTTCCAAAAACATAATCTGATCAAAAATTCCTGTTGTACTATTTCGGTTCACACCAATATACATTACTTAGAATTTTTTTATATTTTTAGTTTAAACCATCTGGGCTACAGGGTGTGGGACAAAATTTTTTTTGCACATTTTTGGCAAAAATCGCATCAAAATAATTTATTTTGCAAAAATAAAAATTTGATCGTTAATCCACGTACTAAGGGCTTTCATTTGATACCCTTCTCAGAATTTAAAAAAAATATTTTTGTTTTCGATGAGCACATATTTGTTTATATTTTTAGGGGGGTATGTTTTTTAGATGTTTTAGTATTTTTCCTATGTGCGGGTCAAAGAGTTGTATAAGCATGCCAAATTTCAACTCTCTAGGTTTAGCCGTTTGGTTACAATTTTTACCGAACAGACAGACAGACAGACAGACGACAAAATGACGGTATAAGGGTTTTTTGGTCATACCTACAAAAGCCTAAAAACGTGTACAAAAGTTTATCGAACAGCAAGGTCATCATTTTGAACATTTAGTACAATAGGTAGATAACTGTTATGAGTCGCTAATCACTTTTTTTTAAGACCACAAAAAGTCGTTTTTCTTAAATTTATTGTTATGTAAGGATTTAAAAGTTTTACACCGTTGAAAAGAGGGGAAAAAAGCTCTTTAATATTGTGTTAAATAATATGTGTAGTGTAATTTGAAAAATAGTTTTTAACAGCCCTGCCTCTTGCAAAATAAATGAAAAAAAAAATACTTGTTACCACTCCCAACTCCCATTACCACGAATAAGTTTTATCTAACCAGATATCTGGTTGCGGTTAGTAACGATTTTTGTTGGTAGTTGATTATTTAAGGGACACTTTGTTCAAATTACAGTTCTGTTTAAAAACATAACCTCAATATTCTGTGGTGTCCTGCATATGACATAAATAATTCATATCAATAGTAGATATATATATGATCAACAATAATTAACAACCAGGTACTCAGAACGGACCGAAAATGAAATAACGATATCAACCGATATTTTTATAGAACCATGGCGATGTGCCCGACGGGCTCACATCATTATTATTACTTTTGTTTTAAATGCAATATATATTCAAGGGGTTAAATTGTTAGAAACACAATATAATTTTCACATAATAGACTTCCCGCAGATAGAACTTAATGTGCGCATTTGGTTTCTTTTCAACCTTTGAATGTAAATACTTTCGGACTGTTACGCCACATGCTTCCACTAAAGGCGCACACAGACGGTGTGGCAAGTGATGACCAATATTTACATTTGTCTAGCTCCGCGAATCATGTAACACATCATAAGTCACAATCAACGTATGTTGGACTTGGCAATGGCTTACGTTCACTTCCGAGGCGGTTTTCTTACCACAGGTCAAAGGGACCAACGTTGGTGCAGACTTGCATTTGCACGTCACTACCGTACACACTTGTCTTCTTAACAATGGAGGTTATAATCATTTTTACTTAATTATGAAGTCTACTTAAAGTAAAAAGTAATTTTTTAATATACGAGTTCTCTTCAGAAAATAACCGAACATTTTCAATTCCGCGCCAACTGGGATATTTAGTGATTGACAGCATTGCGTTGCGCATAATTTCCTCTGTAACCACATGTTCTTAGATTGTTGATATCTCGTTTAGTTTTCGTAATATTGTTATTTGAGTGCAACATGTTTAAGTGTTAGTGGCGCTTTTTGAAATGTGCGATTTTCTGGAGCAACGATGCAACGTAAAATTTTGCGTGAAACTGGGGAAAACTTTCACAGAAACGTTTCAACTTTCGGAACAAGCTTACGGAGATGATGCTCTGGGTCGTACGCATTGTTACGAATGGTTTTCACGATTTAAAAGTGGTCGTCAGTCAATTAAAGATGATCCTCGATCAGGAAAGCCTTCGACTTCAACTGATGACTCTCACGGTCAGAAAATCAACGATCTGGTACGTGCAAATCGCCGTTTGACGGTCAGAGAAATTGCAGAAGAGGTTAGCATCTTAACTCTGTCGGCAACTGTTTGAACAAGCCAATGACGATGAAAAATTCATGCAAAGGATCATAGCGGGAGACGAAAGCTGAGTTTACGGCTACGACATCTACGACATCCAGAAAATCGCACATTTCAAAAATCGCCACTAACACTTTGTACATGTTGTACTCAAATAACAATATCACGAAAACTAAACAAGATATCAACAATCCAAGAGCATATGGTTACAGACAAGGTTATGCGCAACGCAATTCTGCCAACTACATTTCACTAAATATCCTCGTTGGCGCGTAATTCAAAATGTTCGGTTATTTTCTGAACAGACCTCGTAGTTTTAATCTAATTTAAATGTCAAAAGCAAGATCGAAGCTCCGACAATAACTTCACTTTCACTATCAGAGTCCATTTTACAAACGTTGGCCAACGACGGTACCAGTGCTTACCTACGTGAGACATATCGTATGTAAACGCCTTGACACTAACACATCTCATGGTTTTAGGATAGATGGTGATTTGACATGTCTTATTGTTACAATTTCATTATTATCTATTTACCAATTGATAGGTCTGGATTTTAGAAGACATGTACATCATATTTGAAACTGCATCATCGAACGAAGTTAATTTGCTGTCAATTGTCCAAATAACTGCAACAGTTTAACAATGCAGCAATTTAAATTAAAAGAACTTAAATTTGTGTTTAATTTGGTTTTTAAAAAGCCTTGTTAACATGCGTTTTAGATTACTCTCCAGTGTATCATGACATGACAATAAAAATCCTAAATCCATTAAATCGGTTAATTAACTTTCAAGTACAAAACCACTGAACTTTTGAAAAATAACCCTCATCCTAGATTATAACTCTCATTTTAAAAAGCATATGTTTGGAGTACGGATATCCCCGATCCTCTTCTCTCGACTTGATTCGAACAAGTGCCATGTCGAACAAAAGAAACTACACTAATTGTTTATCGATCTGAACCAAGTCAATTGTTGTAGAAACTTGTGTAATGTGAATTCAAGACAAAAGAAAACGATTAAAGGCATTGGCAATAAGTGAACGTATGCGATATTTACAGAAGAGAAAACTCGGCGAGAAAATTGAATAAAAGTAATATATTATTTAAAGATAGAGTTCTTGGGACGTTATTGTAGTTTCTTTTAGTAAATCTTATTGGCTTTAAGTTGGAAATACTGGAGAGTAAATACGTGAAGATGTATCGTCACAGTTAATTTTGAAAGTGTACGAGTGTGGAAGGATTTTGTCGAGCGAGGATGCCAACTGATTCTTTAGAGAATATTTTCACGATACGTGCAATGTAACACTGTTTTTCAACCGTTTATTTTCTAAGAAATTAATGGAATAGCGTTCTAAGAACATTTTGCAGTGTTCAGCAACATACATATATTTACTAAATATAATCTTGATTTTTTCACTATTATTAGATAAAAGAACCTCAACAGTTCAGGAGTTAAATACCAATACTAACCAAACTGCAAATATCAGAAGAATATATTGCGGCTCGTTTGTGGATCAACGATTATTATCTAATTATTGTATGGAATTAAATACAATAAATAAAAAATGATCAATCAATATAATTTACTTTTTTATTTCTTGAGCATCTTAGAGAATATTTTATGGTTCGCGTGACTTTGTGCCCTACTGTCAAGGGCGCCACTGACATGAAACGCGCCACTGACTAGTGTTTCTGATTTCTCGACATTAGACTTATTTTCTCGAGAATTCTCGAGAAATCTCGAGAAAAATAGTTATAAAAATATATATGTATCTTTTTTTAATGTTGAACAGGAATGTTGTAGAGGATAAAAACATGTTAAAATTATAATCACCTTTAAAGTACTAAAGTAAAGGCGTCGAACAAATTTTACATTTATCGAGAAATGAAAAATGAGAATTAGAACTTTTTCTCGAGAAATTCTCGAGAAGAATCACTACCACTGACATAAAAGGCGCCACTGACATGAAAGGCGTCTTTGTTCTACAAGTTTTGTGACGCCCCCACTCAAAAATTTTTTAATCAAGAGTTTAACTATAGTGACATATTTATTCTTCACAGCTATGAGGAGTGTCTCAATCTAAATAGTGAGTATGTAGAATAATAAGTTATGATAGGTATTAACAATAAACTTCGTTTTCATTAAAATATGTCGGCCTTCATGTTGCTAATAACCAACCATCTTTATTTCTGAACGACCCTCTTATATCATTGTCAGCAAACAGTTAAAAGGTGACCCAGCTTGCAGGTAAATGCAAAACCTTTGAGAGAATTTGTAAACCTTTGAAAAGCTTTATATATCTGATATGCAGAACCGTAACCTAGCTTTTTATATGCCCTGTGCAAGATTTTATCTCGTTCCCTTATTTATTTTTTTCTAATTTATTCATTTATTTATTATTTATTTTTTCTGATGAAAATTAATACTCCCTCCGTCCGAAAATATGGTATACAATACTTAAAAAATCAGCTGTGGCAGGACCGACCGCCATCACAAAGTACTTGTATAAAATACATTATAACCAGCAGAGTAGAAATAATTTGGCCTATTATTTTCTAACAGAGATATTATTTATCATAACCATGGAAACGTTACATATAAGTATGAAAAAATAGATACTTAGAAAAACCTCTCAAATAAAAATTAAATAATTTTTTTTTTCGAAATATTTTTCTGTTGCTAAATATTCGCAAAAATCTTAAAATCGACACAAGTAAACTCCCATTTCTAGTCAACTGATTTTTACCAAAAGTTGATCAACTCGTGCCATTGATGTCAAAAGCTTAAATATGCAGTTGCATAAAAATCCTTTTAGCCGAATTTGCTCTGCACGTGTACACAGACAGACAGACAGACTGACAGACGGACGGACGGACAGTCAAACTAACAGACATCATGCTAAAAATAGTCAAAACGTTATGTAGGGACCTCAATTCGAGATCCATCGAAATGTCGAAACGTCAAAATCGGTATGATCACAATACCTCCCTTATATATGTTGGCGATCAGTAAAAATGTGGGAATAACGAAAGTAATATTATCTTGATATTTTTTTGATTTTATTTCTAAATAAGTGGTTGCTAGGCAATTAATAAACAAATGGCGCGCAAATAGTTTTGCATATGTCAAAAGTAATTCACAGTGTTAAATTGCAAGGAAGAAGTTCCAAATCGACTTAAATCACACCCTCCATAAAGTCCACATTTTAATGTATTGGATCTTGGCTTTTTCAATTCTATTCAATTCTTACAACATACAGCTTCACCGAATACAATCGACGAACTGTTGCAGGCGAACAAAATGCATTTAATGTCTTAAACATACAAATCATTGATAATGTTTTTCTAACATTGCGAACTTTTCTAGAAGCAATCATGTTAGCAAAAGAAAGGAATTCCTATAAGATTCGCACATTAATAAGTCAAAACTTCATCGTAAGGGACGATTACAAACAACATTATCATGTTCCATACAAGCTGTGGAGGCAGCCACGTCCTTATTAATTTAAAACCTTTTGTATTATTCTTTGTTTTACTAGATATTTTTAATTATTTCATAAATAAAATGATTCTCATTAATTAAAATTGTAAATGTATATAATATTTTCGGACAAGAAAAAAATCAAAATGTACACCATATTTTCGGACGGAGGGAATAGTTTTTAACAGAATATTCGATTTTTACCATAATTATTTCAAGTAGATAACTTCGCACTGTAAGAACATAACTGTAGGAGAATTATTAAGGCTATCGTAGTTGATCTGGAAATGTAATTTTGATTCTGAGTCACAATTTGACAATAGAAATTGTTGAAATGATGTTGCTTATGTCATATGTTATTTATATGATGATGAATGCTTTAGATACACTTCATAACAATAATACAATTACATTTCATTGTGTAATATTCACACCAACAACTTAATCAAATTTGTATCAAACAAAGGTTACACTTGACATATCACTTTAATTTATTGCAGAGGAGCTAAGGCAAATTATACCTAAACCTTATACACTTACAGTGTTTTCAGGAAATAAAGTATTTAGGATTCAAGTTATTAGTGTTTTGAACAAAGAAAAATGCAGTCTAAACATCAAGATTGTTTAAATAATCCGTACGCCGTTTACATCTGATTAGAATGAATTTTATATCAGAAAACACTATAATTAAAAATCAACATGTGTTCTTTTTAGGGTCTCATAGGTATAAACAAGAAACCCTTATACCGTCACTTATAGCGGGTATTTTTGGGAACTGTTTTTAGCATTTTTTCTTTATTATGAGAGATAAGAAGGAAGTTAAATTAGGAAAGATCAAGTATTTTACTTTGTAAATAAGAATATTAAATTGAAAAAACAAGTTATTGCAAAAAAAGTATTTTTCTGTTAAAAAACTAGTTTTTTATTTTTCTGTATTTCACTAGTTTTTGTGCATAAAATGCGTGTTTATGGTGACTGTTAAAAAAAGTAAAATGTTTAAAAAAATCTAATAAGCGTTTCATTATTTCACACTTTCCATAAGTATAATACATCGGCTAATGGAGGTTACACCACGAACACAACAGACTTGTATGAGCTTATGGGGCGACAGAACCATCTCCAAGGACTGCAGGGTTGTCAGTGAAGTCCAAAGAAGAATCAGAGAGTGTATTGAAAACAGTTAAAGTTATTTCATGATATTAACTCCAAAAATCACAACTTTTAGCTTTATCCTAGGATTTTTTTAAAATTAGACTACCGTAGAAAAATGTATGCATATATCATTTATTTCTTTTTCTAATTGCAGATAGTCGTAAAAATAATATTGTATGAAACTCATGCATAAAGCGTATTTTTCACTCATGGGATTGCTGCACTTGCCTACCTTCAAACTTCTCATTCGTGAATAAAAGTAATACTTTATGCACTTGTTGCATAAATAACTATTTTTAAATGGGACCCCTGTATTCTAGCATAAAAAATTTATTTATTTTTGTTTAATAAATCATGGGGGCACTATGGGTCTAAGCCCAATATTAAATAAGTTATTACAACTAGATTAAACAAGTAGATCCAAAGCAAAACAATCATAATCTCAATGTTTTATAGCCATCTATTTTACTAAGAAAAATTCTTAATAAAGTATTGTAAATATATAAAAAATAATAAAATATTTACCAAGAGTTAGTGAAGGTACCCGCGTGCACAAATATCATTATATCTTTAGAACTACTAAACAGATTTCAAATGTTCTTTTATTTCTAGTGTACTTTAGTGTAGTGTATTTAAGTGTACAAATCGTGTACCAAACTTGCCGCTGACGAAACCTATGTTGTCGGTGATAATTTAAAGAAAATAAGTTAAAATTACTAGAAAACATGTATTTCGTTTTACCCGCTCGCAATAATTTCATTATAACTTTGGAACTATCGAACCAATTTTAATACAACACAGACTAAAATTTGATCAGATAGAAAAGATCAGTAGCTACATATAGAAAACAACCGCATATAAATCGTTTCAGCAATACTCGAGTAATACGTTAAATAAACCGAAAAAATGGATTTTGTATTACTCGCGCGTGCAAATATAATTATATATTTGGAACTACTGAACAAATTCTTATAATTCTAGTAATTCCGATTAGTGTATAAATCGTGTACCATCTTTGACGCTGACGAAACCTATGTTGTAGCTGATATTTTCAAAAAAATGCATTAAATATGAACATTGATGACGTAACACCCGCGCGCACAAATTTCTTAAACGCGCTCTTTATTTGTAAAAACTCGATTTTTGTGAAAAAAAATTCCAAAATTTTTTTGTTTCCCAGCTTGTCAACCATAAGATGTTGATTGAAAAAAATTGGGTAATGCACAATTGATGTGGACCGGAGTAGTACAATAAATATTATTATTGAGACGTTTTTCGAAATTTATCAAACTTTTTGTAGTTTGATAAATTTGCACGCGCGATTTGTTTAAAAAAAAAAAAACATAATTACAGATAAACATTAAATAAAAGCTTTTAAAAATATGTTTCCCAAAAATAGGTATTCTTCACTTATCTACGTAAGTGTCCACGAAACTCCAAATTGTGGGAAATTAATTTTATATTATAATTTTATGAATTCTTTTCCACTAATATGTTAAAAATAACGTGAAAAATATGAAACAGATGCGAATTCAATACTAAAACTATGATGTCTACGTGAAAAAAGGTTATTTGAATAGTGACAGGTAATATATCTTTGAAATAACGTAAATATTTCTTTAACACAAGCAGAAAATCAATTCCAGAGCCAAGATTTTTACTTCCGCATATAAATATTATGTTGCAAAGATGTTATGTGATCATAAAAAAGTTATTTAAGTTATATTGTTAGGACTCTTCCAATTTATGACTCATGTTTTATGTTATTTCGTTTATGAACCTCTAAGTTTTTTATATAAAAATCTGATTTAGTATAAATTTTTATGGCAAGTGATTAAGATAAAAATATATCTTCTACTTTCAGATTTATATTTTTCCATCAAAAATATTTTACGATATTCTTATTAACTAGCATTTATACTCTACGATTTATGTGTGGAAATATTTAATTGAGATTACGCGCTCGAAACTGTAAAGCAGTGGTTCCAAAATTGTGTTGCATAAACCCCTCGAGTCTAATAAATAAATGTAATAGTTTTATAATAAAAATGTCTGAAAGTTGCTTATTATTTTTTAAAACTAATGTATCTTTACGTGCTTTGTTGTAAATAAGTAGTGAATTATATCAAGTTTTGAAAAGTTTCTTCATTCTAAAAACTGTCCTTATATAAATTTTTGTTATTAGCGGTACGTATAACCCCCACAGATTGTATTTATTTATTAGCTTTTTTCTTTTTTTTTTTTTTCTTGTAAGAAAAAGGTTTGTGTTATTCCGTTTTCTTCTAACTTCTTATAATATTGCGATTCTTCAATCTGTTATTTATTATTTTTGTATGAGAAAAGTTCATATTATTTATTATTATTTATTAACGTTTCTCTTTTCTATAATTGTGATTATATGAACTGTGTGTTAGGGTTGTACATCGAAGGCAAAACATCGATGTTTAACATCGATGTTAACATCGGCGCTTACCATTGATGTTGAAAAAACATCGAAGGAAAAACATCGATGTATCGGAAACATCGATGTTTTATTAATATTAAAAAAAGCTATTTATTTATATTATATAGGTTTTATTTAATAATGTAAAGATAAAATACGAAAAAAGTAACATATACACAAAAAGCATTTATTAGATTTTGGAATAGAAATATTCCTTTTTAATAGTAATTAATTTCACATTAACATTATTATACCCAATATAATAATCATAATTTGTACCTACAGTCTATTTTAAACGATTAGGCGGAACTAACCGCAATTTTCGTTATTGTAATTTGTCGTTAGGTATTTTTTTATATATTGAAGTTGACTTTTCCTGAACAAAATGATCAAAAGCTTCAATCAATCGGTAAAAGTAACTAGAATTGAAAATCTAGTTCCGCCTAAACCAAAGGAACAGACCTTACTATTTTTACATTTCTAAAATGAAATATTGGATTTTATTACAATACCAATATAGTAATCTCAATGTTAATTTTATATTATTTAACATAAAAATAACACTGTCATACACAATTATTTTTATACTTTTTTAAGTTGAAATAAAGTCTGTTCCTTTGGTTTAGGCGGAACTAGATTTTCAATTCTAGTTACTTTTAGCGATTAATTGAAGCTTTTGATCATTTTGTTCAGGAAAAGCCAACTTCAATATATAAAAAAATAGCTAATGACAACTTACAAAAATCCAGGGATTGGAGGAATAACAACTGGGAAAGTGTCAACAAGACTCAAAAAGAAAAAGTGTGTTGGCGTCGTTGGTCGTTCGCATTGTTTGCAATAATTAGAAGTTTCTTCTAATTTTTTCGTATTCTGCTAACTGCTAAGAAGACTAAGAACTGACACTATTAGTATTGTTATATTACAATAGATGGCGCTTATATTTTGTGTACTAATTTTAATAAAAATTAAATTTTTAAGATTCCAGCGCCTCTAGCGGTAGTTTCTGAATTTCAAAGTTTAAACATCGACATCGGTAGTAGACATCGATGTTTTATCGATACTATCGCCAGCTGACCATCGATGGTAAAAGCATCGATGTTTTCGATTCATCGATGTTTTTTTCCCACCCCTACTGTGTGTGACTAGGGCCGGACTAAAGTATTCTCACGCCCCGGGCTGACTTTTTATATGGCGTCTCCAGATTGCAGAATTACGCAAAAATGTAAGGTCACTTATCGGCCGCCATGAAAAAAGGTTGGGAAATGCTGTCCTATACAGTACTTTCCACTTTACCTCCTAGAACGTCTTCCTTCAATATCCTATTAGATAAATAAAAATCCCCTGCAAATTTGAAGAGACCAGCGTGTGCGAACCAAAATCGGCACTCGCGATAACTTGCAGAATAGAAATATATGTTATAAAAATATTAAATAAACAATGAAATTGAGTTAATGTAAAATTGGAATGGACTCACAGTGTGATGGTTTCAGTCATAAATATGTAGAATATCATTTCCAACTTTACATTACGTGGTACTGGTGTCCCAAAAAAATAGGTTCCTGGGTCCTCAAATTGATTGTTCAACAGGTGTTGACGCACAAAAAAATAAAATGACAACACCTAAGGGGTGAGATATCACTTAACTCGCAGTAGAGATGCGTGAATTTATTTAGAAACTGTTAATAATCAAATCGACAGGCGAAGTATACACTGATCAGGTCAGTATAAGAGTGATTTTAATGAAAATAATGTTGAGACCGGCACGTAGTGTTTCTCAACATTTTTTCAAAACACAAAAAGTTTTTGTGAATTAAATAAAATTATACTCTATCTTAGAAAGACTGATAGTAATAAAATTAATTATTTGTAAAATGTTATTGTTTTTTCACACAGAAGCGGCCCACAAAATATGAATAGTTCTAAACGAAATATTGTTAAAAACAACCGAGTGTGCCGCACATATTATGTGAGAATACGAACTAGGGTTAAACACAGTAGATCATAAAAATGTTACCCTAAAATTTTGAGGAAAAATATGGCCACAGGGTTGCGTTTAATGATATGATAAATATGGTCACAGGCGTGCGTTTAATAAAATGATAAATAGTAATATAGAAATACACAAAACCAATTTAAACGTGTTTAAAATGTGCACGCCACTGGTAACTGTCTGACAAAAAGATTTATTACTATCAGTCTTTCTGAGATAGAGTATAAATTAAGTAAATTTAATAATAATATGCGCCTAGCGGGCACGACACTCTTATTATAAAAATTTTTTTATATTACGTTTTAGATGTGAAGTCAATAATAACACGATATTTCAATATTTTTCGTGAACTTCCTCCACTCCCCTAGCATGAACTTTTTTTCCATATATTTTACACACTTTTTACCTATGCCATTTATTTGATCAAAATTAAACAGAAATATATGTAAAGACCACGGATTATAAGTTGTTTCAACTGTATTATTTTTTAAATCAACTACTCTTAAGTGCAAGTTATTTACAAATGCACAATAGGGAAAAATTGCTAAGGGATATGACATCTGGTGGGATTTTAGGAACTACAGAAATAGACATTCTATCGCGCTTTTTTTTATAAAAAATGTTTGCATAAAAATATAATTGCATAAAAACAAGTATTAATATTGTAGTAAAATTACAAAAACCACCAATAAACATTAAAATTCACGTTGTTTATATGTAACGAATGTCTATTTTGAAGGTTCCAAGTATGCCACAATAGCGCTGCAATATTAAAATACTTCCCCTATATGGATCCCCATAAATGACATAATGACGCTCTGTTTATTTTTCTAAATTAGTTGTTCTCACATTTTTTAAGTGGCTGTACTTTAATACAAAATATGAAAAATTCAATGCACCCTAGACTCATTACTCGTAGAGATGAGTCGTTCATGATGGGCCGGCTCAGTACACTGACCGAAGTGACACGGTTCACCAAATTGAAATGAGCCGGCTCACGGCTCACTGTATATTTTCAAGTTTCAAGGATACGATTGTTCGTGCGATTGTGAGCAGTGACCGGAGTGATCCGGATCTGGATCAATGTCATGTTGAACTTCTCGAGAACTCGGCTTGTAATGTATTATCATAAAGTGTATTTTGTCATCAATTTGTAGGGCAGTTTATTTGAAACTAATAGGCTTAGTCTGTATTTTCTTACAACCATACTATATAAAAATATTGCCCAAATCCCAGATGTCCGATTTATAAGGGCAATAAACATCGCCATAAACTTAACACATCTGGTTTAAAATACAGTAGCTACATAAAGTGAATTGTTTGTTTTAAAAATGTTAGATAAGAGCCCGGGCTAAGCGACATTCTACCTACGAACGAACTACCGACCGACCTGTGTCTCGGGATCATTTTTACAGTTCATATATTGCAAGAACTGGCTCTAAGCAAGAGCCGGCTCTAAGCGACATTCTACCTACGAACGAACGACCGACCTATGTCTCGGAAACATGTTTACTTAATCGGATCACTGAGCCGGATCAATGAACCGGCTCAACAAACTGAACGACCTCCACTGATCCGGTTCCGCAAACTGAGCCGAAATTCCCATCTCTAATTACTCGGTATTATACCAGTATATATTATATGGGAGTTCGCGGCACCCCGGTTATATACCAACGCCACCCTGGAGTGCCGCAGCATCCAGTTTGAAAACCACTACTATAAATAGACAATAGAGTCTATTGTCTATTGAATAGACATTACATTTAAGCCATTTCGATTTTCATTCTAAATTTATCTACAAAGTTCTAGAACAGTATTGAATACTAAAAGATTATTACTAAAATAAAACGTAATTTTCAACATTTCGTAATTCACACATTAATTTACTTTCAAAAGACATAAATAATTATAGTTAAAGAACGAAGTGACAGTATCAGTAAGTTGAAAATACGTTAAGATTCAGTTAACCGTAGAAAGGTGCCTTCCCTTTCAACTGTTATTTATAAGTCACGCATAAGAAGTTAACTTTATTTGAATGGATTCCCCTAACAGACAGAGGAAATTGTAAAATCCACCCACATTCTACTCATTTCAATTCATTCCAATGCAATTATACTGACCATACCGGCTCACCTACCTTGCAGAATAATGACAAGTTTTTTTATTACGTTTGTGGTTGAATTTGCTGAATATAATTATGTGGAATACAAATTTTCTTTGTTTGATGTAAACTAAATTATATTATTTATTATATTTATTAGATTCTTTTGTATTTCATTTTTATTTTTGATTAAGTCAATTATTTTTATATGAGTAGATATACAAAAAAAAAAAAAAACAGCAGCAGATGTGATTTCATCATTTCTTTTTTCCTTTGCGGTTTTTCTCGATAATATGAAAAGAATTTATTTTATATTTTTAGTGATGATTTTATAAGTACACAAATTATATTTTGCACTCCTCTCTACAAACACTAAAATCCGTAAAATGCTCAGTAAGACCTTTGTTTAAAGGCTCTATGGCGAAATTCGTTTGGATCGTTTGGATCATTTTGTGGAAAATTCAAAAAGACTCCGTTGTGCAGGCCAAAATTACAAAATTATGCCTAACTTTTCATAAAAAATAACGTGTACGAAATGTGTGGATAACTTCGAAATGAAAGATCGTTTTTATTACCAAAATGCTTTATTTAAAATTTATTATTATTACTTTTTTACCGACCGCCAACATATATAAGGGAGGTATTGTGATCATACCAATTTTGACGCTTCGAGATTTCGATGGAACTCCACGACATAACGTTTTGACTATTTTTAGCATGATATCTGTCGGTCTGTCTGTACACGTGCAGAGCAAATTAGGCTGAAAGGATTTTTATGAAACTTCATATTTAAGCTTCTGCCATCAATGGCACGAGTTGATCAACTTTTGGTAAAAATCGGTTGACTAAAAATGGGAGTTTACTCGTGTCGATTTTAAGATTTTTGCGAATATTTCACAACAGAAAAATATTTCGAAAATATTTATTTAACAAAATTTGCTATAAATGCAATAACTAATAACTTTTATTTGAGACGTAAAATTTCGATAAAACGAAAAATTTCGAAAAAAAATTGAAAATTTTTTGTATCTATTTATCTATTTATTCCTACTTATATGTAACGTTTCCATGGTTATGCTAAATAATAGCTGCTTCCTTTTACAAGTTAAAATGCTTGGTTAAGCTAAGAAGTTAGTCAAATGTCTTATCAAGGGAAAGGGGGGAGGAAAAAAGTATATCTTAGCCAGTGTCTTATAAATGGAACGCTCTTACAACTTAGATTAACTTAGCTTAGCTTAGATTTCTTAAGTAAAGTGGTAAAAGGAAACCGCCTAATATCTCTGTTGGAAAATATTTGGCCAAGTTATTTCTATTGTGCTGCTAGAATCAAGAGATACTCACTGTACTTGTACACGTGTACACGTGTACTTAACAATGACTTGCATTACAAAATTAACAAAAATTTCTAGAAATACCTTTACAATCATTCCAGTTTTGATCTACATGCAGTCCAAACACCAAAGTCCACACTATGCCACATTTTTACCACTTACACCTTGCACTTTTACCACTTAATAATAACTAAACACGCCAGAAAAAATGCAATGCCTCTTGTAAAAATCACGTATCTACAAATCAAGATGGCTATCACTGATAAAGCTCATTAGGGAATATAGTCATTAAAAATTAATAAATAAGATAAGTAACAGAATTGTTTAAAAATATTATTATTGGGAATAAATGTGTTTATTCCCAATAATAATATTTTGGGATTTTTGCGAATATTTCACAACAGAAAAATATTTCGAACAAAATTATTGAACAAAAATTGCTATAAAAGCAATAACTAACAACTTTTATTTGAGACATTTTTTGATAAAACGAAAAAATTTTGCAAAATTTTTCGAAATTTTTTATGTCTCAATTTTTTCATACTTATATGTAACGTTTCCATGGTCATGATAAATAATATCTCTGTTAGAAAATATTAGGCCAAGTTATTTCTACTCTGCGGCTAAAATGTATTTTATGCAAGTACTTTATGATAGCGATCGGTCCTGTGGTGGCCACAGCTGATTTTTTTTAACATAGTCTCATTTTAGCTCGATATAAGATGATATAAGATGAAACCTATAACTTAATATAACATAGCATTCAGTTTATTTTTGAACACACCTCGAATATAAATGAATTGAACAAACATAAAGAAGAACTGTTCAAATATTAATCAAAACTTTATTCTCATTAAAATTCTCCGTAATTGGAAAGTAAAATTTAAACATTTCACCAATTCAAAAGTAAAGAAATAAGTTTCTAATGTGCAGAGATTATATAATCCAAAACTTCTCCTCGAACTATCTTCAAACAAACTCGAGAAAAAAATGTAAAACACTCCTGGGACCTACGATGAGTAAGTGCTTTGCCCGAACACGATTCACAAATTTTTCTCTTCACCGAATACGATGTTTGTCTTATATAATTTGTTTCAAAAAGGAAAACTGTGTTTCACTTTATGGATCACGTTGAACACACAAAACTTCTGATCCAAGATTACAGTAAATTTATATTTAATACACATTTGTGATGTTATCTAAATGATAAAAATCGCTTTTTATGCATTTTCCAAAGGAAAGAGACATCAAATGAAAAGCTTTTTTGATCGATCTTGCGAACTGGTGACTGCGACTCGACGTATTTGATAGTATAAAATGACGAAGTAACGGGGATGTCAGTCAATCAGAAGATATTGACATTCTTTCATTTTTTTAACAATAGCTGTCAATTGCAAAATGGATTTAATAGATTTACAAAACCATATGACGATACAGTTCATTTATCATCATTTTTTTAAAACGTGTTGACAAGAATTATTTAAGTCATTGACCTTGGTCCTTTAAACGTTTCATATGTAATCAAGAAACCAGTGGCGGCCGGTATATAAGAGCTGCGGAGCTGCAGCACTCCAAAAATTAATTTAATTTAAAAATTATAGACGTAATTATCAGGTCGCCAAGGATGAAATTTGTTGTTAATAATATTGCCAACTTTAACAGCTTATTATTGGACATTGGCTTAATATTTTACCGTTGTTTTTTTTTTTTTTTGTTGGAAAGTTACACATCTCGCCTGTTTAAAGAAATCATTGTATGCTCTAAAAAATATGATTTTTTTAAAAATTAAGTTTGTTGAAAATGGAACGGAAATTCGCACTATTATGAAGTATGAGTTCTTACGTGGATCTACGGCATCGCAGATCGCGCGAAACCTTAATAGTTTATTTGGCTCTAGTGTTACTATGCAGCAGACAGTCAGATCAATTCTGTAAAAAGTTACTATAATAGTTACCGTGTAGTAACGTTACTACATACAAGATAACTTTTATAGTGACTTAAATATTAACTTTAACATTTTTCGTATTCTGTAATAACCAACTGTAGTGACGTCGTTATGAAAGTTGTATCTTAGTGACAGTTACTGAGAAATCTAAGGTATTTCTTATAAACAGAAGCATTTAGTAGTTACTATGATATTACTTTTATAGTAACATGTTCTAAATATTGTAGTAACTTTTGTCTTACGGAATACGAAATACTAAATTACAATGATAGTAACTGACCTTGCTCATAGTGAAAAATTTAGTTACTATGATAATAGTAACTGAGTTTCAGAATTGGTCTAAATATCAAATTGGTTCGCCGAATTTCGTACAGGTAACTTAAAAACCAAACAAAAAATAAAAAACCTGGCTCATCGATCACAGCAGAAATATACTGCAATCAACTGGACGAAATGATGCAAAAACTTAAAGAAAAACAGCCTAGATTGGTCAACAGATCGACTCCTATCTTATTGCATGATAACGCTAGACCACACACTGCACAAATGACTGTGGCAAAACTACAGGAATTGGAGTTGGAACTTCTTTATCATCCTCCATACTCACCAGATCTAGTGACTAGACCCCACTGACTACCACTTCTTTCGCAATTTGGACAACTTTTTAATAGGAAAACAGTTTAATTCCGACAATGCTGTAAAACTGGCCTTCCAGGAATTCATTGACTCTCGTCCGCCAGGGTGTTATACCACTGGCCTGAACAACCTTCCGCTTAAATGGCAAAAGTGTATAGACAATATGGGTGCATATTTTGATAAATAAAATAATTCCTTATATTTGTAAGTTATCAACCAACTTTGCCTTTTTTTCTACAAATTTCATCCTTGACGACCTAACACATTCAATCTGATACAGCAGGTAATTACGAACAGAATTAAAGCTGCCAGTGCATCATATTTTGCACATGGTGTCCTCTTCCAAACGAAACTCGTCATACTTATGTAAGGCTCCGAAACATTGATCTAAACAAATCGAGATCGACAATACCTCATAGCTTTCGAAAGTAAAATATTACGCCGAATCTTTGGACCCATTCAAATTAATGGTGAATGGAGAACCCGTAAGAACAAAGATATCCGAAAACTGTACTCAAGGCCGAGTATTACACAAAAACTGACAGGTAGACGATTACAGTGGATAGGATACGTGGTAATGAGGACACAATAGTTAGGAGAATAGGGAGGGAAGATTGAGTACCCATCGACCAATGAAGATCTCGTAAGAGATGGAGAGATCAACTAACCGAAAACCTAATAAGCATTGGTATACAGGACAAAGAAAACACCTGACAATTAATAAATCAAGATGGGGGACTTATGTGAGTGAAGCCAAAAGTCAACCCGATTGGTAGTGCCCAAAGATGAATATTACAGACGTTCTTTACAGACGTCTTTCTACAAATTTACTTAATTTTTCATTCAAAACCCTCACTACAGTTGTTTCATGCCTAAATCAAGTAGTTTGTGTATAAGTTATGATGTACAATGTGCTGCAAGCACTGGCAGCTCGTATTTTTATGGTAAGGCGATTATTTGCATTGAGTGGAGGCTAACGGCTGATTATAAACTTTACACACATTATACTCTTGGTGCTGCAGTTGTTTGCAATTACAGCGGAAAATGTTGGCATAAATGTCGTAAAAAAATTGGAGTAATATACATTGTTGTGAAACACAATAGTAAAACAGGGATTTTTTTATAAAATTTTCGAAAAATTTTTTCACATTAAATTTATTGTGGGGTATAAAATTCAAGATCTTAAAACGCAGATTAAGAAAGGAATACTAATTAAAAAGTAACTTTTTTTGACGAACTATTAGTCAAAGGTATTTTGTCCCCCATTATCTATAGATTGCTCTAAAAGTCCTAAAAAAAAAGAGAATAATGCACATTGATGCGATTTGCAATACTACACATTGCTAAGAAACATAATAGTACGCTCGAAATTTTTGATAGAATAAGTTTCATTCTCATCATCGTTCACAAATTAGACCAAACAGCCTATTTCGGCACCCATATTTTCCTTCTCTCGCACTACTCTTGGCTTATACAGGTCCTGCTTGTAAATTATGCAAGTGGAAATTCTTATAAGATAAGACAACTGCATGTTCATATTTTATCCAGCACGGGAGAAATGTTGACAGTTTTAAAAAATTTCATTTCCGCTGCATAAATTCTGCTATAATCTGTTTTTTTATCATTCAAGATTCTCTACAGCATGAGCATAGAAACTGCCATTGATCTATAAAACTTCAGCCTAGTCCCTTTTGTTGTTCTCCTTAGGTTTCTGTGTATGGTTCCACACATTAATTGAAATTTGTATAGCTTGTTTTTTATTTCCATGTTTATATTATGATATTTTATTAGTGTTTATATTTGTAAGTTGAAGTTGTAAGAAGTAACAAGTTTATATTAGTATATTTATCTTGTATAAACTCGAAAATATATACATTTTATTTTTAAATTCATAGTAATTGACTTGAAATGCAAATTAATTTATTTGACACTGATGAAAATCATACATGACCAGAAAATAATGGCCAGATTCAAAGCTGGGAATAAGTATCAATCAAATACTGGAAAGAGCTAGAAAAAATAGTATGCAGATTCGGCAAAGACGTTAGTAAGTATTTTTTGGCGCACAACTACAAAGGCCATTTGCGCTGCTTCGGCAAAGACGAAAAGGTCTCGGTGAAATATTGGCAGAAGAAACTGCTTTGAATTCAAACCAGACACGAGACACGCAGCAGAAAACTTAAATGAGATCCCTCAACGTTCTCATTCTGGGCTGGCTAAAAGAAATTTTGAGAAATAGAAAAGGAATGGGAATATTTGAGAAAATATAAGATTAAGTTATGGTATGTTTAGGGATTTTTTATTTTCTTTCTGTTTATATCGGGTTAATCAATAATGGGGTTAATAAATATTGCATTACTTACTATAGTAATCTTCAAAGTATTATAACATGACTTTTGGGGCTGTAACAATAGGCATAGTGAGTTAGTAATGACAAGGGCGGTCAGGATAATAAAGAGAGGTATATTTGCAGGGACATGTTCAGTTAATATTTAAATTATTCATTTCTTTAAAAATATACAACCAAATGAGAAACAATTTGACTCGTTTTATTTTAAAATAACAAAGTCTTTATATATACAAAATATTATTGAAATTTGTCAAACAAAATTTAATAATACATAATAAAAATATATTTCAAGTAAATACAGTACGATTTAAAAACATTTTTATAGACTTGAATATTAGAAATGCAATCCATTTTAGGCAAATGTCATTAATATTTATGGCCTGCTGTCCTTTTTGGTGGCCACATGCTGTTAATCCCACTAAATTGTCGTTAAATAATTATAGTCGTTAAATATAGATCACCAATTCATGTTTAAAAAACTTTGAAAATTACTATAGCTATTGTATTGTTGATTACCTATTACTTACTACCTATTGTATTTAAATAATTATTGTACATCATGTAGCAAAATGTATTATTATGTGTACACTAAATGGTCACAAGGTACAATACACTATATATCTATATATCTCTCTATCTATCAATCTACATATTAATGTATTGTAGGGTATTTAATGAATCTTTTTAATACCTAAAGACGAAAATTTATTTTTAAAAAGCTGTTTTTGAGGTAATTACAAACAAATATGTGGTTCTAGACATTCAATATTGGGTTCCTCTGTGGGTCTTCTTCACTTATTCGACACCTAAAAACCCTAAAATGTGTGAGAATTCACACATTACTGCAATTTTATTTTGCTTATGATTATTTCGACTGGATATCTTTTAATTTTTTTCCTAGAAATTTTAGTTGATCTGCTCTTTAATGAAATCAACGCGTTAGTGCAATCGCTATTAAAATATATAAAACAATATTCCCTTTGCGTAACTTGTCAAATTCCGTGTCAAATGATATATTGCTGACTACTTATTACGCATTGTTTTAGTGGCACAAATCGTATGCCCTTTAGACTGGGTTAAGTCTGCTCTGCGGAAGGAATTTTCTACTTGGAACGTTGTGTTGTGCGTATCAGCCTGCCACACACGGGCAGACACGAGCGGATCTGGCCAGACGGGCAAGGTCCCAGGTACGGGACGGAATTGATCCATCGAGCCCTGTGATTCTTTGCCTACTAACGCAAAAATTTCGTGTTTACAGCAGAACAAGCCAGCCAGCTGACTAGATCTCTTCGTTTATAGAGCGTAAATATATGAGGTGTGAAATTCTCTGGCCTTTCAAGACTGCATGAATGACCAAGGACTTGATTCATCAGCCCAGATCCTTGTAAATTTTGAGCATTTCCGCTCCTGGTCGCGGACCAGGGATCCAAATCCACTGAAAAGTCCGCCCGTGTGCGCCAGGCTCAAATTATGCATTATTTTAAATTGTAGTAGAAATATTAATTACAGAACAGATTGTATAAAACGCGTTTAATAAACTTGGAATAATTTACTTCTTTTTCTAAATATGTATCGATGTTTACTACATACGTACAAAAAAACAGTATGTTAGCAACTAATGCGCACTCTCATTCTTTTGCAACTTGAAATAAAAACCGAATTATTCGAAATGTATGCGTTTAAACAAGTCGTGAAATGCCTCCAACTATTTTTCAAGAAAACTTCTCAAACCTTTAACTGATGATTATATGGTCTTACTTTTTCAAAACTTTAAAATAGAAATTAAACAATTCTTAATTGAAAATTTTTATTCATACAATGACTATAGCATTAAATTTGCTTCATAGTGTGTAGGCATTTGTTTATCTACTTTTTGTTATAAAGTAACATTCTGTAATAACTGTCAATGATTATTAATGACTAAAAACACTTGTATCTTATAGTTTGGCCAATAAAATATTATTATTCCAATTCAGACTCAAAAGTAACCAACTCTTCGACTCCGGTCTCCAACTTCACAGCAAAATAATGCACAATATTATCAAACATTTAATTCGACTAATTATGGGTCGTACTCTTATTTTATTTAATTATACGAGAATTAAGACCGTTAATAAATCTTTTCTACCGGGCAATATAAGAAGAGAGGATGTCTGCAACGTGTAATTATAAATTTGAGTTCAATATTTAAAATTTGATTTGTTGGATTTTGTACAAAGATTTTAATTGTATTGTAACTGATATTGAAAACAATTGTTAATAATTTAATAGTCTGTTTGTAGCTTTAGAATTTAATCATGGCACAGTTGTTGCACAGACTGCCAGATATGTGTGACGTTATACGGAGATCCACATGTTCGCATCCGCCGTGCGACGGATCTTCCCATAGTTATCTCCTGGTCACACCCCTCGCTACTGTCTATCACATCTCACCGCTCTGCCCCCACATCTCCCCTGCATCGTCCGTTGCCCTATATAAAACAGAACGCCTCAACAAGTTGCACTATGTTATTGTTGGTTTGCGGGCTTTACAAATATTTATTTATTACATACTTCATCCTAAAGCTATTTTAAAAGTTTCTGATATCAAACATACGCTGGATAAATATAATTTCACATCACGCACACTCACGACTGCATAGTTTATGTTTACGCACGACGTGAATATTCACGGAGGATCAAATTGTGGTTTAGCAAAACACGAAAACACAAGTTTCCGACAAATTAACATGTAATGAATCGTCTCTAACGTACAGTAGACCACTGTATTTAAAGAACATATTATCAGAAAGCTGACAAGTCCCTGGGATTATGTATACAAAGTATGCAATTTGTATATTCAAAATATTCCCCATTTTTCCAGTAAATAAAAAAACCTTTTAGCCGTGTAAAAAATAATCGTGAGTCCCGTGTTTTTTAGGTTTACGCCCGCTCATGCCCGATGCATAATTTCGTACTCATATTCACGTCCACTCACGGCCTAGAGTGAACCTATTGATGTTATTTACCTTGATTTCAAAGGAGCATTTGATAAAGTCGAAATTAGATGTCAAAGGAAAACTCATTTTCCAATCGTAGGCTAGTACTTAGCGGAGTGCCACAGGGTTCGGTGTTGGCACCTTTATTATTCCTGATATTTGTAGTGGACCTTTCGCAGCTTATTCAGTCCTGGAGTTGTATATTTGCGGATGACACCAAATTCATCGGAAATCCACTAAAGAACTATCTCATCATACAGAGCGATATCAACGCCGTATTTGAATGAACAAAAACTTGGCTCCTTCCTCTTCGATCAAACAACCGTACTGCACATCAGCTACAATAACCCGAAACGTCAGTATACTATGAACGGTGCAGCGATAAAGGAAGTTGCTAAGTAAACTGACTTGGGAGTAGTAGTCACATCCAAACTGCATTGGTCTTGTCAAGTGGCCAAAGCAGTTAAGACGGCAAATTTTATAATATTTTTAATATCGAAGTCCTTCTGCAATCCGTTACCGAATTTACGTAAGCTGTACGTGACCTATGTTCGGTCGCAATTGGAGTTCGCTTTTTCCGTGTGGTCTCCTTGTCTACGCAAAAATATTAACCTCATGGAAAATGTTCAACGCCGTGCCACCAAACTCTGTCGTAAATTAAGAAACATGCCGTACGAAACAAGACTATCTGTACTTAAACTCACAACACTGGAACAGCGACGGTTGCGTGGCGATTTAATAACAATTTTTCGGATAGTGCGTAGTGATTTTTAGTGCAATGTATCGAGTTTACTCAACTTCTACAGTGACTCTCGCTTACGCGGACATGGACTTAAACTCAAACACGAAGCTGTTATCAAAAATTTGCGGGCTAATTTCCTAACTAACAGAACTGTTAATTTATGGAACGAGTTACCCTCAAGTGTGGTGTTCTCCAATACTTTGAATAGTTTTAAGAATAACTTAGATAAGTTTTTTAGTGATAAATAATGATATTTGTTATTAGTCTAATTGTTATTTAAGATTATGGCAGATACTAGTTTTAGTATTTTTTGTGTACAACTTGTTAATGTATTTTTTTCTTTTCTTTATTTTTATTTTATCTTTGTATTTGAGCAATACAAGCCTTAGGCTCTCTTAATAATAATAATAATAATAAAGTGTCCTTTTTGTTCACGATCACGCGGGTTACATCATGACTCGTTAAAATTCACGGCCCTTGCCCATATCTAGTCGATTCCACCTCAACTGGCGTTGTTCTACTAATTGCTCCACGTAAACTATTCCAACATTCTCTATGTACTATATTTCTAATTCTATCATACTTACTTTTAAAAAAGTTTATGTATTCTGTACACTCTTCACAAAATGTCCCGGAAGCACGAGAAAAAATAATATTCATTGATGAATCGTAATAAATTAATTAATTATGCATACATTTTTCGCGCTTCAATTGTTCTTCGAGAGTTTCGACGATCAACTTGTAATGAGGAATATTTTAATGTGATTCATAACTAGTTTTGTCCATTTCTAATGGAACTTATGCTTTTTTCAACAAGCTCAAATTCCAGTACCTTCTCAGAAATGTTACGATTTGCAAATGGTTGAATTTGATTAACAAAAGGATGAATTTGATTTGCAAAAGGGTGAATTTGATTTGCAGATCAATTTGATTCACAAAAGGGTGATCTGAAAATGTCGATCTGGTTAGCAATACTGCGTACAGAGAGTTCATGAGTTCATGTGACACCTACTTTCCGAATTTTTGAACTTTTTCCATTAACTCGCAGCTGTGCCACTTGCATCTGCACGGATTTTCATTCAATAATATTTGCAAATCATCGACTTTAAATATTCGAGTCATTCAGTAAGCGTGGTCAGTCACTGATATGAAAGTTATCGGCTTTAAAACGTCGAAACCAAAATCTGCAAATATTGTCTCAATATTTACACCAAGAACAGAGCAAATTGATTCGAATGCTTAGCTGCGTTTTTGCCTCGTTGGAACTCGTACCAAATGTAGTGTCGAATATACAGACTCGCGCTCATCATGGTGGATGCTATTTTGTGAAATTATATTTATTATTAAATCATGACATATAACGTTTTATCAACTTCGACGCCAACGCCAATCCTTTAAAATAGTAAGAAGGTGGAAATGTATTTGAAATTTTTACATACACTTACTTTTTCCCTTCACATCTAACAAAGAGAATATTTAATATGCATGTCATCCATGCTTTTGATTAGATCGTCAGAACCCCGCAAAATTCAATAGTGGCAGCACAATCACACAAAATTAAGAAATATGGATGAGATATCATTCTGAAAAGAATTTATTTGGATAGAAGGATTACAGAACGAGGGGATGAAAGAGGCGGAACTAATATCCCAATGCCGAATCCATTGAGATTATGATGATGTTGATAAATTTTGATTGAAAAATCAATATTCAATATTTAGATTCGAATTTTCTCCTTGTAGACTTCACTATAATACTCTTTTCAAGCATCCATTTTTAAAATATTCTGCAGTTTTATTACTTGTAATAATTTATGTGAATATTATACAGAATGTGAAAATTGAAGAGCATTTTACAGGCCATGTTAAAAGGGAACTGGTGCATTCGTTCAATAGGAAATGAAACCGACAATAAAAAAAATCTTTATTGTGAAGTTGCATTGAAATTCATTTTTATTTTTTTGATATTTAATTGTGAAGTTAAGGAAATTTTAACTCGCATTTTACCCATTTTATACAGCAAAAATCATAAGATATCATCATCACAACTTCTGAAATTAAAACAGTCAAACCGATAGATAAAGTCCATTTACCGTAACTTTGTAATGACGTCACAGTTGAAAACTCACCTTGTTGCCAATTCGTAAACTGTCAAAAAAACTTAGGTTATATCGAACAACTTCTAAAAATATATTGAAAACCTATATTTCCTATGGAGGAAAGGAATTAATGTAAATTATGATGCACAGCAGTTCTTTCTAACCGATTTGTCGCGAAATTTATGGTTTATATTATATTAAGTGTGTAATGTAGTATTTAAAAACAAAAATTAAATTTCAGTGTATAAGAATCATCAGAAATATTTGTTTTTAGAAATGTGTCGTGTTCTTTTAATACTTTTTATACAATTTACTTTAATTTTTCGCCTGGTGTCACATTGACACAGGGGGTTCGGGAAGTAAACGCGGGGTGTTCCGAGTCACACTGTTTAACTCCTCAGTAAACAGCACTTAAATGTCAACCTGACAAATAACGATTGAACAATCCAATTACAAACTGACAACATTGGAAAAATTTACCAACATTAAATAAATAAATGTACTAATTGAGTAATGGATTGATGTTGATTAAAACATATCATAACGTTGCTACTTAAACTAACGAAGTGTGACGTCATCTCATATTTATTGTGAATGGAGTTTAGAACCTTACAATTTTCTTGAGATGGTTCTTAGCTACAAACGTTTGTTGCACCTCACTTGGTAAGTCATGAAAATATACCAAGTGATACGTAAACGGGAAAGCTTCTATGCTAAATAATAATAAATAATAAAATAATTCGCACAGGTAGCAACATAGGATAGAGAAGAAAAGTATTCCATTTTTGGACCTCCGGCACGACACGAAAGCTACGTAGTCACCGGAACGTTTGAACTAGTCCTTTTATCTGTGTACAAATAGATACCCATTTTAAGTATTAAATACTGATTATACCCCTGAAGCTGAGTATACAATTAGCTCAGGAGCTAACTGTGCAATATGTAAATTCTATGGTGCCCAAGATTTCAATCCCTGTGCCTTGTAGGCAACCGATTTACGACGACAATTTATCTGAACTAGGGCTTACAATACCGGGATTCCGGGATCCCGAATACCGGAATCCCGGACGATTTTTGTCCGTTATTAAAAACCGGTATTTATGTAAAAATACCGGTATTTTGGTATTACATTAGTTGATAAAAATTGAATTTATGCACAATATAAATCTAATCTTGATTAGATGAGTTACGTCCGTAAGTTAGTAATTATAGTTGAAGGTAATGGGATTCGGACCAGTCAGAAAATAAAAAAAAATTTATTAACTTCGCTAACGTTTTAATTTAAATCTTCATCAGAGCTTAGTTAATAGTCACGATATAAAATAACAATTTTAAAACTAATAGAGAATACATCATATTGTCCGGTTATTGAACTCAGAGATAAGCATATGCTTATCTCTGAGTATGTTAATTATGTTTGAGTATGTTAAATTTGAAGAAATTAAATTTTGTATTCAAAAAGCGCTTATTGACATTAGTTCCGATATTCATTTTTCTGACGAAGAATTTAATTTATTATCTTCAATTATTGCTGCTCTTACTCCTGTAAAATTAACAGTAGATGCATTATGCCGAAAAGATGCAAATCTTTTGACGGCTGACGCTTCTTTAACATTTATGTTAGATACTCTTGCCCAGCAAAAATCTGCAATTGCATTAGAATTATTGGAAGCATTAAAATCTCGAATTTTACTGCGACGAACTGAATTATTACAAATACTTCAGTATCAGCAAAAGGGCTCACAAGATGTTGGAGAAGTATTTAAACGCATATCCAAATTTACAATCATTAAAAAAATTGTAAGCTTAACTAAACGGCTCACACATGAAAATCTAGAAGATACAGAAGATATGGAAGTTGTGCAAGAAACATCCCTTCCAATATCTTCCCAAATTAGTAATGAAACAGTATTAGAATCTGACAAGGTAAACGTAAACGCATTAAAGAAAAAACTACAGGCAGCAATAGACGAAACACTAAATACTTCACCTGGAACAAAAAAAAAAAATGACATTTTTTTTTTGAAAAAACAGGAACGAAAGGAACTTATTTACAAAATGTGTATGATTTCTTAATGACAATAGTGCCGACAAATGTAGAATCAGAAAGAGCTTTTTCGGCGGCTGGTTATATTTGTACGAAAATTCGGTCCTCGCTTGATGATGAAACGATTGATTGTTTATGTTTTTTAAGAGCATACTTTAATAAACAAAACGCAAGTTATTAATATTATTTCATAAATACTTTTTGCTTCTTAATTATTATTATTTAATTATATTTTTTGCTTCTTTAATTATATAATGCCATACGAGCCTATTATATGTAAAATATAACATAGATTTTAATATGTACTTTTTTTTACTTGCCCTTTTTTTTTGTATCTATCTACTCCTACTCTTTATGTAATAAAATAAATAATATCCCGATATTTCAAATTTCAAATATCAAATACCGGTATTCAGATTTTAGTTCGGTATTGTAAGCCCTAATCTGAACATCATGATAAATCAAATAAATCTGATTCAATAACACATCAGTGATAGAATTCATGCTGTTACTTCATCTTATTTTGTACTCGGAGTTCTATTCGATATAAATGTTTTCTGGAAGCAAAAGAATCTTCCACCTATAGTACAATCCATACGGCTCAAAAATATATCCTTTCCTTTTAATACTACAACTAGGTAACTTCAAATTAGTAGTTTCCCAGAAAATAAATTTTGAGTTTTGAAGAGCAATAAACAGCAATGGACATTTTTATTTGATTTACTGGTATTTTGTACTTTGTAAGACATATAGCAGCACTTATTTAGATTTAGCATTACAAAGATAATAAATAATTGGATAGGTAGGTGTAAATAATTCAAAATACCCAAAATTCGAGTTACCCAGTTGTAATATTGTCACAATTATGATATAATTGTATTCTAATGTCTCAATTCCTTGAGCGGCCTTTAAGCCGTGTAGGTCAAGGTTGCTGACGTACGGTTTTGGGAATTAAAGAATGTGCAGTGTTGCGTGTTTGTCAACATAAGTTTTGAACTACATTCGAATGTGTTGATAAACCTTATTCAATTGTGATGACTATGATCTTTAATTTCTGCCAACAATTACACAAATGAATAATGTTTCCAAAACAATTGAGGTAGGACCTGACGTCATAGTGTCCTGGTTAACAGTTATAAAATGGTCTTAGGGAATAGAGTCGAGGTTAGTCATTCTTGGTTGTCAAGCAGTAGTCATTCATGTGACCAGTCATCAGTCCGTATTACGCTACCCAAGGACCAGCCCAGCTGTTGAAATCACCAAGACGAGATGTGAGTGTTGTCTACAGGGCTTCTCCACGTGTTCGTCTTGTGCGGATACCTGGGGTGGTTCGACCGATCATGGAGAAGCCGGGGCAAGAACGGACTTACATCAGCTTCTAACGGACAACACCAGCAGCCATTTTGACCAACAATTCTATTCTGATGTAAATTAATATTATATAGCAGTATTAATTTTGTAGAAAAGATTCCGTTCTTGAATTCACCCCGTGACAATATTAAGGGGACGATATGATCTAATATTAGTTACACCAGATCACTTCAAAATCGATGGAAAATGTCGTGAGCATATACAGCACTCTTCTCACGAAAACATACGTTACACGCGCAAAAACCAGAATTCGTATTGTCGTTTCGTTGCAAAGCAACGGACGTAGAACCAACTGCAAATCGTATTTATATTGGTTTGAAGTCATTACTTGGCGCATATACCATGATATCAGACATCACCGACCATTTCTTGTGGGAAAAGCACTCATATCCGAACTATAATTTTCTTTTACTCAAATTGAGACATTATGGAATACATGGGTCGTTACTGCGCTGGATTGAAAGTTACATTCGTAACAGATCGCAATTTGTTGTCTGCAATGGTAACATATCTCGAGGAATTTTAGTGACTTCGGGAGTACCCCAGGGCTCTCATTTGGGACCTATTTTGTTTAACTTATATATAAATTCTATTTCGTCTTCCTTCAAATATTGTAATTTCTTACTATTTGCTGCCGATTTAATATTCTATAAAACTGTCGAAACTCTCATCGACTGTTACAAAATCCAAGATGACCTGATTAGATTGAACAAATGGTGTATAGAAAATGATATGTTTCTAAATTTAAATAAATGCTTTGTAGTAAACTATGCAAGAAAAAGGAGTATAATTAATTTTAACTATAATTTAAATGGCGTTAATCTATCTATAAAAAACACTGTACGGGATCTTGGAGTTACTTTTTAATAATCATATCGACACCATTACTAGCAAGGCTTACAAACTTTTAGGATTTGTTATAAGAGTTAGTAAACCTTTTCACAGCAAAGAATCATTAACTACACTTTATACCTCAACTGTCAGATCTCAACTGAAGTATTGTTCAATAGTATGGAATCCAATGTATGCCAAAAATATAAACTTACTGGAATCTATACAGAGAAATTTCTCTTTTGTAGTATGCAATAGGCTTAATATTGTAAATTCAGATTATTTAAAAACATTACAATTATTATAATTATGTCCACTTGAACAGAGACGAGTGAATGCTGATATGATATTCCTATATAAGGTGTTCAATAACTTAATTCATTCACAAAATTTTATTCATAATTTCAATCTATTAGCTCCTCTTAAAACAACTAGATCTAAACAACTGTTTCAATTAACTAAATTTAATTCTTTTAGCTATAAAAACTCTCACTTAAACAGACTCATGTCAACTTACAATAATAATTATATTCATTTAGATATATTTAACTTGCCTTTACAAAAATTTAAACTTTATCTTCGAATGTCATAAATGAATTTAAACTTGTTCTTGTATATCGATATTAAATTATGTATTAGTCTCTTATTTTGTTGTTATACAGTATCTATGTAAATTCATTTTGTAATCTGTGGAAGCCAGTCATTGGTTTTTACTGTTGGCTTTCCTTAATGTAAAAAATAAAATAAAATAAAAAATAAAAATAAAATAAATCCGAATATCACAGTCAGGTACTTAAGGGACTATTACCGGTTATAATTTTCAAAAAATCGTTTTTTTTTTTACATTTTTTGATTCCTTATACCTTCAGAAATCATATCCTAAATTTTTATAACGAAATTCAAAAAAATAAGAAATTGGTGGCAATTTTAGCGCATGTGCTTTTTCGGTGCGCGACAGCTGGTTTGACGAGTTTCGGCAGGTGTGCTTCTCAACACCGTTATTCTGTACAAATACATATATATATATATATATATATATATATATATATATATATATATATATATATATATATATATATATATATATATATATATATAATTAAACATATAATAAAACATTAAAATATATATATAAAACACTTTGGGCTATCGTTCCCAAACATACGTTTGTGGGAAGAGAAGTTACTGAGTTGGCTGCTAATATTTCATTAGCAATATTTAATGACGGTAGAACGTCCCTCTTGAAAATATTGGAGGTAATGGGATGCATAATTGGACACTCTGCGTATGATTATGTTTAAAAAAAAGATGAGGAACGCATTGAGATGGCCAATAAAGCGAGTACCGCGGCGTCGAAGGAAGCTCGCTTGGCAAAGCAAACTGCTCAGCAAGAGGAACAGCAACAAATGATTGATTCGGGAGTACTTTTATATGGACCAGGGATTGCTGATTAACCAATTGTAAGGGCTAAAACTTAATTTTTTTAAAAATATTACAGTACAAATATTAAAAAAAAACTTTAAAAGTGATTTTCTCGAAATGGTGTTTTTTCAATCGGCCCAGACTTATTCTCCATAACTACACAACGGATATTTTTAAAATTTAGTGAATTTTGTTCATTTTGAAGTCCTCTACCGTAATTTACCAGAAAATTGCAAAAAAAATTGAAAAAAAAAAATGATAAGGGTAAAAGAGGAAAAAAAACATGATTTTTAGAAAAAAAAATTTCACCTATCCGCCATTTTGTTTTTACACCCTTTTTTTTATAATAGGTGGTAAATTACGATGTAAGACACCTTCATCTTTAAAATTATTTTTGAATTTTTTGTTTCAGACTTGTCAATTTCGAGATTAACCCCGGGCCATGGAGCATCATAATTTTTTGTTACTGAACTTTGGCGCCATCTATATAATTATCTATGTATTGAAAAAAAAAAAAAAAATTTTTTATAATCTTGAATATAATATTAATAAAATAAAAAAAGTTGCACAACGTTCTATAATAAAGGAAACGAGAAAAAAAAAATTAATTATAGGTCATTTTTTGCCTTTCTAACCGGTAATAGTCCCTTAATGGCAAACGATTACAATGGATAAGACCTTATGAACAAAAGATGAGTGATTTGTAAACAGGACCTGGGAAAGAATATTGACAAACCGTCAGCCCTTAGGGTCTCCTAAATATGTAGCGAGTACTGGTTTATATAATCCATTTACGATGTTTCCTTAATCTAGAAGACTATGTGAGGGTGGCAATTTTATTGGTAGCCATGATAAATAAATAGACATAAGAAACTAGAAATATGCTACAGACCATTTCAACTAGTGTAAAATAACATTAATTAGATATTTTATAAGAAATATTTATTCGGCAACACTGCCAATGTCATTATTTTGTAATGTCAAAATCATGCAACTTAATAAAAAAATATGTTCTTTTAGATTAGAAAAACATCGTGAATGAATTGTAAAATATCCGGAAAGACACTTCACAAAGAAATATAATGCATGTAAATGACCAAATTTTGTGTTTTCTTTGTGTTATTTACTTACGAAAAACTTAGGAGGTAGATATAACGTCACATACCTGAAACAAAAACAGAATATTAGATTCCATTATAGCATTGAGCATTTAATGTTTGTGATCTGGCGTATACATTAGTGATATTTCTAAAATAATTGTAAATCTTTTCTATTGCCACGTATGTCTTTTGAACAATTGTGGAAACCTAACATATATATATAACGGAAATATAACGTAAGTCAATCTAACAAGTAGTTTGTAGTATCGGCTGTTCATTTCAGTGAATTCTTTAAAATAAACCAAACAATGATGATTATTATTATATATTTTGGTACATAATTAAAACTTATAGCTTGTGAATTCAACATACATAGACAGCAATTTTTAAATAATTAAATAAGAGTAAAAAAAATCAACAAAAATATCAAAGGAAAAAATAATCATTTTACCCTATTGGCAATCTAAACAGTTTATTGACACAGCACTCGCAATATCACTGGGTAACTGGTTCCACTTATGGAAAACTCTGTTAGTAAAGAAATTTAAACGGGAGATTCGTTTAAAATTTTCACGAATTAGTTTAAGAGCATGTCTGCGAAGTCTAGTATTAATATTCATCTTGAACATATAACACAAGTTAAGGGAAAAGTCGTTGCATACAGTTTTCCATTTGTGGACGGATCACCTCTCGCTCTTCTTTTGGAAAGAGAAGGTAGCTAAGTTGTTGGAGCTGTTTCGAATACTGAAGGCCGCGAATTGCCTGTGGTAGTCTGCTAACACGTCTTTGGACAAATTCGATCACTTGAATATCACGTTGGAAGCACCAGACAAAGACTGAGTATTCTAGGTGAGTTCCGATGTGTGTTTTGTACAGTTTAGCAACCAAATTTGGTGACATATTAGTAAATGTTTTACTTAGCATGTAAATGGCAATTCTTATTATATGTCCCACTTGTTTGTATTGGATTTTCTTATTATATGTCCTGCTTGTTTAGGCCACATTAAATCATTGAAATGATCAATCCTAGATCAGTCTGTGTCAAACGCCACAAAATAGACCAGTAAACAATAGTATCTAAATTGTTTTGTAGATCTCTACTATGTGTTAGAAGATTTCTAAAATTTTTAACGTCATCGGCAAAAATGAAGCACTTGAGTGCAAAAGTAGAATATATGCAGGTTATGGGGCAAATAAAAAAGGTCTCAATACAGAACCCCGAGGCACGCCAATTGAAACATCTTTAAACGAGAAAAACAGCATTTCCAAAGCGAAAAGTTCGATTTGTTAGGAAATCTAAAATCCAGTTTAGCAAGTTTCCTCTTATGCCAAGGTGGCCAAGCTTATGTACGAGTTAATCGAGACAAATGACATCAGTTGGAAGTCCTTTGTTATGAGCGATGGTCCATTCGATTGTTGTTATGAGGAGGTTAGTGCAACATCGTGATAAAAATGTATTGTTCAAAAATGTTAAACGACCATTTTTAAAAACCTTCATTTATAATTTAAATATGTGTCAAGTTGGCTAACAATTGATTAAAAACACATCCAACTGTATATTTCTCCAAGTGTTTGGACAGATATGACTAATTTTGTTGGTCAATTTGTAATCACTGATGAAACTTACAGCATTACACATTAGGTATTGATGATCACCAAAAAAAGATAAAGTCCTTTTTGTCTGCAAAAAACAATATCGGGAGAGTACTATGCTAACATTTTGAGTCAACTGAACCAGAAAACAAAATCGTTAAAAAGGCCGAATAGACAAAAACATATCAGTCTAGAATATCTACAAAGCAAAGAACGCGGGAAAGGGAAGTTGGGATCTGAAGACGAGATGGCTCGATAATGTTACTGCTGTAATCGACACAGTGGCGAGATAAAGTCGAAAATGCAGAATGGAAGATTTTTGAAACAGATGAACTCTGAACGAGCCGTTATGCCAGAATGAATGAATAAACGTATGCATTTTTTGTTTTGAGCATAATTAATAATGTATCTCTTCTATTCTTTTAATGAACAGACCAAAAATACAACACTGTCTAAGTTCTACATCATATACTATAAAATCTATAGCCAGCTACGCATTGGCACAGTATCAAATCTTCAATCTCTTACTATACCACACACGCTGCAGAGTTTTTACCAATTTCCCCTATCACGCACATCTAAATCCCCCATTGAAAATCATGTAAATCAAGTCATCTCATCAGGATGAAACCAAGATGACACGCATATTGAATCACTGGCATCGGTTAGCATCGCGCGTCGCACGTGAACAAGTCACTGCGGGTATTCAGTCTTCAGGGACTATTTGTCATCAGCAGAAACATCGCCAGTTTCGTTAGTATTAATCTTACTTCATTAACAAACTCACTATATTTCCTTGTTTTTCCACAATTCTGTTACTGAAATTTATGTTCAATCATAAGAATATGATTTATAATAGAAAATAAAACTAAAATTTTAAGAAATGTGATCAATTTTGTTTGACAGTATGAAATGTTATTTGTTAAAAATTTCTATAAAATAATTTCTAAAAAACAAATAAAGAAAAATAAAGATGAATTTATCGTATTTACTTTAAATCAATAAATCTGTGTGGAATCAAAGGTTTAATGAAGAGTTTAACTAAGTTTAAAGCTTGTCTTAAAGTTTATTTTAGAGTAACTTTGTAATCTTTAATGAATGATGGATAGACGTGGTTTATCGTTAATTTATCAGCTGTTTATTTAGGAACAGATTGGGATTTAGCATGAGAAGAATATATTTGTAGAGCAGGTAAAACAGGATGTGATACAGTAAGAGTTTACTTGCAATACACTGCTTGACAAAAAAAAAGACATATTTATTTAAAAGTTAACCGTACAAGTTCATTACAACAAAGTATGATATTAGAGAGTTATTTTGCTACTGTAAAGGGTTTATTGGAAATATAAGCTGTAGTGTCTCTAATCAAGATATGTGACTTGTTTGTTCTATTCAAAAAGTGATTCGATTTTGTTATAGTGAGCTTAAAATAATTGCACTGTCAATGTAAATATTCTTGTGTATTATTTAATGCACAAATTAAAAAATAAGACAAGTTGAGATGGCCAAAATCGTTGATTTAAGATGGGCGAAGTGTTAGTTGTATTAGCGTTACATTGGAGAGAAGTATAGTGAATGTCTATTAAACGATATCATGGAACGGGGGGGGGGGGTGTTATAAGAAGCATAGGATCGAGCCATAATCGAATAATTATCGAGCGGCACGATCTATGTAATCCACAGTACTTTAGCGTGAAACAGCGAGTTACATCACTTATTGATTAACTCAAGTTTGAAGAGTAGAATTAAAGCAATAATTCCAGAGGTTAAATGAAGCCGAACTGCGATCCAGGAGGTCAGCTGCAGGACCAGAACTGCTCACAACAGTCGCAAGAGATCCTAGATTCTACCTCTTCTAGTAAGACACCTCGGTTTTATCCAAAATGAGTAAATTAGGCTGTCGATCTTTGCATTTCAATTTTATTTATAGACGAGTCCTGGTTTAGTTTATGGTCACCAATTGGCCGTGAATGTGTTGGCGACGACCTGGAGAACGGTATGCTGACTATGAACTATTACCAAGAACTTTGTTTATACATGTTCGTTATTTTTTGACGAACTGTGTAGATTATAAGTTGCTGGTTAAAGATACAATTTATCAACAATAGCACAGGTCTGCGATGGACTTTTTACTAAAAATTTCTTACATTTTCTGATTATCTTATTGCATATTGATTGCAAAAACAGTCGCGGTTTCTTTATCGCACATATCTTTTTTCCCAATGGTTATTTCTGTTTCAGGATTGGCCGTGAAAAACAATATTGTATATATCTACATATGTTGTTGGGACAAGACACATAATATACACTGCAGTTAAAAATAACTTGGGCATGAAGAAGTAGCCTCGAAGATCAGGTAACTCAAGGAAAGCATAACCTACGAGGGGAGGAGGGTATCTTGAGTCTGCCCAATCACTCAAAAATCATGTTTTTAAGGGATACATTTGTAATTGAACGTAAGCCCACACTAAGGAAATATCTTCGCTTCGGGACTCCTAAGAAAAATATTGGCTTCTGAGCCCCCCTAAGCAAAAATTCTGGGTACACACTTGACTCCAGGTGCTATTTGCAAGAATGTCTTCCATGATAGCTTAGTAGACAGTTCATTAGTTTATTATACCTACATCACATTAAATTGGGCTTGAAGCAATTAATTAAAGCTCTGAACAAAGATAGTAAATGTATCAAGTACTTGTCAGAGAAATTTATTTATTTATTTATTTATTTTACATCGGCCTATTTCTGCAACGAGGCTAATCGCCGATGAAAAATTTTAAAAAATGTTCGTTTTATGAAATAATTCCCTTTTTTAGTAAAAATATAAATAAAAAAAAAATCGTTTATTGAGTCTCTATTTTTTATTTGCGAAAAAACCTCATGCGATTGGGAATAATTTCTTCATAATGCTCTTCAATCAATTTTTCATACAAAATCAATTAACAAAACAAAATATAAAAAAAAAAATCAGCAGGCCTGTGCTATTATAGTTTAAAATATATGTTGTTATTTATTTTACAATTTGTGGAAAATTAGGACTTATTACGTTATTCTTACGGGATTCTTTCGGACGCTTGTATTGAGAATAAACATTACCTATAAAGGCGCTGTTGTCGCTTACAAAATGGCGATTAGAATAAGATATTTTTGACATTTGCCATTTGGTTTCTAACAATTTTTAACGGTTCAACGGTTTCAACGGTTTTTAACAATTCACATTGCAGTTAATTTTCTGTTTTCGATTTTAAAGACATTTTATTAAAGTTTTCTTCAGTTTAACACATACAAACAATGCAATTAAATGAGCCACATCCAACAAACTCCTATTCCTTTAAGTTCCAAAATATTCCGCTAGGCGTCACTTCAGTTATTGTCGGTTCTCAATAGAGGGAACCGAAATCGGAATACCGCGAAATTCGGAACGGTTGGTCGCCTTAGTTCTAACTATAGCCGAATTTTGCTAATTTTTATATTTGTTAACGTTAGCCTATCTTAGAAAATTTAATTTATCGCTATACCCAATCTTTGAAAGTTAATAAAATTAGTAAGAAAACGGAAACTAAATTTTGTTGCGAAATTCATTTTTCTTTTTGCGTAAATAATTAAAACGATTTCTTTGTTCCAGTTAATTTAATCTTGCAGGTTTCTAGTAAGCACTTTACGTTCTTGTATTGAAAAGTACTCGATTGCTTCGATTACGCTTAAATGACTACATAAAAACTTGTCAGAAGTACTCAGTTCTGCATTTTATCGTTGTTTTACTTCGATCGTTTTTAAATGTACATTAAAATTCAAAATAAGAAGTACCATAAAAGTTTTAAAATATAGCAAAACAAGAATTCTATGATATACCTGATAATGTAAAACGCTGATCAAACTCTTTATCATTTATTTTACAACAACAAATAGAAACTCTGTTCAAATGTTCCCACAATGGCACTATAATTTTGGAAACAATTGCCATTTATTGCAAACTGAGGCCTCTGTTAATCATTAATCTTAGGTTCATGCAAAAAATATCAAGTCAACATAGCGATACTGACTGATGACTAACTGATCGCACTATATTACAATAATTATGACACTGTCCCGAAGAGTAGTTGCACAATTGCATTGGCTGGAGAAGTTGATATAACTTTGAACTTTATGAGGCTTCAATGACTATGACATTGTTCAATATACAGGGTGGGCCATGGGAACCTTGGTTTTAACCTTCTATTTCAGTGTTTCTTAACTTTTTGTATTAACGACACACTTTAATTTTAATTTGTTTATTTACACCCAAAGTACAAAATTATATAGTTAAATTTTTACAAATAATAATAATCTTAATAATTTTTACAATAGATAAAGGCCAGATAAAAGCCAGCAATGGATAAATGATCAGTCATTGTAAGAATACAAAGACTGTTCTTCCTCATGAGCCCCCAAAAAGTATAAGAATATATTTATATTCTTATACTTTTTGCATATATTAACAGAACCAGGGTTCTTTGCTATTGACAATTCCACAATTGTCATAATCAACATTGAAGCATGTTAATATGAAACGTTCCCAAACTTGGGCAGAATTAAGTTTCGAACTAATTAAATTTTCGCGATACACCCTAACTACTACAATTTTTGAAAATAATTAATATAAATACTAATTGTAAAACTCTGCTCTATTGCATTAAATATTTTAATTTTTAGTTTTCATTTTTAAATCTAATTTAGGTATCCAACAGGAATCAATCATTTATTTTAGTGACATATATATAAACAAAACAACACATTGTTAATAGTCAGAAATATGTTTCGGAAATTAAGATAATTATGGATGATTTTGAAACCACATTCACTGATTAAAAAAAAAAAAAAAAACTTGAAAACATTTTTCAATATATTTTTTATCCAATTAAAGTCGACATAGGGACAAAGCAAATCGCAGAAAAAATGGCTAGGATTTTTCACATGGAGAAAATATTACTTGAAACTGAAATCATTACATTGCAAAACGATATTTTCCTACAAGCCAGACTATCAGAAAAAGACTTTTACATATATTTTTGACAGACGCGGGCCCAGGATTTTACTTGGGGGCGGGGGCTTAGAAGACCAAATTGTGTTACAGGGACAGGGATACGCAATGAACTACATTTTTATCGGGAAATTACAAACACGACCGGCCCAATGGTGAGTATGCAGTACAGGACATATGGAGTAGTTCTTTTTCATACTCTCTGATGGGTTTACACAATGACGCTATCCTTTTCTTGCTTGTCGACGTTGCCAGCTCTAAAACGCGCTGATCTGTGAAGACGCAGTATTCTACAATTGGTCATTTGTTTTTGTTGAGTGTTATTTTGAGTTTTATAAGAGTTGATTTTTGTAAATCATACGAGTTTTTCATATTATTATAATTGACACATTTGACACTTTTACAACATTTGGCAACACCGCTCCCATTAGCCATAAGAGCAATACTGCATTCTCACCTTTGAACGGACTATAACACGGCCCGCGCATCTATCTAACACAGCAAGTGCTAACCAAAAACCAACGAGGAATTTACCTTCAAAATTTAAATGTTGACAAAAAAAAAACTCATGAGCTTTAGAGCTCATGCGAAGTTCGTTCACTCAAGTGAAGGAGTGAAAACTCAAATGTATTCCTAAAAACACGTGGTAATTTCTGCCCCCCCCCCGTTGCGCGCCTTATGCTTGCTGCGAAAATTACACAAGCATAAAAAAGTGGGAATCTCTTGTTCAAGGTATGTTCCCAGATGCGAGCTAGACACACAGACACTATGATTTTGAATTAGCTGTAGGCACTGAGTAGTATTAATATTTCCATTTGGGAACGGTATAAAATAGAGAGTAAAATTATTATTAATATTTATCTTTAAAGGCATTGTTAAAATGGTAGTTTTACAATTAAAACTGATTAAGGTTAAAAACTAAAGTTGACTTTTTAATAGTGGACCTAAAAGTTTTTGAATAGGTATCTTTCCATTTTTCGAAGAACACAACTAACGACTGATTTATATCTTTTGAGTAATTACATCTTTTGTCATATTACAAAACTTTAAATGTTATAAGATAAAAAAAACAGGTTGTATTGTGTGTTAAAAATGCATTAACAAATTACACGTCATTAAATACTGTCTGGAAAAAAAAAATTAATATTTCTGAATGACATGGTGTAAGATAATTATATATGTCTGTAGCAATCTATAATTAACTGATCTAGTTCAATGCCATTCTATTTAAAAAATATACTAAACGCGGATCTAAATTGTTATTAGTTTGATAATATCCATTAATTTTTATTTCATTTGTACTAAAAATGAAAGTGTAATTATAAAGTTATAAAAAAGTAAAATCTATAAATTATGAGATAAATTACTTGGCTCAAATTAAATATATTTTAGACCTTAACTCAATAATGAAACTCAGAGCCGCAGTAAGGAAAACTTGCGCTAGGGACAAAGCCGTGTTTTGGCGCCCTTGGCAAATAAAAGGTTCTCATCTCTCATCAAAATTCAAGTGATGAGCAAAAAAAAGGTCCTCACCTCCCAAAATCCAAATGACGAGCAAAAAAAAAAGGTCCTCGGTCCTCGCTTTCGCAATGGCGCCCCTTAGTCAAGCCCGTCAGCGCCCTTCTCCTTAGTGCGCCCAGGGGCCGTCGCCCCCTCAGCCCCCCCTACTGCGGCTCTGATGACTTTCCACAACAATGAATATTATTTTTCACATGCAATAGTAATGCTTTTACGCCTCTTATGGCCGTTTGCTAAAAAAACGAATTAAACTTTAACTCGAAATGTCCGTAACTCAAGTTAAAATGATATATTTTTGTACGTTATTTTAACTGGAGTTAGAGATAGCTCAAGTTAAAACACCACCAATCACGAAGAAACCCTCCATTTACCCACAACAAAACTGACGTCAAACAGAATATTAAGAAGAAACTCAGTATAACCAGACTGACCAAATGGCGTGACACCTCTAACAACAAACTGCGAACCATCAAGGACGACATACAGAACTGGAACTTAGGCACCAACAGACGAGAACAAATAATAATGACAAGACTTAGAATCGGACACACCAGACACACACACGAACACCTCATGGCAAGACTAGATACCAAAATATGTGAGACATGTAACGCACAACTTACCGTTAACCATATACTAACAGACTGTCAACTCTACACTAACCTACGTATAAACTACAACTTACCACAAAACCTTAAAGACATATTAAGACTAGATTCAACAATGACTAACAACGTACTTAATTTCTTACAGGCAACCAACATACATAACCTAATATAAGTATTATATACAAAACTCACAAAATGTAACAATAATGTAACCTTATTAGACACTAATAGCCAAGTAGCTGATGTGTCTTTAAATAAATAATTTAAAAAAAAAAAAAAGTTAAACCACTTAACTCTTTATTAAGCAACTGGTCATTACAATATAACCTAATTCTAAACTGCCCCTTCTGATTAAACAATCTAAGACAAAATCTCACAACCGTTTATAAATATCAAACACTTCCTGACCTGACCTAGGACTAAGATTTCTAAAGTTAAATGCATAGTGCCGCAGTGTTCTGAATCATTCCAACAACTTAACTTTAGTTGTTAATTGAAAGATAATATCTACCACAACACTGGACAGCAATTAGAAATCTACAGGCTATTAGTTAAAATAAACTGGTTTCAATATACAGTGTTTTATTTTCGCATTACTACGAGGGTTGCCTTTTATATTTCGGGATTTGAGATCAAAAACAATTATTTATCAACATAAAGATCAATACACTTTTGCATGCGTTTGAACCAATTTTCGAAGCACTTTTTCCACTCTGATTGAGGCTTTTTCCACTGCGATAGTGAATGTATGCTGGTCCCACTAATGTCCCAAGGATACCTCAATCTCACATCTCAAGTCACATGACGATCTTGCAGTATCAGTTCACGCCTTCACGAAATTCGTGCTTAACATACATAATATACAGGTAGGTGTGCGGTTGTTAGTTGACCATCGTGTGGTACCTCGCGTGGTTGTTTCAGTGATCCCAATGCATGCCCCAATACCAACGAATGACAGCATGCGAAAATTTGTAACGGCAAGAAGTGAAATTCCGTACTACAGGTTTCGGTTTCTGTTTCAGTTTCCAAGTTATAAATTTGATTCGTCCATCTGAACCGCAAGACCTTCTCCACAAAAACTAACCATGTGCATCAGAATCTCCGCAATCTAGTCAAGTACATGAGAACTTTTTCATTATTTTCTTTGGGCACTTTTAGTCGGATTAACATGTAGACCACTCGTATAAATCTTCTATCTCGATCTGTTAAAATTCTTTTCATGTATCCTGTATACCAAGGGTTTCTGAATCCAAAACTTAACACGGACCGGCAAAATATCCAATTATTTTATTTATTGTAAAAAACTGCAAATTTACATTAAGAAATAAATACTCCCCTGTTTAATGTACCCCCATATATTAAACAAGGAACACGCATGTTTTCTTTAGTGAGGGTACTGTAATCTCTTTTCACCATCTCTGTCTTTTACTCTGTGTAATGAAATATGTATAAAGAAGGTATAAATGTATGGGTGCAAAATTTAGTTTTGTTATTAGACAATAGATTGATATATTATTTTCTATATTTTTGCCCCGTTACATTGAGTTGAATGTCTGTATATTATGTAATTCTGTGGTAATATATAATTTTGCTACATATGTAAAAGTAGAACAAAGAGGTAAACTTATTGATCGCGATCTTCCAGAAAAATAAGATGCGTCAGCTACCGAATTTAACGGGTATCCAACTAAAGAGAAGTCACTTTTCCAATTTGTTTTTGGTAATTACTTGTTCCCAGCACACGCCAGAGTAGAATAAAGCGCGTATTACATTAAGACGGTATTTGGGAAACAAGAGTCATATCTCCTGTTTCCCCCTAATCCTTACAACAGCAAATTACGTTAGTCACATGGGGTGGCTTCACTATACTATTTATTATATCAATCTGTGACGCTACTGTTTCACCACAATTACAACCTCAAATAAAACTTATGTCATTACTTGTAACACTTAAATCTTATTACATTTATCAAGATCCCGCTGCCTTAATCACAGATTTCTGTTACGGAAAGAAATTTTCTAAAATCGCTATCGATTTTTTTATATATTACAATGTGATGTATTACACTTGTCTGTCAAATCGTAAAACATTGTCGATACCATTATATTAATGATTTTAGCCACGAAACCTGACAATCTATAGATCACAAACAGGTGTATTAACAGTGCTACGATTACAATTAAATAGACAAACTATTACTGTAATAACTAGAGATGGGTCGTTCATGAACGAACCGGCTCACTGAGCCGGCTCAGTACACTGACCGAAGTGACACGGTTCACCAAATTGAAATGAGCCGGCTCACGGATCACTGTATAGTTTCAAGTTTCAAGGATACGATTGGTCGGGCGATTGTGAGCAGTGACCGGAGTGATCCGGATCTGGATCCATGTCATGTTGAACTTCGCGAGAACTCGGCTTGTAATGTATTATCATAAAGTGTATTTTGTCATCAATTTGTAGGGCAGTTTATTTGAAACTAATAGGCTTAATCTGTACTTACTTTCTTACAACCATACTATATAAAAATATTGCCCAAATCCCAGATGTCCGATTATAAGGGCAATAAACATCGCCATAAACTTAACACATCTGGTTTAAAATACAGTAGCTACATAAAGTAAATTGTTTGTTTCAAAAATGTTAGATAAGAGCCGGGGCTGAGCGACGTTCTACCTACGAACGAACGACCGAGCGACCGACAACTGATCAATGTCTCGGGATCATGTTTACAGTTCATATATTGCAAGAAGCGGCTCTAAGCAAGAGCCAACTCTAAGCGACGTGCTACCTACGACCGACCGACCGACCGACCTGTGTCTCGGGATCATGTTTACAGTTCATATATTGCAAGAACCGGCTCTAAGCAAGAGCCGGCTCTAAGCGACGTTCTACCTACGACCGAACGACCGACCGACCTGTGTCTCGGGATCATGTTTACAGTTCATATATTGCAAGAACCGGCTCTAAGCAAGAGCCGGCTCTAAGCGACGTTCTACCTACGAACTAACGACCGACCTGTGTCTCGGAAACATATTGATTAACCGGATCACTGAGCCGGATTAATGAACCGGCTCAACAAACTGAACGACCTCCACTGACCCGGTTCCGCAAACTGAGCCGAAAGTCCCATCTCTAGTAATAACTACTAAGAACTTTGCTTTATTAGGAAATGATGCTGGGGAAGAGGTGGATACTGGGGTTATTGTTTGCAAGGGGAGACCTCTTCCAATGTTTGGGCTCTTTTTTGTCAATGATGCTGCTGATGATGTAGATGCTGCACGTTCTGTGACACTTTATTTCTCTTCTTCCGAAAATAGTCTAGGAAACTGGTATTCAAAACAATGGTTTTGGAAAAAGTTTTGAAATTTGGTAAATTTTTCGATCAAAGCGTACCATTTGCTTCAATTAACGCAAAAATATTATTGTAACTTCAATTATTATTAACAGTTAGATCCTGTTCCCACCCTCCAGTTTACCTTCCGCAAGTTTACGCCCTAAAAATAATAAAAATAATTCTATATTTTGGGAAAGTAGCAAAATTGAAGTAATAATAACATTTTTGGGTTAATTGAAGCGAAAAGTACATTTTTCATGAATTCGAAAAATTTACCAACTTTGCGGCGTTGTAGCAGCGAAACAATTCATAGCACAAAAAAACTTATGAAAGCTAAATTATAGAGGATTTAATCCTCTTTAATTCAGTAGAGATATGTTTTATCGAATTTTACAATGGAACAGAGATATTTGCAAAAAAATAATATTTTGCAAGTTTTTCAAAAACCTTGTTCAAGAAACGAACTGTACGAATAAAGGCACCTTCTAAGACATGGCTCTCCTGTATTTTACTTTTACGGATTTTTTTTTTTTAACGCACATATTAATTCTAATAAAAAGTTCTAAATTTAATTCCATGTTTTCTTTCTATATCATCTTTGTAAGAAAAAACGATCAGCATCCACTACTTTTAGAATTTGAACGCTTTTCTTTCGCCACTCTGTGTGTAATTTTCAATGTTCTTTACTCCGTAAATAATTGTAGCAACAAGGTTTAATAGCACTGAAATATAAAATAATCCTAAAATTCATAAGCCGGCGATGAATTTATACGAGTAAACTAAAATATTCGATTTATGTATATTTGAACATATCTAGTTTGTCAATTTTTTGGAGAACAGTGTTGTTACTATAGTTCATATGAGACTGTAAATAAAAAGAAGAAAAATAACGTTCAAGCATGCATGTTTATACAATTTATGTTTTGAAATAAGTAAATTTAAACAAAAATATGTGACCTACTTGTATCAACATTTGACTGCTTATGTTACGGAATATATAAACGTGCTTCAGAAATTTAATATTTTACGAACGCTTCCCGACTTCCTGTTTTCAACAATGATATTGCATCGAGAAATATTGCACTGAAATATTAGTTTTCTAATTCTATTTCTGAAATACAAATTGGATATGGACAAGGTATGTAGAAAAAATGAATGAATCACAGCTAGCGAAAAGAATAAGTTATCGTAATAATAATTAAATAAGTTTGATTCCACTGCTTTTATTTTTCTCTTCCCATGGTCTCCAATGCAAGATTATTTTGGTCCATCTATTGTCGCGTGATAGATCTATACTCATAGTAAAACTCGGAGGCAAAATAGAGAAATCCGTAAAAAAAGAGGAGTTAAGAGATATTACAGATTGCTGCAGAACATGGAAATGGGCAGGACACCTAGTACGCCTAAATGACTACCAGTGGAAGAAGAAAACAACCTTATGAACAGCAAGATCACAAGGGAGACAATAGGTCTGTTCGTTTCGCTACTTTGCGTCTTCGGTTTACGGCTGCGTCAAAACTTTCTGTTCGTTTGAAGTGGCAGTTTACTGTAAAGTCACTAGATGCTATTCGTTTCGCTAAAACAATTGATGGCAGTAAGACGCCGCGTCAAGAAATCTTACAGCTACTTCTGAGTCAGTTGAATGGAAACAAATCGGCAGTAAATTGAAAATAATTGAAAGTGTGTATTGTATTTATAAAAGACACTGTACATATGAATGATAATAGCACAACAATATAAATCCGAAATATATCCGCCATCTTTATTTTTATATGAAGAATCACTCCAATAATCAGATTCACACAATAATAATAGTTCCATTGAAAAAAGTTTCAACTATGATTGAGAAATGGTAATTGTCAAATTTTATAGGTTAACTAGTCACACATCGACTTTCTTGGGTAACAACTGTTTACGTCAAGTATTCGGTTGATATCGAAACGAACAGAATTTGCGTTTTAAGTAACTTAAATTCTTACAGCCGCGTTTTGCAGTAATAAATTTAACGCTGCGTCAAATACAGCCGCGTCTTGTAAATCGCCTAATATATCTATAAGATGTAGAGAAGACATCATTAAAACAGCCAGTGCTCTCTAGCCGAAGATCACTCACGACAAGACAAAATTTAAGAACATGGAGGAAGCCTTTGCCCAGAGATTGGAATAGTTTTAGGCATTATTATTATTGCTAACAGGCTACATGTTCTGCGCATCTCGCCATTTCATGACAGTTTAGTTCTCCGGCGTATTTCGTCGTTGGGTACTCTCTCCCTAAGAGAAGTTTCAAGCATAGCTCGTACCCAGGAATTATTCTTGGGGTAGGGGTTTAGAAGGCAAAAGTGCTCGCCAAAAGAATTTTATTTAAAACGTAAGCGATGTTCCAAAAAAAAAGTCCTCGCTTCCAAAATATGAGTAATGACAAAAAAAGGTCCTTGCTTATGATACACAAGTGTTGATTCTACAAAAAAAAGGTCTTAAATTTAAAAAACTAATGATTAACAAAAAAAAAAAAAAAAAAACTATGAGCTGTAGAATTCAAGTGTATTCCTTAAAAACACTAAAAGTGGAAATGCATTTCTTCACTTGTTAATACATATAACAGCCAGATAATATTTTCACACAATCTGTATTAATGCTATCACAGCTGATTTTGAGGAATCTGGAGATTTTGAGATTGCATTGTGTTCACAGTAGTTCAAAAGAAACGTCCGCAACTGGCCTTCAGGAAGGACGTTGGATTTACCACTACATTGCCAGATCTCATGTTCCTTTCCCGGAAAAAATAGTTGCAACTTGGCTAGAATATTTTCCCCTCTACGCCATAATCAATGCCTTAGTGCTCCTCGGAGCGTCTGCAAATGCTTATTTTGAGATATGACAATTTTTAATTTATGAACTGTGTAGATATAGGCGGCATGTCAAATTTTCGGACCATATTCTAAAATAAGCGACCCCACAATATTATATGCATAATTTTGACAGAAAACTATACATGAGAATGAATGAGAATAAAGGGAAACAACTCCCCTGTTAGGTCGAAACTGATTAACACCTATCTGACTAAAAATTTTATCTGCCAAAAATGGCTTCGACTTCGAAAAATAATGAAAAGGAAGACGTATCTTACATCGGGAAGCAGAGCTGCAGTAAGGAAAACTTGCGTTAGGGGCAGAGCCGTGTTTTAGCGCTCCTTGGCAAATAAAAAGGTTCTCATCTCTCAAAATTCAAGTGATGAGCAAAAAAAAGGTCCTCACCTCCCAAAATCCAAGTGACGAGCAAAAAAAAGGTCTTCCCTCCCAAAATCCAAGTGACGAGCAAAAAAAAAGGTCCTCGGTCCTCGCTTGCGTAATGGCGCCCCTTAGTCAAGCCCGTCAGCGCCCTTCTCCTTAGTGCGCCCAGAGCCGTCGCCCCCTCCGCCTCGCCCTTACTGCGGCTCTGTCGGGAAGAATGTATTAATTTCTGCTTTTTTGTTCCTAATTTTTTTCAGTAAAACTTTAATTTTTTTGTTGCGGCCCACCGCCTTTTAACCCTTGATCGTTTGGCCCACTTGGAGTTTTGAGTTTGACATGCCTGGTGTACAGGTAAGTCTTGAGTAGACAATATTTAGCTCCACCAAGTTAATAGCTACACCCGCTTTACGTGTAGCAAGCAAGTAGCGATATGTGAAGCGTCACATATTTCGTAAAACTGAACCGTCATTTTGATATTCGTTGGAGTTATCCCAAAATCAACCAGATATAGCCACATGAAATCCACAACAGTCCCTTACTTTTCATTAGAATTTAAGTTCTAGGCCTACACGCCATGGATTTTGAAAAAAAAAAAATGTATTATTGCGTTTGCATTTACTTTAAATTATATCATATATATTTTTTAAATTCCTTCAAAAATGTTTGTTTTTCGTCATTATATATTCAAAAACCAACCTTAACCAACGTTTTTTTAACCTTGATGCCCAGGAATGTCCTAGTATAGCTAGGATATAAAAAAGTATGGCAACAATGCCAAATGATTCTACCTTTCGTCGTCAATACTCTGTGACCTTAGCCTAAAAGCGACGATACTGCTCCGCGGCGAATTCTTATCGTGAAAAGTGCAACTTGTTTCAAAAAGTTTAGGAACCACGGCCTTAGCACAATCAGAATATCACAAATTTCTCTCCTTACAAAATTCTGTAAATAGCAAGAATTCTTTGGAGGACTACATATTTCCATAAAATGTACTTAAAATAAAAAAAAAATTGTATTATTTTAAAAGTAAACAAAACTTATTTGTTTATCTTATATTTCGGATAGGTTGCTTAGTTTTTAAAAAAATACGATTTTCTTAAAACAATATATGTATTTGTTCTAGAACTGTCGAAGACTAAAACTTCACGTATTTTTTTTTTTTTTTTTTCGTGTTAGATGGAATGTAATTTATTCATGGCGTTTGTTCCTTTATACCCTTTTCACACTAGATCTTTAAGACGAGTGAACTTAAACTTCACCGATGTTTAAGATCGGTATGCTTTCACACTTGATGTTTAAATCTCTGGTGCTGTCATCAGCTACAGTAATTTTGTCCTTAAGTTACCGTCATGAAATTACCAGTTTTGAACTGTCTGCGCAGACGCACATTTTGAATTATTATAAACAAATAAGGATATTTCATTTCATTCTACAATAAAGATACTACAATAAAGAATATATTACACCTGTATTAACATGTAAGTCGATACATTTTATCTCAATTATTGTAGCTCTGTATTTTATTAAACACATTATTAAAATAAATAATTTTATTATAACAATAAGTATAAACTTCTTATAGGGATATAGGGATAAGCGTGATTGAGGAGGTGTGGACGAGGGAAAAGGAAGTGGGGGAGCAAGAAAGGATAGTCAGAATAGACAATTCAAGGAGCGCAGGGAGATATAAGGAGGTCAGAACTATAGGGGTACCAAGCTACTTGAAGGGAGAAAGAGGAAGGTCAGGTGAAGAAATAGTTGGAAGGGAAGAGAATGGAATAAAATAAATAGTAATGTAAATTAATGTAATGTGATGTATGTTTAATAGAACGTTGGGATGTTGATAGGAGATATATGTTTTGTAATTGTAGTAAATACCCTAAACACCGAAAGGTCGAGGGGAAATAAAAGGATTATAATATAATATAAACTTCTTATAACGTCGATATAATACAGTATTCTTGTTTATGATAATATAAAATGTTGACAGCACAAATTCAAGGAGATTTTTTTTATAATAGAAATTAAGTTGGCAATGCGGACGAAGTTTAAGACGCAGATCTCTGTCTTAAACATCGGTTGTGTTTAGACGAGGCCGTACGGTTTAACATTAGCGTTTAAAGATACATTCACTTTAACATCCGATGTTAAAGATCTAGAGTGAAAAGGGTATTAACGTTGCCACGACAGCGTGCAATAAAGTCTTTATTGCACTGTGAAACAGACTTTATTGCATGCTGTCATGGTAACATTAAAACAACTATTACGTATTATTTACTTTGAGGATGTAGAATTGTAGAAAATAATTTTCTTGTTATTTTAATATATTAATTCAGTTGTACAAAATATATTGTGTGCACCTTATACGATAAGCAAGGTACACAAATAACTATTAATTAAAATAATGTATATAATAATATATTAAAATAATGTTTTAGGTTTTTTTTTCTTTTCTTTTTTAAATTGACCACAATTTATCTATGGTGTATGTAATAATAATACATTGGGTTTCCTTATCCTGTCCAAAATGCGTAATTTTTCTCGCAATTTTATCATAATTAAAACTATCAAACCCGACGACATGAAACGTTATTACAATGTCAAATTCATAAAATGTGTGACACATGTTGCAGAATAAATAATTAACTTCCAAAATATTTTGTTGCTCGTGTACAGAATATTAATTAAACGATGTCCAAATATAAAACGGAATTTGAGGATAAGGACGTCAACACTGAATAAAGGAAACAGAACCATAACTCACTAAATATTTTTAAGCACGAAAGATTCAAACATGAAAATACAACAATCTATACCAGTGATACCCTAACCCTGAGTCGCGATCTCAAATTGGGTCGCAAAAAAATCTTGGTGAATCGCAGATTCACTTTAGATATTTGGAGTTTCTCTTTTTACTTGCCCGACTGTAATATATAAGGGGCAAGTATTGTAATCGCGAAAAATTTCGATGTCGAGATTTTGACTGATGACCACGTTTCATGGTCCAGGGAATCCAAAAAACCTATTTTCGAAGTGCCGTCCGTATGTGTGTGTGTCTGTGTGTGTGTCTGTGTGTATACACGATAACTCAAAAACGGTTTAACTTAAAGAGTTCGTTCTGGTACTAAAAAATTCTCCTAATAATTGGGAAGAACCCTATTGTTTTTTATTAAAATCCGAAACCGGAAAAGGAAGTTATTAAACATTAAAATTTAAAAAAATTCGTAACTAGTAAACCAAGCCTTGGACAAAAAATTGTATAAGACATAATTTGATGTATTTTTGAAGATTTACCTAAATCTTTTTTTAAATTAAAAAAAAAAATTATGTATTTTTTTTATTATTATTTTTTTTATGGGAGGGCAAGTCTAGCAGAGGTCTTCCTTCGCCACTGGTTTTTTAGTATTATTATTTTTTTTATGGGAGGGCAAGTCTAGCGGAGGTGTCCCTTCGCCACTGGTTTTTTTAAGTTTTGATATTCAGATTTCTTGAAATTTTTTTACTCGTTAGGGTACTCTCGAGATGCATATTTTTCTTATTTAGATTCTCCCGTAATACTTTTTTTTGCTCGTTAAGATTTACTGGAAAATCTTTTTCTTTTTTTTTTTCTCATCATGTTTTTCGAAATCCAAATTGTACAATGAGTCGCCAAGATAAAGAAGTTTAAAATTTTTGGGTCACGGGCAATTAAGTTTGGGAACCACTAATGTGTGTTTCCAAAAAATGTCCCATCACACATTCCTTTTTAATATAACCCTTATTATTACCCCTACCTTATTCTCCCTATCTATTATCGATATTCTACCCCTATCTTGTCTCTGCAGGTTCCTCCAACATTCTCGCCTCTTCTAAAACCGCAGTCTCCATCTCACCACACTCTCGGCGACAACTATATATTTTAACTTGTGTAACGTAATTTTTTTTTTTTGCAAAACTTTGATATTTATTGATATTTTAATTACTTTTTACATTATGATTTTCCACTCATTTTTTATTTCTCTTACAACGACCGTACGTTTCTTAGATCAGGTATGTTTTTAACACTGTCAACTATCTCTTGTACTTCATATTTTATATTTTGTGTAGCTCTGATAAAGAAATAAACTATTTCGAAACTGGTGATCATTTATGTTCGCAACCCGTACAACCTTTTTCCACATAAAACCACTAATGTATATAAATAAAACTGGAGCCTTTATCTGTTTTTTTTTTTGTCTTACGTTCTTAGGCGTTTCAAGTGATCTAGACCAAAACATTATTTTTAGCCCGTCTGTCTGTCAAGGATTCTTGGGAAAACGGCTTGAAATATTTTCACTTAATTTGCATGATGCATTTTACTGTAATTTGAAAATTTTACTTCTGTAATCACACATGCCCTGAAGATAGTTGTTTCCACGTGGGCACTGGTCAGAGATTCTTAACCGGGGCTCCGCGAAATATTCTTAAAAGGGTCCGAAAAAAAAAAAAATATGGAACGTCTTTAGTTTTTAAATTTTTATATATTTCACATTTTTGAAGTAAGTATGTTTCCATTTTCTGATAATTTTGTTATTATAACCAATAAATAAAATAACTATTGTAAAATAAATCTTAGTACGCGAGCAAAAAAATTGACCGCAGTTTCTGCATTTGAAAGGTTTTTTTCAGTCCTCTATTGTTATTAAAAAATTGGGTGCTGTTGGAAAGCTAAAGGATCTCTTTCTGATGATACTACTGGTAAGGTTCACGTAAACAGTAGGAATCATAAGAACAAGAAACAAAACACAATTTATTCGCTTCCATATTTTGTAATACCACCCCTAGCCGTAATTATAGCCTGCATACGTTTTGTCAGGCCGCCTCCTTACTGTCTCCGAAGGAGTGGTATCCCACATGTGCTCAATGGGATTCAGCCTGGCTGCGTGCCGGCCAGTCCATGGTCTGCAAATCAAAAAAGCCTTCATGGTGTATAGCTCTCCCCAGATCTCCTGCAGACCCGTCCTCTTCTATCGCTGCCATGTAAGCACATTTTGCTTTTATCGAAGTGCTCGGTGTGCTCGCGAGCAAACCGAAATTGCGCCTGTCGATAGGTTGCCGTCTTTGGGAACAGAAAGCTTAATCTTAAAATTTAAATTCAACACCATAATAAGGATCATCGTGCGTTTTGGTGTATCAAGTATGGAAAATAAAACACTAACAGATAAAAAAATCTAAATCTAAATACTAAGCACTGAGATGGATTTTTGGAGACGATGAACTTGAGTGGCAAGGCTGTAGAAAGTTGGAAAAGAAAGGATCCGGGAAACGATAAACGTAACAACTGCCATTTTTTTATTTTCATATTATGTATATAAATTTTAATTAGATAAAAGATTTTAATTATTCATTTATTGTTTTATTTAGTCTTTAATATATACTCTAGTCATTTAAATGAGCAGTGTTAGGCGCAAATAGCCACTGTTGTTGTGTGCCAATATTTTAATTAACTAGCAAAAACTGACATCGTAATCCAGATCCAAGGAAAACAAGTTATTTGATATGATGTCTAGCAAATGACCAACGAAAGAATTTCGAAACAAATTCGGTAGATATCAGTAGGTATCAACGAAGATACGACAAAGAAGAACACCAAAGAACACATGGAGAATGATCGATAAAAGTGGTGACTAAAAACTGGGAGCCGTCGAAGAAAGCTGTAAATCGGTAGTTTATAAATCCCCATTTATGACCATTTTGGAAAGGGTCTTTTTAGTATAATGCGGACTCATTTTTTGTTGTTTACAAAAAATAACATTTTAAAAATCGTCTCACTTCAACTAAGCTGTAAAAATTAAATTTCACTATCTATTCCTACAAGAGAATTCTGTAATTTATATCAAAACATTTAAGTAATAAAAGACTTCTACAAAATGTTCTTTGCAACTCGTAATAATTACCAAGTTAATTTCCTTAAAATTAAAACATGATTTATACTTCGATTTGCAGCAAAAGTTATGTGTCGGTTGTATATCTTTCTAATTCCTTTTGTTATTTATCACTTTATATTTTGTATTTACTTCATCTTGTTCCTTGTCTGCTTTATCAAGCTTAGAGCTATCGATCTTGTTTGTATTCTCTCTAGTTTTCCTTCCTTTCTTCTACATTCTAAACCTTTGTTAAATTGCCGTGGTCTCTGTCTAGTTTCCTTATGTATCTAATCAATTTTAGTTGCTTAATTGTTTCACAACTTCATTTCGTGGATGGAATTATTTTGTATATGAGGGTAAGATATTGAAACTATAGATACTGTTCGATAAAATCATCGTCGAATTTATATAAGGGATTACAATTAAAGGCCTCACGCCATTGAATAAAAACTATTATACGAATAAGAATTCATATTACTTCTTCGCGCCTCTATTGCGAACTTTTAATAGTTAAGTGGAGGGATTCTTAGTCTAACATTTTTATTCTATATATATATTTACTTTATCAGTAACAATCTAGCACTCGAACCAACCGTGTTTCGGGTTAATATTCGTCTACTCAGATCTACATGCACGCGCCTCTGTCGCTCAGGTCTTATATACAAATGTACGTTTTATATACATTCGTCTCGTGTTCTTTTCGGTCACCGCATCATCTGAGCTCTTAATATCGTGCTTCGTTAAGCATAGTCTATTTCGCGGATACAGTGTGGCTGTGTCAATGTGGCTATATCAAACGTGGCTGTGTGTCCAACCTCTCCATTCCGGATTATATTTTTCTTTTCCACATACAAATGTGACTTGCAACATGTGCAAAACAACATCTTAATGAAACTATTATGCTGAAGCCATACAAAGCGCCCCGTATGTATACACGCTATGTTTGTTATGCGTGGAAAAAATAGTTCTTTTTATAGGCAACGTAAGGGGCCACAGATAACTGCGTAGGCTACGTACGCTACGTTCGCTCTCTAGCTCACCATATCATTTGATCTGTAACTCTATTTTTAATAATAGCTGACGACAGGTATGTGCAGCAAACTTGCGTATAGCCACGATCCTTGAGAAGGAACAAAAGTTTCTCGAAGTGGTTAGTGCTCATTCGAATAAATTCTTTTCTTCATCTTTACATAACTGTTTCATCATATGATTAAATTCACCAAACTCTCATATTTTCACATTAACTTCGTGTACCCAGTTTCTTTCACGTATATTAATTAACCAATGCATATAACAACTAAACCACATCGTCACTGTCATCATTTTACCAGGGCATCCTACCAGCCAGCATCTTGTATAGGACTGGTGACGATAGAAAAAGAAATTTAGTTCTTTTCTTCTGCGTCAAGTACGAATTGTAGCCAGTGTAGCCACCTGGTGTAGCCAACAAAGCATACGTAGCAAACATTACACTATTAAGTGATGTTCCTCGAATCAACTATTAATAATTTTATTATTTATAAACAACGTATGTACTTCAAAATTCAACTAGGTGTCAGACAAAGTGACAATGTTACACCAAATCTAATTAATATGTGGTGTACTAGAAAACTTCCATATAAATCTAAAATAACACAAGAAAAGTTTTACGAATGATATCGCTCTGTTCTTCAATTTATTCGATGAACCAAAACAATAGAAGAGATCCTAATTTAAAGCGGGAAAGTAAAATTAACAATGAATACGGGAAAATAAAACTAATGTCTAATATCGATAACTCTCTAAAAATAAAAATTTAAGATAAAGAACTAGAACAAATTATTTATAGGCGTGAAAAAAATGACAAACAAATAAAAAGAAGAGATGGTACGGAAAAAATTGTACAATTCTATTCCTCAAACCAAAAACTATAACTCTAAATATCAATTCATCACTTTGTTGATCGCTGATGACGGAAACAGATTTGCTGATAGTTTCCGAAACGCCCGACGCTTTTTATTTATGACATAGTATATCTATTTGATATCAACACTCATTTAAACTTACTATTCTAGCTTAGTACCACCCACAATGGCTACATTCCAAAATAAAGATTATTGTATTATTATTGGACCATTGTAAAGTAATTTCAATGATTTAGTCTAAAGATCAACAAAAAAATTAAATCAAATTTGGTCACTAACCAAATTAGTGAATGAAAAAAAAAAATTAAAATATATCACTGCTACTCGGTTACAAAACGGATTTGCGGGGTAAGAATCCGACTCGCGTTAAAAACAACCGCGCTATAACTGACAACTACAATTATTATTTTCAAGGACGGCAGAACAGGAAAGATCCGCGTTATCGAAACAACACTATAAATGACGGCGTTATATCCGCGGAGCATTGTATAAGAGATAGCAAAAGGAACAAAGAAACAAAAATCGTAGGCACAAGTGAAAGATCAAGAACAGAAATTAAAATAGACAAGATATATAATGAGAACGACAGATGATTGAGAACTTAAGAAGAAGGAGACTGAACATAACAAGAAGAGGTCAAGAGTTTATGAGGTAGAGGACGAACTAGCAGACATAAAGATATCCTGGCCTACTATCACAAGAGATCAAGAAGAGTGGAAATAATTGGGGAAGACCGTTTTGAAAAGGGAGTCACATGCTTAGTATTATTATTATTATTATATATGCGGCTTATTTTGCTACAATCTAAAATATAGGGCTTCGACAAATTTACACTATTTTAATATATATCCATTGCGCATATGATCGGTATAACATAGAAACATTGCTGCCAGATTAGGGGAAAAGTCCCTAAAACTAGGGTTATTTTGTAAACTTTAAGGAAATAGGGAGGAAAATATAAACTCACGTATAAAATCGCGGGATATTATGCAGTGAAGAGCCTCTTTTATATGGAGCAATAACGAAAGTACAACAATTATATTTATTGCGAAACATTTGGCATTTAATTATTTAAAATAAGCGAAATATTTAAATATCAAATTATTGCAAGCAGTGCACGTATCATTACTACACGCTTAGTTTATTATAAGTAGTTTATTAAATATTTTGTCGAAATAAGATTTTTTGTGATTTATCATTGAGAGTAAATCAACTAATATTTAATTATAAAATAATTGATTATCATACATAGTATTATATGATAAATTAAACCAAAAGCCAAAGTGGTGTAAGTCACATTTTGAGCATTGCTAGAAACAAACTGTGTCTTTAGATTCGCTGTATTAAATTATATGTACATAACTTTATTTAAAATTCTTATTCATTTAATACTAGGAAAAGAGATAAGACTTGCTTCACCTATCCATTGAATAAATTTAAGCCTAGATCATGCTACCACATGTAATATTTTTTTAAAGAAAAAAAATTAGCATATGGTGACATCTTTAATAGTAGATTTTCACCATTTATTTGCAGGTCTTCCGCTATTTTCGCCCCCTTGAGGATTCAAGTCATGTTACTTACGAGAGGAAGGTGCCCTTCCGAATGTTACGTCTTTGGACACGATAAAGTCGTCAAGCCATTTTCGGATCTCATTCACTGATTGGAAGTGCATATCGGACAAGACGTGTTGCAGCGACCGGAACAAGTGGTAATCGGATGGAGCAAGGTCTGGTGAATACGCCGGGTGCTGCAAGACGTCCCAGCCAAGACTCATTATGGTGTCTTTTGTATTGGAAGGAATGTGCGGCTTGACGTTGTCATGCAACAATTTCATTGGAGTTTTCCTTTGCCAGTATACGGGCGTTTTCGTTCCAATTCTTGACTCAGGCAGATTAATTGACGTTGGTAGCAGTCCGCAGTAACTGTTTCACCCGGATTCATCAACTCATAATAAAGCACGCCCTTGATATCCCACCAGATGCAGAGAAGAACCTTCTTTCCGAAGCGATTGGGTTTTGCGACCGATTTTGATGATTCGCCGGGATTTACCCATGACATTCTGCGTTTCAGATTGTCATAGAGTATCCATTTATCATCGCCCGTAACGATTTTCCACAAGAAAGACTTTCGACGCTGCTTATTGAGAAGAGAAAGACACGCTGTCACTCGTTGAGTTTTCATGGTTTCAGTAAGTTCATGCGGAACCCATTTTCCTTCTTTCTGGATCTTTCCCATCTCATGTAGGCGTTTGGAAATCGTTTGCTGCGTTACTCCCAACTGTTCTGCAAGCTCTTTTTGCGTTTGTGACGAATTTTCAGCGAGCATCTTCTCCATATCATCGATGTCGCACTTTCGAGGGCCTCCAGGGCGTTGTTTGTCGTTTAGACAGAAATCACTGCTTTTAAACCGCTTAAACTAAAATGCGCACATATCAATATATATACAACATATCAATATATATACAACACGAATATACACAAATCGATTCGCACGCTCTTGCAGCATTTTTTCCTTGTTGAAATTCGTAAAGAATACAGTGTCGGATATGCACCTTATCTGTTGCCATTTTCGACTGTATTGAACTGAATACTTTTGACGGTTATGTTAGACTTTCAGGCATACCAACTGTCATTTTTATTAACTATATGTCAACACTATATAACCGCAAAAGAGCGGGAAAATCAATTGATTCTAAAATTAATTTCTTAACTGCTTAAAATAATTTGGATTATACATTTGTACACCTAATAACTCCTAAATAAACTTGTATTAGTTTTCCCTTAATTGGACATATGTACTTTAAATAATTATCTAGGAGCTTCTACGCAGGTTATACTGTTTGTATTCTCTACTGACAGTATTTTTATTTGTAATTCTTTAAAGTTTAAATTGACAATGTCCATTTTATTGAGGTCCCGGCCCTACTGTGAAGGGGAACTAAATTTGCAATCCCAAATTGATAATGCTCTGTTCAGAGTATAGCTTGTGCTGAAGCCATTCTAACACCCATTCCATTTATTACATCCGTTACATGGGAGCAGACGGAAATAAGTTATTGATGGATTTCGATTCAGAAATTGCTCGACCTGTAACCACACTATAATTTTCAATTAAATTTAATAACACTCTATTGAATTACATATACATATTTTGCTCTCGATTCTCTATATCTGTCAGATGTAATGGAATATACTGATAGTGTTTGGATTAGAATATCAAATCGACTGCGAATTTGGTTAAACGGTTTTTTGTTTGTGTGCTATGTTACGAAATGTATACATGGACCTCTTGTTGGAATTAGAGAACTTGGTACAATGGAGAATTCTATTACATTATGGAATAAACCAGAGGTTCGCAATCTTTTCTCTTGGGATACCGTCTTTACCTTTGTAACCAAGCCAAGATCACGAAAATTTGCCACCTCAACTTCAAACGAGCCGACAACAAGTGAAAACATGCCACATGACGACAAGTTCCGGTCACAGAAACTAATTCGATTTAATCGTATAATATTAAACAGGTAAAAATAGAAAAATTGAACTGCCATTCAAACATTTTTAACTTAGTTAACCTTATTATAATTCAAATATTAAATTTGTTTGTTTTAGGCCCGGTCTTTCCACCTTCAGCTAAACCTCTAGGTAACTATCTGACAAATAAGGTTATGTGATACTTTCTGTACTGAATAAATGTCATCCCGTCTTTAAATACAAATTTATCTGATGGATACTACCATTATCTAACCGATAATGAGACTGACGTATTGAATTCATTGATTGATATTGATATTTATTCAGCAGATGAAGTTCCAGATAACCTTATCTGTCAGATAGTTACCTAGAGGTTTACCTGAAGATGAAAAGACCGGGCCTTACTGTGACAAAATTAAAATTGTTACAAAGTGTGGTGTATAATTATAAATTTCTCTTTGAGGCATGGCAGAGTTAAAGTGTCCCACCTTTTTAATACGTAAATATGCACAGTGAGTTATTTTTTATACCACGTCGAAAAATTACAAGTGCCACCAGAACAAAGGAAAAACCACAAGAAAATAAAAAATAAATTAAAATTAAAAGTAAACCCACCTATTTAAACTAGTATAGGTTTGACTGACGATGACGAAATTTTCATGACAAATAAAAAAAAAAAAAGAAAACCGGGCTGTTTAAGTCCCACCCTATAATTAAAAACGAATACATTTTATTTATTTTTGTGTTTATTTTGTAATTTTACTTCCTTATTAGTTAAAATAAACCAGCTTTGTTAAAATTTATGAAAACAAAATTTCTATGCAACATGGGTTTTTTTATTTTCTAAAATTCCGTGCCTCAAAGAGTTAAAAACTACTTACGCCTACATCGCTCAATTACATGGTTGATCTGAACAATCTTCAATATGAAATCAAAACTGTGTAACTAGTAATTTATTTTACATAAACTTTAATTGCCCCTTATGTTGTTTAGAGTCGTGTAGAGCAGTGTTTCTCAACAGGTGGTCCGCGGACCACCGGTGGTCCCCAGAAAAAATTTAGTGGTCCGCGAAAGTCTCAATATGTTTTTGCAGTTTTTTTGTTATTTTTTATGCACAATTTTATATAAATAATTAAAAATTTGTATATTTTCTGTAAACTTTATGTGATTTTCTACAAATAAAATAAATGTATTTATTAGTACATTAAATATATGTTTTCTTGCAAAAAAATAACCAACAATTATTATTAGTGGTCCGCGTTAGAAAATTATATATTATACTGGTCCGCGGTGCGTTTTTGATTGAAAAACACTGGTGTAGAGCACAAATTTAACTGATTTGAAACATTAACTGATTTCTGTATTTAACGGTAACATATACAGGGTGTTTGTTTGAAACGGGGCACCCCGAAAATCTCCTTTACTTGTAAAGATACAAAAAATCTTCAGAACAAAAGTTAAACTAGACAAAAAGGCCCATCTAAAGGTTACTATAAGAATTCTGAGGCACTTCCGGTTTCACCGGAAATGATGTCAACTTTTAATCTAGCATAGGGAATCGATAATTTTATGTTTTTTTTACTAAAAGTACATTAAATTAGCTTTAAAATGACACCAAAAAGTCATATTTTTATGTTAACCGTTTCAAAATGGCGACCATTCATTTACAAAATAATAATCAATATAAGTTTTACAAAGTTGAACGTAGCAGGCTTTGAAAACAATAAAAAAAGAAACAAAATATCTCTTAATTTAATTCTTATAGTAACCTTTAAATGGGCATTTTTGTCTAGTTTAACTTTTGTTCTGAAGATTTTTTGTATCTTTACAAATAAAGGAGATTTTCGGGGTGCCCCGTTTCAAACAAACACCCTGTATATGATATACGCTTTATAGCATATGTAATAATATCAATTAAAACACACAAATCCAAGCACAAACGAGCATTTATTAATACGTCTATTTACAATCTGTCACATATATCTCATTATGTTATGGTTACTAACGTAACATATTACAAAGGAGGTCCAAGAACTAGTTTTGATCTTAACATATATATAGATATCATGACACCTCCAAATACAGAGTTAATTAATTAGTTAAAATTTCACAAAAAACACAGCCCATCTAAATAAAAAGATAGTTCAAATACATAGACATCTTAATTAAAAGCCTGAAGAATTCAGAACGCTACTATTAGATTTTCTCGAAAAATTAATTTATATTACAGCTTTCCAAGAATTTTTCTTTTCGATTCCTAAACGAGACAATAGAGAAATATAAAATTCAATAAAATATCAATTTTATAAGCCATAACAAAGAAACTATATTTCTAAAAATAATGGAAAATAAAATTGTATTTTTCAATTGAATTTTTTTACATGAGTTGCAGTAGATATAAATTTGTAGTGTTGAGTTCATTGGCTACTTTACAGTAAATAAAAACTTGAAGAACTGGTACTAGCCATGAGCCATACTGAGTCTACATTGTTCGTATATTATGTTGGAAGTCTAGCACGCTACTTGAAACAATTTCTATAAAAACTTGATACCGAGCCCAATGTAATACCGATTCCAAGTTTCTATTTTTATAAAATTCTTTGTTTTTATTGACTTTGTTCAGAAGACTCGATTCTAAATAAGAATTGTGTTGCAGCAAGGAAATTAAAGGAAGTATAGGAAATTCACAGTAAATATTTTATAAGGAAAATACTTCTTTTGTTTTTCTTATACATTCGCGTACATTCTAGAAAATTCTATATAAATACTTTTGTTTATTTAATGGTTCTATTTCATGCAGCATTTTTCCTCTTATTTTGTCTGTAGACAAGAGAGGTATTGAAACAAAATACACAACTTTGCGCAAAAAAAAATAGCTCTAGTAAATATAGTCACAACGTCAAGCATAAATCATTTCAAAAGGGTAGCATCAAAGGTTAAGATCGCAATGTTAAGTGGGAAACAGAATGCACCGAGTTCTACGACGCGTTGACGGCGTTCGTACGGCGCTATCTGTCAGAAGAAAGTTAAAACCAAGCTGTCGTACGCAAGTGCACAGAATGGACAACGTCCTACGACGTTCGAACGCCGTTGATACTGAATGTTCGTCAACTTCCAACTTTTGACGCCGTTGAACGTTGACGCAGAACACCTAACCTCAGTTTTTACTGAATGGTAAAGTGTTTGTATGTATAAATAACTTGCATATAACATAAATAACATCACACACAAGTCTTCATCATCCATTATACTTTTAATAAAAGAAAGCGCACGTATAAACACAGATATAGGTTGTCAAGTGACACTTGACGGCGTTAAAAATTATTGCATTGTGGGCAGGCGAAAATCTCAACGGCGCTGACGCAACGCTGTCGCAAATGACGGCGTAGCGCGCTGTGCATTCTTTTCCAGGCTTTAGTGACCAACGTTCGAAGTGGAGTTGGGAATTAAAGAAAAAGAAGCGTCGTAAAACTTTAATAAAAAATTATTGACATATTTCAGTGTTTTATAATCTATCTAGTACGGTTGCACCGATTAATTGACAGATAATTGGCCATATAGGCCATTTTGCCGCTTAATCAATACCAGCTTTTTGAGCGATTAATAGGTTTTGATAATGTCAATTCTTATTTTTATTATTATTGTTAAATACGTATGCTAGAGCAAGAAAACCATTGATGACAGTAAAATTTGAAAAAGGTTGGTTTCAACATGCAATAAATATAAAAGCCACATATATATCTGTCCTCTAGCATAGCGTTCTTCAACCTGTGGTCCGCGGACCGATACCGGTCCGTAAAAAATTCCTACCGGTCCGCGAAATATTTTGACCGAATCATGTAGATGCACACTTCTATTCACGAGTATATAGCACATTTTTTTAGTCGACGTAGAAGCTAACTTTTGTCCGAACCATGATTTACTTAATATTTACTAGCCCCAATTCAACGCCTCTCGCGGCTATTTTTCATACTTTTGAAGAAGCTAGCTAGCTCTTTGGAAAACTCGCTTATAAGAAGAAGATATAGAAATGGTTCCACTTTTGGAAGAATTTTTTATTGCTGCTGTTGTCAACCAGAAAATCATATTCAACAATAAGTCAACATTTAAGAGCATTAGCTGAAAATTTTAATAATTATTTCCCTGAAAATGAGGATCCTCGTAAACAGTGGCGGCGCTAGCTCTTAAAATCTGGAGGGGCCATGAATTATTTAAGTAAAATCTGAAGGAGGCAGGAAATATTTGAGGAGGGCATCATTTTTTTTGGACAGTTGAAAATACAAAAGATGACCTGAAAAAAGGTCTTTACTTGCACACACAGTTTTCTAAGCATTTCTGGGGGGCCAACTGGGGGCCAGAGCAATTTGGGGGGGCGGACCCTCGCTAGCGCCGCCACTGCTCGTAAAGGTAACCTTTGGATTAAAAACCCTTTATTGAAAGATATAAAGTCAGGTGTACTTGATCCTCGTAAAAAAGAAATGCTGATCGAGTTGTCTTGTGATGTCACTTTTGTGTCCAGACATAAAATGCAATCATTGTCTCAATTTTGGAAATCGCTAGAAAAAGAATATCCATCTTTGAGTTATAAAGCTATCAAATTATTAGTAATTTTTTCGACCTATTTGTGCGAAAAGATTTTTTCAGCCATGTCGATTATAAAAAAAAACAAACAGAGAAATCGAATGGATGTTAACGCAGCGCTTCGTCTCTGAGAAACAACTCTGCAGCCACGTATATCAAATTTTCTAACAAAGAAGCAGCAGCTGATGTCGCACTAAAAATTGTATTTATATAACTGTATGACATATATATATATATATATATATATATATATATATATATATATATATATATATATATAAATAAAACTTCTTTGTTGATCGTCAAATTATAAAATATATATTATGAATTAATAAAATGGAGACGAAATTCGGCCACGAAAATGTGGTCATCATCAGTCTGAGGAGGTGTGTGAATAGTTTACACCAGTTAGAACAGAATGATTAGAATGGTTAGAACAATCTCATTCTGTTCTAACTGGTGTAAACTATTCACACACCTCCTCAGACTGATGATGACCACATTTTCGTGGCCGAAACGTCTCCATTTTATTAATTCATAATATATATTTTATAATTTGACGATCAACAAAGAAGTTTTATTTATACATACTCACGTCAAGATCCAATTAATATATATATATATATATATATATATATATATATATATATATATATATATATATAATAAAATACTATATATATATATATATTGGTTTTAACAAAACAAAACTTTTTTTTTTATTTCAAGTTTAAGGCGTTTCCTACCCAGGTAATTAGCCAGGACAATTCTATTTTTTCGTATTAAAAATACCATGCCTGAACGGGATTCGAACCCGAGACTTTAGCAACGCAGAGCACGTGTGTTACCACTAAGCTACGCCAGTCGCCAAAACAAAAATTATTTATTATTTTTCTACTATGACATTTGTCAAAAAGGTAGTTGACAGCCTTTTTACAAGTATTAAATGGAAGTTCTTAATATTGTCACATAGGTAATCCTAGGTCAGGATTACGACATCTAGACATTGTGACGGTCAGCTGTCTGATTAAAAAACTATTTGTCAGCGTCTGACATGTGTGGCCTGATTACGAAATGCATACTCCGCATTTTCGTAATGAGGAAATATTTATCATGACGAATGAATATTGGAACTGGGTTAAACATTCAGTACAAAATAGATGGATGTCGAGAATATTGGGCAGAGGAACATAGCCAACTTCTCTACACGTATTAGTCCTCTCGGTGACGACCAAGACACCGACGCCAGATACTTGTACCGCGGGTGAACCAAGCAAGTAGTCACCATGTGAGTGGGAGAAGACTTCTTCAGGCTCCTAGACTCCCGGATGGGTAGCCCCCGCCTCGGAGATAGGTCCAAGCCAATCCTGGCCAACACGGGGTGGACCGAAGACTTCCTCAACTCCATGGGCCAATTCAAACATTATATTGTAAATTTGATAAATTTTTATTGCTAAAACCAGGAGTTGTCTTTCAACAAACCACCCACGTGACAATATATAGGATTAACAGACGGAACATGATTTTCAAAACATTGTTCATTTTGATGTGAATACATCAAAAAATGTTATCCCAGACATATAGATATCTGCAAAATCCTGAAATGTGTGAAAATTCACACTACAAATTATTTACAAACGTATTATTTATTCCCTTACGAAACCCGTACCAGATCATCTTATGTCTCTACAATTTCGGCGACGTAATAAAGATTAGTACCAGCTAGCGTTAAAAAAGAAGCTTACAGAACTGGCAAACATATTTCAGATGTAGGACAAAATTATTAAAATAAAATTGTTACTCATGCTTACATAATGTGCACGCTTTACGATAATCGTCCTGTCAACGTGTGATACGCAATCTAAATTCAAAATTTCTCAATATATTTTCTAAATTGCTCGTAAACATGTATGAAAAATTAAAGATTAAACTCCACTTTAGTTGTTGTTTGTAGAATATTACACGAAAAAGCAGATTACAGGTCAACTACTTTTAGAAAAATTGAAAACAAGAACGAAAATCGTTGTTTCGTGTTACTTTAATAACGTATCACTTTGATAGTTTTTGTTTTCATGTAAGACGTATCATGTTCACGTTTTTCATCAATTTTCTTTGAAACCAATTTTGTTACTTTTTACGGAAGATATCATCAATTATGATGACACGAAACTCGCAAAAAATATACCCAAGATATTTTTTAGGTGTGTTTACGTCAATTTATTTTAGATCACTTAATTAAAACATTTTTAATGATGCTAATAAATTAATTCTGTCACGAAAAGTTACTGAAAAGAAGACTTTGTAACATGTTTTTCATTAGGGAATTTTTGTTTTTTCATCTTGAAAGTGAAAAATCAAACTAGTTAACTATTTGAAACTTTGGTAAAATTTCAAATTAGTGTATGAGGGCTATAGAAAAGTTAGTAACACGGCGCATAATGCGAAAGCTTTTTCTAAAAAAAAAAAAAAAATACCGCGTTGAATTGCCTTCACTAAATATTAAACAGTTATTAAATACCATATGATTTGCTTGTTGTATAAAAAGATATAGTTTGCATGAAAGGTTATGCTTTCTATATTCATAGATGACAAGAGCATATTGCTGATAGATTATCTTCCACAGGATCAAACGTTTAGGATAAACCAAACAAAAAAATATGTGTGAATTTTCACACATTTCAGGGTTTTGTAGGTATTTAATAAGTATAAGAAGCATGCAACAAAATGCTTCATGTCTAGGAATTTCTTCCATAATCACATCAAAAACAACATTTTTTGATGTATTCACATCAAAATGAACAGTGTTTTGAAAATCATGTTCCGTCTGTTAATCCTATATATTGTCACGTGGGTGGTTTTTTGATAATCATTTTTATTCGTTATTTAAGTAGTAACACCTTTCATTTATTTTTTTTAAACCAAATTTTAGTAACAATATTTTTTTTTTTTAGTTATTTTATTTTCATTTTTGAGATCTTAGCTACTGATGACCATTAACCAGTACATCTTTTATTTTAATTTTGGATATTTAGTCTACTAGTAATTTGATGACAAATACAAACATACATGCCATCACTGGGATTCGAACCCGAAACCCCATGGTTAGCAGTCAAGTAAGCTAACCACTACGCCATAGCGACCGGCAAAATTTAAATTTAAGAATCCCAGCGTTTTTCCTGAATTTGCTTTGCATTCAAGTCTTCATTAAATTAATAAGAAATATACTAAGAACTGACTTCATTTTTATTTTCATTTTAAAAACGTATTTCTCACTATTAAAAATGTGTTATTGATTTATAAGTATTTCATTACTATAAACAATATATTCCTCTTTGATACCTTAAAAATAAAAAAAGAAAGTAATTCAAACAATTGGTTGAATCACAACGTATAATAGTGGGCGGAGCCTACTAGACACTACCCACATGAACTTGGTTCTCAGCTGCTAAAAATGTTTTATTATATTTTTAATTTCAAAAAAATACACACACTACCTTTGGTATAAATACAAAAATCCATTACATTATTAGCTATAATTTACACATGAATTAAAAAAATAATGAATTTTGTCAAAAACACAAAATCTGTAATATTTTCCAAAAACGATAAAAAAATCCCCTCGTAAGTTTCCGGTTTACATCAACATACATTATTTTGTTTTTTTTTTTTTTCATATTTTGAGTTTAACCCACAAAAAGGTGTGAGACAGTGATTTTTTTAGTACATTTTTGGAAAATAACGAATTAAAAAATAATAAAAAACTACTTTTCGTTCCTTATTCTACGTCTTAAGAGCTTTCTTTTGATGCCACACAATAAATTTAAAAAAATATATATTAACTTTTTCAACGACACAAAACAGATATTTTTCTAAAAACTAATCTGACTAAAAATTCCTGTTGAACTAATCCGGTTCCCATCAATGTACATTATGCAGATAAGATTTTTAGATCATGGATCTGGGAGATAGGGTGGGGGACAAAAGTTTTGACATATTTTTTGCGAAAATACAATAATAAATGGTTTTTCAAAAATAAAAATTTGCTCGTGTATCCTCACTTTAAGAGGTTTCATTTGATACCCCACTCAACATTTAAAAAATTATTTATTTATTTCATAAAATACACAGTTGTTTATATTTATCTAGTGATGTATTTTTTTAAAACTATTTTTCATAATAAGGGCTAAAGAGTTGTATAAGAATGCAAAATTTAAATTTTCTAGGTCCAGCCGTTTTGTCACAATTTCTACCAAACAGACAGACAGACTTATGAGTGACGGTATAAGGGTTTTTTGATTATATCTACAAAATCTTAAAAATAGGGAAAAAAGACCGGATTAACTGCCCCAACTGTTTTGTTAACCTTTTACTGCATGAATTTTTATTTTTGGCTGAAATAATTCATGAGCATTAGGAATTGGTTCTTATTGATAGAAAAATTAATTAAAAAAATATATTTAAAACATTAGTTATTATTTTTATGAAAAAATAATAATTAAAATAATAATTTAGGGTTTGTGCCATACATGGAACATTATGATTCTACATTATGTTACAAAAGAAAATGATTCCGTTTTATTTGCTCGTCAATTGCTAGGCGAATTTTTGAAAGAAAAGGTCGTATCTTCTAGTTGTCCTTTCTCAATAAATTTATCAATAGAGTTATCGTTGAAGTGCAAATTCCGCTTGATTTCCTCAAATCTATTGCAGCCCTTTACTTGAGATACTGCAGGATCCATTGCTGTGTATGTGGCATATATGAACATTCATGAAGTAACGTTCTGATTCAGTTTTAAAAGTAAAATAAAAAATAAAAATCGGAATGTGCCATATATGGCACACTATGCGGTAAAGGGTTAACCTGATTCTGCTCCGTCTTAACTTCCATATATTCCCAAACTTCAAAAATTTCTTGGTGGCAAACAATTTTCTTCAAATGATGAGCTGAAAGCGGCAATAAATTTAGAGGATCTTAAGGAATCGGCCATCCAAGAATAAACAAAGACACTGAGAGCATCGCTGGCCAAAGTATGTTTAAAAAAATGCAGTATATCATTCATCAGGTTGTGAACTTTATTTGATAGATACATTTTCGATAATGCAACTGGAACAATACATTGCTATCTAGAAGAGTTGCTCTAAACAATTTTTATCATGCACATTATTAGCAATTGGCCTTTACCCAATTTTAGTTCAATTCGTAATCATATGTAATCGTTTTCTCTGATGAAACCAACATAGCACAGCGATTAATTGTAATAGACTGCATAACACCGGTCTTTAAATGTCGTTCTATAAGTTTTAATTCTATTATTATTTTATCCTTTCTAATTGATTCTTTTACGATATTCAAGTTCACAATAATTAAATATTAAATTATTTAAAATTTCACTAATTTGCATAAGCAAACAAATCCCACTAAAAACAAATGAAGGTTACGCCGACACAAGGTCGTATGAAGTAACACGCGCCAAATCTTAATAACAATAATTTATTTGAAATATTAGATTTTTTGCTAGTTAAGATTAGCATTAGAAACCATAATCCGTATATGCAATGCACAATTATGCAACAATATGAAAGTATCAAATGTGTGTCCTCCTTTTATAATCCACCAGTGAGTGACTCAAGAAGTTAGCGCAATGCAGATGCAATTATTAAATTATTATATGGCAGTCATGATGTCTAATATGCAAATATTGTGAACAAATAAACAAAAATAAGCACGAAGTTCCGTTTAGGTCGTAATCTGTATTATATACGGTAATAATCAAATGACCGGGCCATAATAGTGCCATCCTCGTCTACCAACACGATGATTATCATCTTGACTGTTGTTTTAAATAAATGACCGCTGTATAATTGAACCATTCGGGTATATATTTTCTCCACGACTACTATAGAATTTACCAATTCTAAAACCAATTTTGACTACAGAAAGTTAATATTCAAAAACACAAGAATTGGAATGTTATTCTAAAGCACTTATCTTCTTATACATTTTGCGTGTATTTCATTCCTTCACTAGTGAAGGAATAATTATTCCATGCATGTTGTCAGATATTATTGTTATGCATATTCATTAGGTATGTATTCCTCCGCGCTGAAAAGTAGTGCGGACGGTATATATGATGTAGGAATATTGAAACAAATGCAACGGTGTTTTAAAAAATAAACTAGCATAACTTACTAAAATAGATACCGATAGCCGGCAAATTAAACGAAAATTAAACAAAAAATAAATTAAAAAAATAAGTTAAATTAATTAATTTGTTATGAGATGTTAATTATTTGTTAAAATAAAAAGTTTGTTAAAATAATTATTTGTTAATTTTTTTTTTCTGTTGCTCGTGGAGAAAGTAGGGCCTGCTACTCGTTTGGAAGAGACAATTCCGTGCTCGTGGTTCCTCAGGATCGCCTGCAGCTCCTGCTCGTAATGTTCCACTCGCATCGAATTTTCTCATTCTAATCTTGTTACAGAATATACTATTCATATCTTCTGTAATTCTAGTGATAACTAACTCTAATTACTGGTATCCTTCGCTTAATTGGTGATCCTTCCTGTCCAAGATATTCCCAGGATCTTTCGGTTGAATGGTCAAAAGCTACCAACCAAACTTCTTTCGAGATACCTTCAAAATAATCATGAATTTCAGCGTCAATCTCTGACGAAAACCTTCTACCAGGTATTTTTTTTTTTTAGCCCAAAAAATAACCAAGAGTCACACATTGCCAAATCAGGTGAGTATAGTGGATGTTTTATTACTTTTATATTTTTTCCGCAATAACTGAAGAGCTGAAGCTGCCCTATGGCAAGACGCATTATAATGATGTAACATAATTCCTATCTCTGGGTCTCTACTAAACACTTCAGGGAAACATTTTTCAGTATACCATTTAGTTGTAACTGTCTTCTGTCCATCCAATTTAATTGCCTTTACCAGGCCTGTACTCCTAATGCATAGGTTGTCAATAAAATTTCTCCATCTAACTCGTCTATCTGCCCTAGGCTTCAATGAATATTGTTAGAGTTTCCCCCATCTTCATGAATTCATACACGACTATCTTGGCGTATAATTACGTCGAAAAAATGAATACAAGATTCGCCACTTATTAAAATTTTTGAAAAAAATTGGCCTGCCATTAATTTTAGAGTTTTAAAGTTTCATGACAAATTCTTATTTCTGTTTTCCACAGCATACCTGATTTTCTTATTTTCAGTAATTCTAACATGATGATTCTGATGACATAATATATTTAAAAAATTAGCAAATATTCCGAATTCCACCCTGGGTAGGTAGACGAATTTTTCGATAAACGAAGGTATTAAGCAAGTTTTTCCTTAGTTTTTTAATTGTGTTGTTAAATGTGAAAATATTTCTCTTTTTATTAAATTCGACTTTTGCTTAATTTATTAGGCTCATCAATTCTCTTTTGTATTTTGCATCTGTTGTTATCTTACTAAGTAAGTGAACTCTTTAACACTTTCGAGTGACATATTGTCCAGCAATACTTTTGTCTTAATTTAGTATTGGATATAAACAGTGTTCTCCATCTCCGCCAATATTGCTGTTTATTCTTCAATTGTTGCTAGCATAGCAATATCGTCCGCAAAATGAAGCATTACCACTCTCTTCCCCTACATTATAACGCCTCTAATTACGTTTCTAGTACTATTTGAATCTAAGCCTTAAATAAAACGAGAGAGGATGGGTATCCCTGCCTAACTCCCTGTTTGATCTTAGCTTCCTGATCATACTCACCGCTTCTCACAACAGCTCTTTCCTTCTGGCATAGGCGCCACATCACTCTTCGGTCCCTTCACACCTGCTTCTTTTAGTATCCTAAACAATACTTCCCACTTTACTTTATCGAACGCCTTCTCCAAATCAATGTAGGAAATATATGTGTCTATGTTTTTCCGCGTTCATTTTTTTGTTACAGGCATACATATATTCAGAAAATCAATTGACGATCGGGGGCAGATATTCAAAATCACTTAGGAAACGGGGGAAAATATTCAGGAAATCACAAGGAGCGACGGGCAGTACTTGAGAAGCGAAAGAAATTCAAAAAGACGTTTGAATAAAATACTAACAGTATTACATAAAAATAAATTAGGTTTTTTCCATTTTGCGCGACCTGGAGAAATAATGATCAAACCCGAAACCCAAACACGAGCCTTCAAATCCCGGAGTCTCCGGGTCAAACACGAAAAGGTAACCACAGTTTTTTCCCGAGCGATTCAAACCAACAAGTAAAACGGTTCAAACAGTACGATATCTGTAACCAACTTTAAAGTTTTATAAACATAATTAGAAATTTCTAGAGTAACTACAGGTATAATATTTAAAAAAATATACTGGAAAAGTAACTTAAAATAGAAAACTAGTAAACATTTAATATTTCATATAAATTTTCCTGCTTGACAACACTTTATGTGCCACATTATACAGTAAACATTTATTCCATTTCATAAATTAAAAAACTCGTGAAATTTAGAAAAGAGTACTTCAAGAGCGTTTTATACATTAACTCAAAGATTTATGTTCCCACTTCACATTAATATTATTTCTGTAATTCTTTCCGGCACTTGGAAAAAAGTAGTTCCTTCCGTCAAGAGACGACATATTTTACTCCACTAATTAAAACAATTAGAAAATATTACGATATAAATTTTACGTTCCAGTTACGAAGTAAGCAAAGTATTATAATGAGAATAATAATTGCATGTCGGAATTTCTATACAAGGTTTTCCAAATGGGGCTTTAGGATTTTTAATGCCAATAACTAGAGAGTGCTTTTTTGTTTCCGGGTAGAATTTACCCTAATTTAAGTCATATATAAGTCTAACTATGGCTTCGCTTTCGTAAGAACAACGTATTGAAATTATTAAAGCTTATTATGAAAATGGACGTTCAATAAAAGAAACCAATAGCAAAATTCGTTATTTTGCAATGAAGCTCATTCATTTTAAATGGAAGTGACAATTAACAAAATTGTCGTATTTGGGGAGAAGAAAATCTTTGAATTATTCACGAACAATCATTTCATGCACAAAAATATGGAGTAACATCGTCCCACATTTCTTTGGAGATGACCGTGGTAATGCTGTCACAGTGAATGCAAAGCGTTTAATGGAATTTAATATTTCTGATGTGTATTTTCAACAAGATGGTGCTATGAGCCATACTACAAGAACGAACATAGCATTATTACACACGAAATTCCCTGGACGTGTAATTTCACGAAAATGTGAATTGGTCGCCAGGATTTTCCGACTTGACACCGTTTGACTTTTTTCTTTGAGACTATTTGAAGTAAAGTTTACGAACAAAAAAACATTCCAGACATAAAAGATAGCATCCGAGTCGCCATAAAAGAGATTAATGTCCCGATTATTAAAAATGTCATACAAAATTATGATGTTCGTATCGATGCCTGTCAACGTAGACATTTAATTGAAATCGTCTTTCACGTTTAATTGTAATCGATGGTACTCTCATTTAAAATAAAGAAATCAGATATATTCCATGTATCTGTGTTTTATTCAAAAACATCCTTAAGACCCTTTTGGAAAACTCTTTATTTCTTTATCTTAAGCAAGATTGTACAATCAGTTCTGCGTTTTGCCATAATCTGAGATTTCGCTCAAGCGCCAAATCTACCACAAGACACATCCGGCGCATAAGACAAACGTGGAGTATAAAGTACGACTAAACATATGTTTCTTCTTCTTTATCTGCGCCATCTCCTTTCAACGGTTGGCAATAATAAGAGCTTAATCTTTTAATACAGCAGCTCAGAATAGATCTATTGATATGCATCTTTCCCTGAGTGAGAAATTGTTACAGCTTATACCTTTTAAAAGGGCAGTTACCACAATTTTCGCTTCTTGGTGTAAAAATTTGATACTCCAAAGCTGAACACAATACTCTTTATTTTATAGTGTATAATTGATACTACGATGCCAATACCAGTCTCGATACTATTAAACGATACTGATACAACGTATCGATACCTGCGATCGATAATTACATCCCTATGTGTGGGCGGGAAATTGATTGACCTCTATCACATAGCCAGGGGTTGGACCTATCGAGCACATATAAGGTAGGACACAAAACTGGGGAGTTTCTCTATCTGTTGATATGCTCTTTTCTGCGTTGTCTATCTTTGTTACTGCCTGGGAGTGTTCGAAAAAGTTTTGTAGGTATGACCAAAAAACCCTTATACCGTCATTTTATCGTCTGTCTGTCTGTTCGGTAAAAATTGTAGCCAAACGGCTAAACCTAGAGAGTTGAAATTTGGCATGCTTATACAACTTTTTGACCCGCACTTAGGAAAAATAATAAAACATCTAAAAAACATATCCCCCTAAAAAGGTAAACAAATCTGTGCTCATCGAAAAAAAAATATTTTTTTTTTAAATTCTGAATAGGATATCAAATGAAAGCCCTTAGTACGTGAATTAACGATTCAATTTTTATTTTTGCAAAATAAATTATTCTGATGCGATTTTTGCCAAAATTGTGCAAAAATAAAATTGTCCCACACCCTGTATCCCAGATGGTTTAAACTAAAAATCTGAAAAAAAAATCTAAGTAATGTACATTTGTGTGAACCGGAATAGTACAACAGGAATTTTTGATCAGATTATGTTTTCAGAAAATAACGTATTTTTTGTGTTTTTTTGGTTGACAATGTACAAAAGTAATAGTTATGTAACACGCTGCACTAGAAAGCGTATCCTGGTTTAATGATTATGTTGCTCGCTTCTTACCCAACGAAATAGAGTTCGCTCCCGGCGAGAGGAGACAATTTAATTTTTTGTTTTTTTTTTACATTTTTATTTTGTTTAAATTATTTTTTCAAAATTCTAGTTACATTTTGGCAAATGTTGCATTTAATTTTTAAAAGCGAGTATTTAAAAACCAGTGGAAATTATAATTTAATTCTATGTTTCAATGTACACGAAATCAGAGGGGCGGAGCTTATGACTTATAACGACCAATGGAAGCCATAGGCGCAATTTTCAAAATCTACTGAAATATTTCAATTTCTACTGAAATATGCATACATATACAATGTTCCGTAACTGCACACCTAACTACCGCGGTCGCGGTTACGGTAAAGTCGTGGTAAGTTGTGGTTACCCAGTGGTTACCTGAAAACGAGTTTTAGTTACGGAACGGTAGTCAAAATTCAGTTGATAAAACAGACAACTGAACTGCCATTTTATGGACGTTATAGGTTATAGATATTCTCTTACAAACTTATTAATAAAAATATTTGTTTTATTAGTACTTGTTTACAATGGCACATTATATAAGAACATATATGATTTTTCCCGATATTATTTTCACGACAACGATCAATATTACTAAAAAACAGTTACTTGCACTCATTCTTACTGTTTTGATTATAGACTATAGTAAAATAATATTATAATTTACTACTTGCACTACAAAGAAACGATTAATTCCCTCCACTTAACTCTCGCCTTATTGTAATTGTTTTGAAATTCCCGCCTTTTGTTGTTTACATTAGATCTGAAGTTTGTAGTGGGAGGAAATAACCACACTAACCGCGATATTTCTACGGTTAGTTTGGTTACAAAAAAGTAACCAAAATTTTCAGTAACCGCGTTCCGAAACCTAACAATTTTCCTGAAAAGGTTAATGTCGTACACTTTTGGAACGGGAAACTTCAACCGCGGTTACTTTCGTCGAGTAATGGAACATTGTAATAATAGTTGTGAATAAAAAATAACAGAATATTGATTTTGACTATCAGAAATCATGTATTTACATTCCCATATATTGTATATAATGCTTCGTTCAGAACCTACAAATTATAAATTAGAATTAACGTGAAATTAGTACTTAACATAAAATTTATACGTAGAAATTAAGCAGCATTCACAATAAAAATTAAGAAATTAAGCCACTGACAGATATTTTTATCGATTTCTACTTTATCGATAGATATTTGGCAGCTGTTTACATTTGCTAATGAGTTTTTGAGTGTTTCATGGTTCTGAAAAGAGTTGAAATAGAGAAAAAATGTATATTTATACACATAGAAAACACAAAGATGTTGATAGAAGCAAAAAAATATAGTCATAGAAATTTTTAGGTTGACAAGTGCTTACTGCGCATGCGTCAATTATAAATTAACGTAAGGGTTTGTACTCTACAAACATCTAATTTTAATTTATAAGTATAAGTATTAATTTTGAAGGTTGTGAACGGTAACGTACAGTTACGTATAACAAACATTTACTTTAATTGTAAGTACTAATTCTAATTCCTAATTGAGAGGTTCTGAACGCAGCATAAGTATATACTAATTATGAACAGTAAAAAATTTGCCGTTTTTTTCAGGGGAAAAAAACGCGCGTTAAGGGGTTAATGTCACTTCTCTAGTTTTTTAAACATATTTTAAATTAAGAATGAAAGTAAATTAAGAAGTTATAATCATAAATATAATGTATTGTAATTTCTGTTAACAGTGTCGATGCGTTAAGCGCCCATCCAAGTTAAAGTTCATTTTGTCTACCATATTTTACATTTTTTTATAAAATAATAATAATGTGGCGTATTAATTTTCAAAAACTAATTTCGTGTATAAATGAAATGATCTACTTTTTAACAATATTTTGTTATTTTAAACCATATTTCTCACGCAATTACAAACTGTTATAGCATGGTACTTAGAGTAATTATTAAAATGAAAACATGTTTTGTTTATATCTGCAATCATATGATAAACATGTGTACTTAGTTAGCACCGACGAATGAAATATCAGAGTTTGGTGCTGAATAATAATTTTCCCTTCACTTAATTAAAGAGTAGTTTCTTGTCAATTTGTAAGCACATAGTAATATTGGGTTGCTACAGTTTTGTACGCTGAAAATAAGAACAATTTACATGTTATGTCTCGTTTCTTTTGTAGAGTTGTGCAACATTGGTACATGTGAAAAATTCTTTTGTAGACAGAAATAACGTTTCACTAAAATATGCGATTTTAATAACAAGATAAAACTAGGGCTATCTAAATATTTTTTCAAAAATTAAAACCCCACCTATAAAAATATAATTTAAAAAAATGCCCACTTTGTGGATTTATGTCCGGTGGCTATAAAGTCCTGTTATCCCTTCGGGATATAGGGCCTGAACATAATTTCCCTATTGGACAAATTTGGCGAGTTTCTTACGTTTTCTGGAGGAGTATTGATGTCTCTTACAGCTCTGGAGTCCATGTTGCTTAAGGTCGTTTTCTCTTGGTTGCCTTGCGGATTTACGGATGTTTCTGTTGCTCTCTTTAACTCATTTTTCTCTTGCTTTCATGTGCAATAATACTCTGCAATCGTCTTGGGCAGGACATGTTACAAGGTTAAGATAGATCAGCGGTCTAAAAGGGCCAGTTTGCACAAATAGTATGCCTAAAAGGGCAGCAGTAAAAAAAAAGAAAGAAAAGAAATAATAATAATAATAGCATAATCATCGCTTTAACCAGTGCCGTAACTAGGCAGGAGCCCAGAAAGGAAACTCGTCATAATAAATATTGAGTGAGGACCTTTTTTTTAGGTCATCACTTGGATTTTAGAAGTAACGACCTTTTTTTTAGGTCATCACTGTTTGCTCACCGCTGAGACAGATAGATGAAGGAAGCCACACACCGACACCCTTTAAATGGAAAAACACACTGAGAGAGACCAAGTAAAAGATGGGATAAGAAATGAAATTGAAATAAAACAGCAAAAATATGCAAGAGACAGGATAAAATAGTGAGCACAGAGTACTTAAACATTTAGATTTTAATATTTTATTGCAGAATAATTTTGAAAAAAATAGACTAAGTAGAAATCAGTAACCTATACACTGTAAACTATGTGTAAGTGAGTATCTTTAAATTAATAAACTCTACTACTATTATTATTTTTATTACAATTTAATTCCGGGACCAAACTGAGGAAATTTTACCTGGAAAACGAAAGAAACGGGAACGATGCATCGAAATTTCATTGCATATAACATTTTTGATAGTCAGCAGGTAATTTGAAATTTTAAATGTCAATAAAATAATGTTTTAAAATTAAAATAACAGCGGATTTTATGTGAAACTTTTAGCTATTTTAATACAATATTATTTATAGCGAACAAAGAGCTGTAAAGTGTATGAATATTATGTCGTTTTCAGAGTTTTGAACTTGTACATTGTTAGGGCAGGTTAGTTTATTAATAACAATGTTTTACTTGCCTCAAGAATACACAGGAGAACGTTTTTTCACAAAGTCATGCATATGGTACATACCTGAAACAAACAGAAAACATATTTTTAGTTTAACTTAATTAAAAAGTAAACAAGTCAAAAAGAAAACAATACAAAATCGCATATTTCCTATAAAAATAAATGATTTTTTTTTTATCTACAACCACGAAATAATAAATGCTTTATGATCCAATTGTAAATACATAAAATTGCTCATCTGGCATGCCGTGTATAATGTCACACGTGCTCAGACGTGAATAATGAACGCTTAACGATGGCTATTTGGTCATCACACATCTTTATAACTTGAATATTATTTATAAGTTAAAATAAATAAAACAGTAAATAAATATATTTTAAACATTGTTGTAGTTTACAATCAGCTGATGGTTCCACAACCATCTTGATGACATAGATTCTGAAATAACAAATGACTCTCAGAATTGCTGTGTTAAATTAAATTTACTAATTATTTAATAAAACTATATAGTTGTAGATAGAGTATCGGATAAACCGCATTTTTTGAAAACCGCGGTTTTCGGTTTTCAATAATCAAAAACCGCAGTTTCGGTTTTTCAAGTTTTAATTTTTTTCTACTATAGATACTCTAAAATAAATCATAATTTTTTTATTATTTGTTGAAATACACTATTGTACTTTACAATAACAAAACTAATACTAATAAAAAATCATACAATAATTATACACTACAACCTACGTAGCATACTAACTTAAGGTTTATTTAAATTTAAATAAAAGGCTTTTAAAAACACGAAACTATTTAAATGTTTATCGTTTAAACGTGAACGCAATTTGGTGCAGAAATTTGGCCCAGAGGTTACTAGTTTCTTATACAAAACTAACAATCTAAAACCAAATTAGTATCAATCTATACATCAAATTTTGCACCGAATTTTTATCTATCTAATAGGATATTTTTAATTGTAGAAACATTTATTGTAAAAATATTATCACTCAATAACTTAAAAATAGACATCAGAGCTAATGTTCTGTAATTTTTTAAATCTATTTGTGGGTTTCGAATAACTTTTATATTTATATTGTTTTATATAGAAATGTTCAAATAATACGTCAACATTTTTTTCGACTTGATTACTTATAGTTTAGAGCCTTCGTCGAAAAATATTATACTTGATGATAATGGAATGCCACTTGGTACACGTATTCTTCATGAATATTGAATCATTTTTACTCGTAACACTTATTTTCAAAACCGCGGCAGCTTCAAGATGACGGCAAAAATAGACTACCAAGTACAATAACTATAAGTAGTTTTCACAATAGAGCAAAATAGCTAGTAACATTTGTAGAATGAATCTTTACCTACAATTTGCCGCATAGTACGCAAATATGCGTCAATTGGTTTTCAAGATGGCGTCTATAATGCAATTTGCTTGTTTACAATTATATAACAGTTTTTTTCTACAGTTAAAAACATCTTATTAGATAGATAAAAATTCGCTGCAAATTTTGATGTATAGATTTTTATTAATTTTATTTCCGATTATTAGTTTTGTATAAGAAACTATTGAGAACTATAGGGTTGTGCGCCACCTTAAGAATAAAACATTCAGTTCAGATCGTTGTCTAAAAAATTATCGGGACTAGTTGTGGGTTTCGAATAACATTTATATTTATATAGTTTTGTGTAGAAATGTTCAAATAATACGTCAACATTTTTTTCGACTTGATTACTTATAGTTTAGAGTCTTCGTCGAAAAATATTATACTTGATGACAATGAAATGCCACTTGGTACACGTATTCTTCACGAATATTGAATCATTTTTACCCGTAACACTTATTTTCAAAGCCGCGGCAGATTCAAAATGGCGGCAAAAATAGACTACCAAGTACAATAACTATAAGTAGTTTTCACAATAGAACAGAATAGCTAGTAACATATTTGTAGAATGAAGCTTTACCTACAATTTGCCGCATAGTACGCAAATATGCGTCAATTGGTTTTCAAGATGGCGTCTATAATGCAATTTGCTTGTTTACAATTATATAACAGTTTTTTCTACAGTTAAAAACATCTTATTAGAGAGATAAAAATTCGCTGCAAATTTTGATGTATAGATTGTTATTAATTTTATTTATCCCGTTATCCATTTGTTGTAATGTTATTTAAATGAATACTTTAGTACTTTAAAGTTGACTATAATTTTAACATGTTTTTATCCTCTACAATATTTTCAACCTTAAAAAAAGATATATATTCTAATAATTATTCTCGAAAAATGAAAAATGTCGAGAAATCAGGAACACTACATGCATCTGTGAGAAGTTACAGAATAGACCTCCTAAAAGATGACAGTTAGATCTCCATATCGCAAGAATTAGAATAACCCATTGTTATTTCAGCTATATATAGACGAAGCGTTTATCGAGAGAACAAAAAAGGTATAAAAATATTCATCATAAATTAGCACTACTTAACCTGGGCTGCGCGCCCTAATTGAAAATTAATGTTAAGGAATTTAGTTAATAAGAAAAAGTATTTGTTTTACAAGTACCATTTTTATAGGAAAGTAGATAATTTTGTGTAGAGAGTGGTAAAAGAGGATGTAGTAAACTGTACAACATGGAAAACATCTTTCACATCCTCTTGAGAGCAGGTGAAGTATTTAGGGAAAAAAATCCCAACACTTAAGTGCTTTGACAGGTCAGTTGTATTGGGAATTTAAAGTGATTTAAGATGCTCACAGGAAAACTCGATAAAAAATAAAATTAAATGAAGGGCAAAATTTCATCCATTTATGTATTTGGTAGGTATTTATTATGGGAATTTTTTTTGTGTTAATTTCATCGAAATCAAGAAACTTTTGGAAATCTTTTTCATCCAACAAGAGAAGTTGAATATGATCGTAAAAAAGGCGTCTAGTAGAGCGTGAATTTTATTTTTTTAACCCATTAATGGCCAAAAGTTCTTATACTTTTATTTGTTTAAGAAAAGCAATTGTTTTATTTTTATATGCATAATTATTTTACAAGCATTACTAGGATATAATGACTTCTTGAATATTTTATTTCGCAGTTTATTTAAAGAGTATATTTTTTTAATATTTTGAAATTGGTCAATTTTTTAAAATTTTACTGATTTATAAAAGCAGGCATTTTCTATGCACTTGTTGGTAATATAGTATCTATCTAACCTATTGTTCTTTTCTACTGCGTGTTCTTTCATAGTTCAGTATATGTATTTACAGAATAAGTATAGTGAAAATAAAAATTAGTTGTACAGTTGTCAAATGATAGTAAAATTTCTTAATTAGTCACGACTAGCAGTTGCTCTTATGAAGTATCAGAGTAATGCAGATACTGGTAGAGAAGCAACAAATTCAAACTATGGGCGTCTTTCAAAGAACAGTTTATCAGATGTCATCAGATTTGATAATATTGGTCATCTAAAAAGAGGCATGAAACGAATGTAAAAAAAAATGCAGTTGGTGTAAGAGCAACTCCATTTATTTATGTGTAAAATGTAAAGTACATCTGTGCCCAGAGTGTTTTGAAATGTTTCATTCCAAATAAGTTCATATTTCATTCATAAATAAAATAATTTGCTTATTACATGTTTACTTATATTTGATATTGTTATTAGCCAAGGGTGCGCATACGCATCCTTATATTCCTGTAGAGTTAAGCATATATATTTTTTCGAAATGCAATAATTGTTTAAGTTGATGTATTTTAATTAATTTGCATTACAAGTTTTGTGAAAAATATTTTTCCTTAATAGCTTAGCTATTAATGGGTTAATGTTGTGTTTGAAAGATCTCTATATTGTGTTCACTTTTGTAATACTCAATATTTTTCACTCAATATTTTTTCTGCATGCTGAGCAAAGATCCACCTGGCAATAATTTCCATCGCAGAGAGACAGTTCTTTACTATCCCTTACGAACAAAGATATGGTGTTCGCTGAAGTTCCTCCAATCAGTCACCAGTTGTACCGCTTACATTTATCACGTTCAAACTAACAAATTCTTTTGAAGTACCGACAAGCAAGGAATAGCATTTATGTTTACCATGCTCGTTTAGGTTCCTTTTTGCTCGTCGATTTGTCAGCACCTATCAAACATTCATTTCATCATTCATGTTGACAAGACATCAAGGTATAGTTATTTGCGAAAGTACACTGTTGTGGACCGTATATTAAAACAGTTTAATAAAAAAGTTTTGTTGATATTTACGAGCAAACTACGCAATCTGCTCTTTATAATACGACCTCATATGTTAACAGTATGTCAGCTTGGTTTAAAAAATGAATAATTTTAGACTGCACCGAAAAAATGGAAGCGTTGGACTGTAAAACTTCTATTTATATCATACATTAATTTGTAGAAGGAAGTGGATACGTCATAAAACTTACTAAATAACAACGTCCTGTTTTTTTACAGAGAAATGGAGATATTGTTATTTTTATGAATTTGCAATTATCAGTAAAAAACAAATGATAAATGAGAAGAATAGGATGCTATGTATGTTTTTCTTGTTATTTTATGTACATATATCTACGTTAATTGTTACAATAATAATTACAATTATCTTAATTCATTGCAATACAGCAGGAGTTCTTAAACTTATGTAGTCCGCGGACCCCCCTTAAACAACAATTTTTTTGTGGACCCCATCCCCACCCTAGGCATTTTACGTCGTTCTTGAGACTTTATTTCTGGCTCAATAGTCTCATAGGCACTACATTATAATAAATATTGGTAAAAATGTATCGCTGGTTATTTTAATAAATGGTCTTGCGCATTTATAGAGATGAACATTTTTATTAGCATAAAGAATAAAAAACGTAAAAGGAATAAAATAGTAGTAAAATGAATTTAAAAAAAAGTAAAAAATTATAATACATTAAACTCATCAAACATTTCTTGGTCAAATTTTAGTCAAAATAGATCTTATTATAATATGTTTTCTGTAAATAATTTGCAGTTGAATAAAAACAATTACATTTTTACTAATTATTGTGTAGTTATGCCAATATCTAGTTAGATAACAACAAATACAAAAAGTCTTGACCATGTAGGTTTTTATTAAATAAGTTATTTGAATAAAAGCGAAAAGTTGGGGGATGTAAAGTTAATGTCAACATTGTTTCGCGGACGCCCGGTAATGGATACGCGGGCCCCCAGGGGTCCGCGGACCCCAATTTAAGAACCGCTGCAATACAGCACAGTACGAGAATGCAAGATGTATTTTAGATTGTTGACGTTCGTTGGTGTTTGTGTTTGTTGAACTTCGTTGTTTTTGTGCATTTATGTTCCTTAGTTGTGTACGCCGGTTAAGTAACGTAATCCTTCTGCTGTGGTGATGTTAATTATTTCGTAGGTGTCAAATTAATAGCAACACCTTTGAGAGGGTTTATATATTGCATAATACCTAGGCACTAGGACAGATCAGGTAAATCTGATACAAGAAGGCAAAAACCGAATGCAGATACTAATTTGTCTGAGGGTACGAACAGATAGAAATATTGTTGCCGGCGACCAGTTGCGTTCTCATGATTTGAGCCCTCGCCCCACCACTCAAAAAATACCTAAAAACAAAAAGATCCTCACTTCCAAAATACAAATTATGACCTAAAAAAAGGTTCTCACATCTAAAATACAAGCGATGACCTAAAAAAAAAGTCCTCATATCTAAAATACAAGTGAAAAAAAGGTCCTCACTTGTATTCTCGCAAAAACACGTAAAAACATTGTGTTTTACGACCTCTTAGGGGCTCAAGCCAGTGACGGATTAAGGAAAATCGGGGCCCTAGGCAAGGTTCTCATTGCGGGCCTTACTAGTTAAAAAAATCATAAAATAACAGACAAAATGTATAATATAACAGTCCTGCGGGCCACAAAAAAATACGGGCCCTAGGCACTTGCCCATTTTGCCTAAGTCCGCCCCAGGTTCAAGCCCGTGAGCTTACTAAATAAAAACTTACAGTGTAAAAAGACGTTCTTCAGCCACGGGTATTTAAAGTTAGACACATAATGCATTTATTATTTATTGGTCTATTTATATTTGTTTTCTTATTTTAAACAATTCTCGTCATGCACATTTTTGATGTTTTTAGTCGAGATATTTCGAGTTTTTTAGTTATCCTAAATTTTGAGATATAGCCAATGTTAGAGTTATTTATTTATTTATTTATTTTTTTCTTTAATCATACCTAATTACGTGAAAATATATCCAGTTGAATCTCGGACAAACCAACAGAAAATGATTTTTTAATATCAATCACATAAAATCTATAAAAACGAAGTAAAGAACGGAAACAATAAATAAATAAAGTCTTTATTTTTATGTATATAGGTACATAGGATTAGTCTCTTTACCCGCTCTCTAAAGCAGTGTTTCTCAACCAAAAACGCACCGCGGACCAGTATAATATATATTTTTCTAACGCGGACCACTAATAATAATTGTTGGTTCATTTTTTGCAAAAAAAAACAAATATATTTGATGTGCTACTAAATACATTTATTTTATTTGTAGAAAATCACAGAAAGTTTACAGAAAATAAACAAAATATAAATTTTTTACATAAAAAATGCATAAAAAATAAAAGAAAAAAACTGCAAAAACACATATAAAAACTTTCGCGGACCACCTGTTGAGAAACACTGCTCTAAAGGATCACTACGAGCGTACAGGTCCGGTATTCTAGGATTCGACTTGTAAAATTGATATACAGTGGTCTTGTGAACAAATAGTACGGAAGATCAAGATTATTAAAGTATAAGGTTATCTCATAACTCTCGTAGTGGTGGGGGTAAATAGACAGGCTACGCGTCATCCGTATGCTAACGGAACGTCAGCCTTTGTTTATCGTATATGTTATACTTATACACGTGAAGTTTGATATTGGGCTATAGATATAAAATATATATAGATAAAGTTTTTAATTTTCTACTTGTTTTAATTTCTTTTAGAAAAACTGTAGAAAACTGTAGAAACGAAAGAAATTTCTTTGTTCTAAAAAAAATTTCTTACATTCATTTTTGATATGAAGAGAATAATAAAATAAATATTTAAATATTTTAGTTTTAGGGTGTCCTCCCGTAACCACCCCAATATTCACCAAATTGAAAAAATGCATAGAACAAATAAGATTTGTTTCCTTATAAACAATTTTTATTGTATAGTTTTCTATGTTAAGATAGTTCTGTTTATAGAGGAAATATTTTAAGTTCTTTAGTACCAGTTTTAACCCAGAAACACCTAAGAAAGAAAATTTTGAGATACCCTGCCTATATTTGATCATGATTCTACTCTATTGTACCAAATTTCGTTAAAATACGTCCAGTCGTTTTTAAAAACAGATATAACCTCCAATTTTATTATATAAGGTTCCTGTCGCTCCTATGTGAAGCATAGGGCCTCAATAAACTTCCGCCATTTGGATCTGTGTTGCGCTAGATGTTTTAGCTCTCTCCATGTTTTGCCGCTTTCGCTGGCTTCCTTCATGGTTAGTCTACGCCAAGTGTCCGTTGATCTGCCACATCTACGACTCCCTTGTAGGTTCCAATCAAGAGCCGTTTTACTGATGGACAAAGGGTTGTTCCTTAAGGTATGGCCTATCCATCTCCACTTCCGCTGTTTTATCAAAATGTCTATGGGGCTTTGGTAAGTTCTCTCCCAATTTTATTAATTACTATATTATTATAGCAATTTGTTTTTCTATTTTTATTTAAATATACCTAAAATTATATTTGTATTCGATTTTATTGTTATTTATTAACTATAATACAAATACCCATTACCTTAAATTTTATATAAATCAGTATAAAATTTCCTTAGGTTTTTATATATAATTTATTCAGTAGAACTACCTTGAAATAAATATCTATTATGAAAATAGTCAATAAAAATATTTAAAAACGTGCAACATCTATATTAATTTTGTATGCTAGTTTGAACTATGCATACGTGTGACGTATTCCGTCTCACGCTCTGATTGGTCAGAAGGTAGGAGACAATCTTTACTTTAATCTTGAGGGAATTACCTAACTACAGAGAGCGCCATCTCTGTCCCACATCGGATGTTCTCATCTGCGCATTTCACAGCAAATACTGCGTTACATGAACTATACCATTAACTTCTTTGTGCAGACATGTATTAAAATATATTGAAAGAAATCTTTCTAATATATGAAAATAACTGTTTCAAAAGGATTAAAATTATCTTTCCTAACATAACAATTACCGAGCTGTGTTAATGAAATACAAAACAAATTGATAAAATTGTCATCAACATATTTTAAATAAAATTCTAATATTAATTTTAATAAAAACATTTCAACTCTTTAAAAAGGTCAAATAAAATTGTTAAATAAACACTACATTTGCACAAAACAATGAAAGGTAAAATAAAAACAAAACAAATAAAGCAATATCTACATTGAGCGATTATATTCAGTTCACTATGAACTATAAATAAACATGAAAGATTAAACAAACGATTTCGCATATATTTGATATTTGTTTCATCGGTTTAACGGGTTTACAAAACAAACCATGCGCGTAAAAATTATTTACATCTATGTATATACATTTTAATAGTTATTCAACTTTTTAGATTACGAGTTTATCCCGAAAGTAATTCATAAAGCCATGATTCACGGTAAGTTCATCGAAAATCAATTCATCGAAAATCAATTAATCGAGAATCAATTAATCGAATGATCAATTCATCAAATAGTCAATTCATCGAAAAAAAAATATATTTTGTAAATATTTGAGAGGAATGCCGAGGGGATCGGACAGCCAAAAAAGCAGTGGTCAATAAAAGTTGCAGGCTAAAAAAAAAACGCAACTGCGCATGTGTCACACCGCGTCATACCACACATGATTTGTTCAATGTACGCTGATTCTAAACAGGTGACATTGTTATGTTAGTGCGAGTTTGTTTTGTTATTAAACTAGATGATGGGTAGCTCGCTTCGCTCGGCTTCTTCTAACCAAACCCTTACTAACCTAACCTAACCTAAGATAGTGTTTTGTCATTAAACTAGAAGATGGGTAGCTCGCTTCGCTCGGCTTCTTCTAACAAAACCCTTACTAACCTAACCTAACCTAAAATAGTGCTTTGTCCTTAAACTAGAAGATGGGTAACTCGTTCCGCTCGGTTTTAGACTTTTACTAACTAAACCTAACCTAATTACCTTGTTTTTAGATGCATAGTACTTTATTTTCCCCCATATTAGCCGAATTAAAATACATATCCTGTCTTATTAAACCTTAAAAACAAAAAATTTATTTGTTTTATTATATAAGTTTTCTTATTATATTTCTTTATTTATATTCAAACACTATGTCACTTTATTTACCTTTTTTAAACCATATAAAAAATTTTATGCAATTATTTCTTAGTCTATCTACTTTTATTGACCACTGTTTTTTTGACTTTCCGATCCCCTCGGCATTCCTCTCAAATATTTACAAAATATTTTTTTTCGATGAATTGACGATTCGATGAATTGATCATTCGATGAATTGATTTTCGATGAATTGATTTTCGATGAATTGATTTTCGATGAACTCGTCGGTTACCATAAAGCATTGTGGATGAAAATAATTATTATTTTCAATTCTAGCTAGACTTTTTATGGGGTTATTTGAAGCCAAAGGTCTATGTCAACAAGCCCACAACCACCTGTGCATAACAGGAGGAAATTAAACGCTGCATCAACGAAATTCAGCCACATTTATGCAAAATGGTCATGGAAAATTTCGACAAAAGAGTGCGTATGTGCCAGCAAAGCCGTGGAGGCCATTTGCCCGATGTGTAATTCCATAAATAACCCTATCCTATGTAGTTTATGATTCAATAAAAAAATAACAATCTAAAGACTAAAAACTGTATTTTCTATTTACTTCAAATCTTGCGTTAATCTTGGGACACCCATTATAACCTCTACTTGATATTCTATATACAACAAGTTGGTAAAAATATGTATGTGCCCATATATTCAACAACTTAATCCACCAAAATAAATTAAATATTCGATAAGATTAAGTCTATGAAACAATCTTCAGTTTTAAAATTTTTACAAAATGTTAAAACATACATTAGGTAATATCAGCACCTTAAAATCAAATATACTAAAAATGTTACAATAAATCACAATAAATATCAAAAGTGTTGACACAGTTTTAAACGATTTAACCTACATACCTTACACCTTAAAAAGAAAATTGCCAAAAAAACTTAGCATCTAATTTAGAGTTCGCGTGCAAAGCACCTCAAAAACTTGTTAGGCTAGTTTTGTAATAAATAGATACAAAAAAGAACACTTTCGCTTGCAATTGAAGAGGAGATTCTCACAGCTCTGTAAAATAATAAGAAGAAAACAAAGTATGTGAAAATAAACAAAACGTTTTCATTTTCATATGTTATGACATGTGCATATCACAAGAAATGACATTGTATACTTGACTTTCTTATTTCGTACTGATATGTTTTTGTAAGTAATGGTTATATGGTAGTACTAAAAATAGATAAACGATCTACAACAGTACATAGTTTAATATATGATACTTCACAGTTCAGATATATATCTGAGCACTTTTGTGAAACATTTTTGCCCCTATTCCCTTATCAATGTTATTTAATAATATTTGCAAGATGTCGGAGGTTAAGATTGGACGAGAAGTTTGGCATACAATGATTGCATTGTTCCAGACAATACAGTCGTTTGTTACGTCGTGTGACGTAAGTGCGTTGATTCGCCGACGCTAGTATACCTAAAATTTCTTGTGTAATACTTGGTTCTGAGTACAGATCTCGGATTTCTTCATTCTGGTCACTGTCCATTCATAATTAATTTTAATGAGACCAAAGATTTTACGTATTTTTTATGTTTAAAAACTGTGAAATCTTGTTGATTGAACATGAACATGAACTTTAACAAAACAAGGTTAGTTATTCAAAAGTATGGGACGTATTATAGTTTGGTAGAACTTGAATTTGATGTTTCTCGAAGAGTTTAATTTTGAAGAAAAAGCTGAATACAAAATAGTTTTAACTTTATAAATCGACTATCAAACGACCAGAACCGGTGAAATGTAGGGGCGACATAGGCACAGTCTCAGGGCGCCAAAAAAGTACTCAGATATACGAAACAAGCTCTTATTTTGAAATTCTAATAAAGGGACATGGTTTCCCGGTATTAGTCTTTTACCCGGACGCCAGATCAAAAAGAGAATATTCCTGACCAACAAAGCCAATTACGAATTAAAGCCCCTCAAGGCACCTACAGACAATTTGTCTAACGTTTGCCAACGCCGGTACGAACGTTGGACGTAACATTTGCAAATACGTAGTATACATACGACATGCCGATTAAGCGCCAGCGCTGATAAGTGTAAATATAGCAACCTTGGGCCAACGTTTGTAAAATGGCGCCTTATAGTGAAAGTGAACTTGTCATCACATCTTTGACTTCGCTTTTGACATTTAAATTAGATTAAAAGTATTAAAAATTAGTTTTTACTTTCATAATTAAGTAAAAATAATTTTAACCTTCCTTTTTAGAACAACATTCTCGACAGATGTGATGACAAGAGTGTACGCGTGGTGTGTATTGGCATCTGACACTACCGATAGAGGCGCCACTGCATTGTACATCATGACTGACGCAGATATTTTTGACAGGTTCAATGGTATCTTCATGCGATATTTATTGAAATTAATTTATTATTCAATATGAGGGTTGCGTTAAATGAAATTTTCCGTTTTCTCAGTGCCCAAGTAACCCATTATAACCCTAGAGTTATAATTAAAGGTAATAAGGCTTTTTTGCCACGTTTCGGAACACGATGAAAACTTAGGTCTCTTTTACGACCAACTTTTGCATTGCAAAGATAAACCCAACAATTCACGTTGCATTTAATTTTTTCTTGCAATTTTAAAGACATTTTTTAAAAAAGCTATGAAAACAACAGTATACAAACTCGACTATCCTCCACCTGTCAGTTTCTCAAAATCTCACTAGAGGCGCTTCAGTTATTGTCAGTTGACAATAGTAGTGAAATGCATATGCAAGTCTGCACCAACGTTGGTCAAACCACTCTGACGTGTGATAAGAATTCGCGACTGCAAATAACAGTGAGACATCTGGTAGTGACTGGCTAAATTAAACAGAAGCGTATATTTGGATAATATTTGTAGCGTGTCGTGCTGCAGTTTATGTGAATTAAGAAGTATTTTAAAATATAGTGACTTAAATACAGTGATTTTTTGCCGAAATATTGTTAGGAGAACAGATAAATATTAAGAAAAAACTTCTGACATTTACGCTTCTCGTCCGCCATAAGCTGTTGTACGCAGCGCCGCCAACGTTAGTTTCAGTCGCGAATACCGCCTAGGAAGCGAACGTCGGTCAGCGCTAAGCCAACGTGTGTTGGCTGTGACTTGTGATGTGTCCGTACGATACGCGGAACTAGACACTTGTAAACATTGGCCATCAGTTGCCACACCGTCTGTAGGCATCTTTAGAAACACACAATTTATAAACAAAGTGCCTAATTTATAAGATCACTAATAAAACCGAGGCATATGCTTCGACAGATGAACCCTAATAAAGAAAGATGAAAATTCACATAGTTTGAAAGGAAAATTATAAAGATATATCAATAGGCTTTTGATTAAAATATAAATTCTATCACATGAATAAATTTAACAAAATATTTATGATATTTTAATTTCTGAATAATGTATCTGATATGTAGCCGTCGAATCCAATAAAGTTTGCGAAAGTGTTTATAGAGCAAGGCCAACTAAGTTTCATTAATAAGCAAAAATTAATATCAATTATTCAATCAATAAAAGAAAATAACTCTAATACAACGTCGATAATTAATCTATAAAAACTTTCGATATGTAAATAAGTTTTAAAATATTAGTGGCTTCTGAAAGTACATGTATAAATACATTAAATAACTTGTTATGCATTACAAATTTCACTTTTTGCTATAAATATTTTAAATATGTTTTAACATTGTAAATTAATGTTAAATATTTATAAAGCAAATTGAACACATTAGTATGAAATTGAATACAAGTTTCTTCCACATTTTTTTCTACTACGGAGTAAAGGTAAGCGTCAAATGGGCCGCTCGCACGCATCTCAGACACTGCAGTCAACACATAAAATTATTTCTTACTGTGTTTTAATGCAAGTGATTCTACCAGCCCGCACTACAAGCATTACATTCCCGCAATTGGGGCCAGCATTCTCAACGAAGAATGTTTTTGCGTGTACTCCGTAGAGACTCACGTCACACTCGCATTTATACTTGGCGTACGCGTAGTAACAACGTTCAAGCTGATAAGAATGTAAATGAAACAATTCTTATGTCTGCAGTGCGTTTACTTAAACTCAGTGGACGCACTCACCGAAAAACATGAGATTAGCGCGTTGTCTGCTACGTCTGCATCCCAGCCCACTAGACGCTTACCTTAAGTTACTATGTAGAGGAAGATAATAAATTAAAATTTTACTTTTCAGGTAGATAGTAAATATTGTTAACAAAATAAAATGTTTCTATTTTGACACTTTTTAGGACAGTGTTAAGAGCACTTGTAGAGCAGCATTTCTCAAAGTTTCGAAGATTGTGAATGGGGTAACTTTATTTAAAGATTAGAATGATTATGATTCCTTTTGCTCCTCAATAAACTTGCGCTATTTTATTCTATTTTGAGCCAGCTGAATTAGCTATTTTCATGTTTTGTCGCTTTACTCGGCTTCTCGTGTTGTTAGTCGGCGCCAAGTATCGATATATCTGGCTCGTCTTATGCTACCTTGAGAATTTCAGTCAAGCGCAATTTTACTAATCGACTTTTCGGGCATTTTCGAAGAATGGACATATTCTTCGATCCATCTCCATTTTGTTAGCTTGATTTCGGATCAAATTGACTTCATATTTGTCCTTTTCCAGAAACGTTTACCGGAAGGTGAACCAAGGGTCACATATTTAAAAATTAAGAAGAAGGGCAGTGGCGTAGCTTCAAATTTCGCCCCCTCCCCCACTAACAGCGACGGACTAAGACCTAAATTTTTGCTGGAGAATTATAAATTATTGACCAAACCAACCCAGTTGTTAATTAAAAGATGCCGCGAGTGGCTCTTTGACCCGCTTCCATCTTCCAAAATTCGTTTGGAGTTCAAGAAAGCAATGTGTAACAAATACATTCTATGTACCCCCCCCCCACACACACACACACACACCGCGGTGATATAGCTACAGCGTTTCAGAAGGGTGAGGAGAAATTCAGAAGAATAAATTATCTTCTGAATTTCTATAGAATTTCTTTCGAAAGAAATTCAGAAAATCAGTTGCGTAGGGGGATTAAAAATTCAGACCATCTCTTGAGAACGAGAGAGAGGAAATTCAGAATATCACCTATGGCCTGGGGGGGGGGTCAGAAATCTCATGCGGGCTGTTTAAAATTGGCCTTGGACCGGATCAGGCCCGCCGGCGATAATTTTGCCTTAACAACCACTGCCTTAAAGCATACAAGTCAGTTTGATCTGTTCTTGGTAAAGATATTGTGTCTCATATATACTTGGTAAATATTGGTTTCGACGTTTTAAAGCCCATAATTTTCATGTCGGTGATCAACCATGCTCTGAAGAATCGCAAAGTTTGAACGCCGACAATTTACAAGTATTATTAATAGAAAAATCCATCAGAGACGCAAGAGAATCTCGCGTAACAGTTAGAAGTTGCTCAAACAACAGTTTCATGAGACAGCAAAAATTCAGAAGATCAACTGCTATCGAGTTTTTAATAAACATATAGAAACTTACGGAAAAAAAAGTATTTTTAAAATCTTCTTTTTAAATTTTGTTCCCCATGCCATCACCCAGACTGGCTGGTCTAAAAATCTGAAATAATTAGGAATAAATCACATTGATATGAACCCAAATAGTGCAATCGAAACCTTGGATGCGATTTTGGAGGTTTTTCCAAGGATATCAAATATGGGGGGGGGGGGGTAACGTAATAAGTATATGGAGGGTTCAGAAACCAATCAGTGTAAGTCAATAAATATTGGAAATGAGTCAAAGTCTTAAAGTAAAAAAATACCAATGCTTGTATAGAGAAGAATATTTTTATTAATAACAAAGAGGTTCTTGAACTAAGTAAGTAATTTTTAGGGGAAATTTTACTTATACTGTTTGGCTTCTGAACCCTTCATGTATAGGGTATTAAATGAGCTTAATACTTAGTTAAATAGACGAAAAAGATTTTTTCTGGATTTTGATGCAGTTACAACGTAAAATATTGTACATAGTACTAAATATCTACATATTCTGAAAATTCACTCCTCACAACAATTTCTAATTTTATTCTGGTTCAAAGGAGATGAATTTAATATTGAATTACCTTTGAACATTTTCATAAATTTTACGATTGAAATCAAAATAATTTGTTAATTTATATTTTGGTATATATGATAATTGTTTATTTAATTAAATTAATTTAAAACAATGATTGATAAATACTAATAATGAGGATTTCCACAGAATTTCAACACAATGGTGGAAGGAGTATTTTGAATAATTGCAGTTTATAAAACTGAAAATTGTTAAACGGGTATTAAAACCACAATAATACTATTTTATTTAAACTACAATAGGTACACAATTTATTTAACAATTAACTATTTGACTGGATTATGTTTATGTTGAAATATATATGACTGATAATGTTGAATAGATTTAGTTTTAAAGAATGTTTCAAGTTTGCTTTAAGGCAGCGTTCCCCAACCTTTTTTCATGGCGGACCGGCAAGCGACCTAGAAAAAATTTGCGGACCGACAAGTTTAGAAAGTAAAGTATATCTCAAAGTTATTACAAGTGATGAGCAAAAAAAAAAGGTCCTCATCTCCAAAATGTAAGTGATGAGTAAAAAAAAGGTCTTCACCTTTAATGTAAATGATGAACAAATAAAAAAAAAATTCTCACCTCCAAACTACAAACCCGGAGATTTTGTAACAAAATCTCGCGGACCGGCACAAAAATCTCACGGACCGGCGGTTGGGAAACGCTGCTTTAAGGGGTCTAACACTGGAGCACCTTGAGCATCGGAAATGGTAACCAGAGGACCAGGCTTAAAGCCTAGTATATAATAACTCCATAACATAACGCATAAGAATTAAACAATGGGTTTGACCCTTCAGAACATCTGTTTGTAATAAACAGAACAAAGAAAGTAGTGTAATTTTTCTAAATAATTACAATATAAAAATTATTTACTATTATTAGTCACACAAACTGATCTTCAGGAATATGCAAACAACTTGAAAACTGTACAAACACTAAATTCCGTATTAAGACAAGACATCTTGCACTATGGTATTTCCTGAAACCAGTAGAAACTAAAAAGAGTAACCAGTTGCTCTGAAAGGGTTAAAGCAAATTTTTAATTCAATAGCTCTGCAGTATCTAAGGTTATGTGAGTAGATCTAACGTTGCAAATTTATTAAAAGACATACGTGATTTTTTCTCGGCCTACTCTGACGATTTTTTTTTTTTTTTAAATCACAGTTTATAATCTATTCATATAAATCTACTGTTAAGCTCAAATAGTCATCGTTGCTGTGATCCAAAAATTTTAACTTAAACTAACTCACGATGAATTTCATCACGATGCAGAAATAATTATTATGGTTAACAATTTTGGGATTTTGTAAATTAATTATCATAAAATTAAATTTTACTCATATGTCCTCGTATTTATGTGTCATAAAACAAATTATGCTATTACTCTAAACTCTTGAAGGAACGTCAATTTTCTTACAAAGAATTTAATATAGAAGAAATGATGAGCCAGTAGATGAGTCGTAAAAAATTATTTCTTGAAATGTGCATGACAAAGAAATGAATAATCGATTTCAAGATCTGTACAGATCTCAAGCTATGGAGGTCAAATATAATTAAATTGATGAGTTAAGAGACACTGTGATTTTGAGTCATCTACACAAATGTTAGATATTAATAAAACCAATTAGGACTAGTTGACCTGTTTATGTATCTATTAGAAGTTCAAGAAACTGACTGTTACAATGTGACTGTTCTTGTCAACAATTGTCATACAATTATGTATTTTTGGCGAGAAAATTAGTCACAAACTGGTTTCAAGTAGTTTTCAAGAACGTTGATATTTCTAGGAACGTGAACAGGATTCCAATAAAACCATAAGAATAATAAAAATACAGGTGTCCGGACATATGGGATCGGTGTAACGCCTTGAAACCTAGACGAGAAAAGTGCAGAGGTCAAAAGGATTACAGTAAACAAGGTAAGAAGGCGTATGTTTTGTAGTGCGGGTACTGTGTTCTCTGTCCATTAATTCGGTGTTGGTTTTATAAAGCGCACCTCGATTTCTTCTTGTAGAGGTGGGCTCAGAAGACAAAATGTGTTATTAAGAGGGAGGGGGATCAGAAGTCAAATGTGCTTGGTGGGGACTCACGTTCAATTAAAAAAATAGATGTGTCCTTTAAAAACATGAGTAACGGGACGCCACTGTGCCCAGTTTTGTGACGGTAAGGGATTAGGGTTACTATGGTTAGGAGGCTGTTGACTGTGCGTTGAGTGTTAAAACGTCAAAAAATACAAAACTATTTAACTTTTATATTCTATTATAATTAATTTAAATTAACAAAGTTGTGACCAAACGTCGTGAATAGCGTAGTGTAGTTTATCATGTAGTTTGTTCTACCCTTAACGAAATTTTAATAAATTTATTTTTGCAATAAAATGCTACACGTGTTATTTTTGTTGAGGGGGACTCAAGCCTGTGAGGCCCTACCGTCTATGCGTACAGCTATTAGTACTATATTTAGTTTTATTATCGGATAATAGATGGATACACTATTTTCAGTTTTTTTTTTTTTTTGCGTTACATTGAAGACTCACCTTACGATACAATTTTGCACGATACATTTCCTGGCCGAATAATATCAATATTTGGTGACATCGATTGGCCACCTTGTCCATCAGATTTGACCGCCAAGTTTTTATCTTTGGGGCTAAAGGCAAAAGGTGCCCTTTGCAAAAAATACAGTAATTGTTACTAACCACATTTGTTAGGGAAAATTAATTTATAAAAAAACAACGGCCTTTCGAAACTTAATATCTGAGGCCTATGAATTTCTAATGGTATAACTATAAGTCCAATGAATTCGCATAGATAAAAACATTGATGAGCAGCATGATACATTGGTTTTCAATATAAATATATTGTACGTGTAATCACCAGGGATGGAGAGTCGGAAGTCGAGGAGTCGAAGCGTTTTGGAAGAGTCGGAATCGGTGTCGAGAGTCGGAAAAAGTTATCGGCTTCGAACTATTTGATTCAATTTTTATCAAGGATGAGACCAAACCGAAAATGACAGCAAAATAATCATATTACCAGATTTTTTTATATCACAGGAACAAGAACGACATTTTGTTCAGTAACGAAAATGAAATTAAAAATATTCAATATCAGTTTCACCCGGTTTCCTTCATACTTTCCAGTTTAAAATTTGATTAATACTACTCGTATTAGCAGATTTATACGATGAGGCAGTAAACATTTTTGTTTTTACTCGTATCTATTGTTTAAGCGGAACTGGATTTTTTGTTTCTCAAGTTGTAACGTGCTTCGTGATTATTTCATATTTCATGTTGGCAGCCATAATCTAAATGTCAAAAGGAAAAAGTGACATATTATGAAAAATAAAGTATATAAAATACAATAAAAATTTTGTAAAATTAATATATTCGAAAACTTGTATTAAAAAAGTCAAGATGAAATAAAAATTACTTAATATATCATAATTCTTCAATTAATAACCTTTTGTGTAAAAATTACTTATTTATAAAAACATAGTCTGTTTGGTTTAAGCGGAACTAGATATTGGAAACAAAAGCCCACTTCGATCGTTTAAAATGTGCTTAAGTGATATCTTAAGAAAATTAAAATTCATTTAATTCCGCTTAAACATTTAGAATAGACTTTACGATTTACGAGTAAAAAGAGTCGGAGTCGGGATTCGGAGTCGGTTTTCAAAAATACCGACTCAGGAGTCGACAGTCGGTAATTTTTCTGTCGGCTCCCCATCCCTGGTTATCACACTAACACAAGAACAATATCACTAGAAAAAAATCAAATGATATGCTCTACAAATTCATTTATTACAAATACCACACAAAAACACAGTATCACTATAGTAGATACTATACATGTTCTTATGCAATTTTAATATAAACAGATTAATTAGGCCTTATGGTGTGCTATGTAGCCATGCCATGCGCTTATGTTATACATCTGTTATAAACCAGGGTTAACACCGATAAAACAGATAACATAATAAAAATTACAAAGGCAACAACACATTAACGCCAACTGATTTAAATATATTTAGTTTAGTTATCTTAAAATCTGTCCAACATTTCTAATTTAAAAATTGTCATGCAAACATACAATGAATAACTGTATTGCTTTTCCAATTTACATATATTACTGTACGTAATCTGCATTAGGTCATCTTTGTAACCAATTCTGGCGACAAATGACTTTTTAAACAGACATTTATCAAAAGTAATGACAAATCGTCTGTCCATACGTCAATCCCACACGTGTGTCGCGCCCAACCACTCATTGTCAACTCTACAGAGAAAAAAATTCAATCGGTAGTTCTCAAAGCACGATGATTGAACATTAATTACTGCTATTAATTATATATGCAGTTGATATTGACCCATTGGCAGAGTGTTAATTATCGGGTAATGGGTTAAGTTCTTCCGACATGTTGATTTTTGTCACTAGTGGTAAAAGGTTCATTAACCTATTTCCACACAAAGGTTGATATTTCATATGATTTTGTGATAGTACACTTTAATATCAAAATTTCCGCATTCCAAAAGAAAATATCGGTAGTTTAAAAAATTCAATTAAAAAGTCTGGAATGTTCGCATTTTATGGAATAAATCCATTTAAAAATTGTAAAGTAAAATTATGGCATATTGCAGGATTTGTACAGTCCATTTCAAATAAAAATGCAGTATAAATGCGGTGCTGAACCAAGAACGATTTACATACTGCAAATACAGAATTGTAGGTAATATGAATTAAAAATAAATTCATTTATAAAATAAAAACTAAAAAAAAAAATGATAAAGTGTGAATTTTCACACATTTCAGGGTTTTCTAAGTATTTAAAAGGTGTAAGAAAGAAGCCAATAAAATGCTGGATAACTAGGACAATATTTTTTTCTAAAATCACATCAAAATCAACTTTTTTGATATTCACATTGATTCATTAATTGTACCTACTACTAAGAACTTTTATTTTTTAGGGTTTTGTAGGTATGACCAAAAAACCCTTATGCCGTCATTTTGTCGTCTGTCTGTCTGTTCGGTAAAAATTGTAGCCAAACGGCTAAACCTAGAGAGTTGAAATTTGGCATGCTTATACAACTCTTTGACCCGCACATAGGAAAAATACTAAAACATCTAAAAAACATATCCCCCTAAAAATATAAACAAATATGTGCTCATCGAAAAATAAAATATTTTTTATAATTCTGAGTAGAGTATCAAATGAAAGCCCTTGGTACGTGGATTAACGATCAAATTTTTATTTTTGCAAAATAAATTATTTTGAAGCGATTTTTGCCAAAATTGTGCAAAAAATTTTTTGTCCCACACCCTGTAGCCCAGATGGTTTAAACTAAAAATCTGAAAAAAATCTAAGTAATGTACATTGGTGTGAACCGGAATAGTGAATTTTTGATCAGATTATGTTTTTGGAAAAAAACGCATTTTTTTGTGTTTTTTCGCTAATAATGTACACAAATTATAGCTTTGTAACACGGTAAACTAGAAGGTATATCCTGGTGTAGTGGTTAGAACGCTGGCTTCTCACCCAACTAACTCGATCGAAAGGGGGATCGAACCCGGCGAGAAGAGACAATATTATTTATTTATTTTTTTTTTTTTAAATTTTTATATTGTTTAAATTATTTTTTCAAAATTCTAGTTATATTTTGGCAAATGTTGCATTTAATTTTTAAAATCGTAAATTTAATAACCAGTGGAAATTGTTTAAATTATAATTTAATTCTGTTTCAATGTACACGAAATCAGAGTGGCGGAGCTTATAACAACCAATGGAAGCCATAAGCACAATTTTTAAAATTCTTAATGAACCTTGCTCTATAAAAAAAAAAAAATACTGCACATATTTAGAAACCTAAATAATGGTATTAGGCGTTCGAATTAAAATTAACAAAAAAAATATTTTAATACAAAATTTGTTTTGGCATCCCAAATAATCATCATTCACTTAGTAAATACCTGCAAAACCCTGAAATGTGTGAATATTCACACTTCACATAAATTTTTTAAACTAAATTTAGTGATGATCACTTCTCGTGATCGCTGAAGACGGAAACAGATTGTTGAGCTGTTTCCGAAACGTCCGAAAATATTTTATACAAGTACTCGTGAAGTATTATATCTTTTTGATACTAATATTCATTATATTGTACTATTCTAGCCTGGCCAGATATATAAATAAATAAAGATAAGGAAAGGTTAGTTGTGTTTAGTTTCTGTCAATCCAGAATTTTAAAAAAATCAGTCTCCTAAAGAATACCGATATTTACTCTGGGTTGGATGGGACTACAAATTTAGAACAATACTTGGATTTCAAAGACGATAAGATGGTAAATTATTTATTTGGTTAAAGTCCAAAAAGTGATGTCTCGGAGCTATCAATGAGCACCATGGGAATACTATACAAAGCTATGTACGTATAGATTTTTTTTTCTTCTTCTTTTAAATGTTTTATTGGCCATTAGTCTTTCGATCGTATTAGCCAGACTTTACTTTTGGTGCTTCCGCGCTGAATCTTTTTCAGAGACCTCCTTGATCAGTCACAGTTGATCTTGTTGTTTCTAGTTGTATCTTGCTTTAAATAGAAATCCCAGTTCGAAGAAGAAATAATTTCAAATATAAAAGCGTACAAAAACACAAAGTATATACGTGTGAAATTTGATATAAACTAATGTAAAACGTATGTGTTGTCATTCAAAGAAAAATCAAAATGCTCTTACATTTAAATAAGTGGAAAGGCATTACCATTCGATTAAGTGTACTGTAATTTATCTTACATTTTTCATTATTGGTTCTTCTTTTTATCGAAATGTTATTTGAATGATCAATCTATTTATTTCTAGATCTCTCACTGTGTTCACATCATCAATCTCGCAGACACATCCGTCCATCAGGAAGAGGGATTTTTTCCCTAGCTTACACACTTGTCCACAATTTATTTTAAACTCTAACATTTATCTTAGATTCAATTTAAAAAGTTCAAATGCGCACAAAATATTCAATAAAAATAATATACGACGCAAATTTGGCACTAACAATATATAACAATCATTTACAAAGGTTAATTTCAAGAAAATGCGTTAAATATGAACGGAAAACATGGATTTCATTTAATCCGCGCACTTTGAGTTCATTGCAATTTTGGAAGTACTGAACCAATTGTAATAAAACATAGCCTATAATCTGACCAGATGATTTAGACATAGACAGGGGGAAAAAACATGAAAATCGAATCAGCAGTTCTCGAGTAATGCCTTAAATATAAACCGAACAGATGTTTTTTTACTAAGCGTGCGCGCACAAATATCATTATGAGAGGGGTGATATGAAAGTTTCTAGAACTAACTAAAAAACTGGGTTGCGGGCGCACTTCGTTCAAATGTTTTGAAAGCCGAATCTGTCATATAACTGCAGTCAAATTTCCAGACTGATTTTGCATACAGTATAGCCTTGACAATCAACTAAAGCAACAAATTAGGTACAGTTTCTTAATCCTGAATACAATTGAGTCCTGTGCAGTGATAAAACATACCGTTTTAAAAGGCTTAATACTAAACATAAAAACGGAGTTAGACGGAGTTCATGGCGAGTCTGCACTTTCATATGCAACAGAAGTAAGCTGGATTGTAGAACTTGAGTTAGTTAAAATTTTTGGTGCACAGCAATAAAGGCTACTTGCGCCAATTTAAACGCGGTCGATCAAGCACAGAGGATGCACCACGTTCTGGTAGGACGAAAACAGCTACCAATGAGAAACGGTTAGAAAAGTCCACAGAATCGAGATGAACTAAAATCGCGAGAGATAGCAGCTGAAGTAGACATTTCATGTGACAGCGCACTTTGCATTCTATACCAATATTTGGACATGACAAAGCTTACTGCAAGATGGGTGCCCCATTTGCTAACAAACCTTTTCTCAGCAATGTCTGGACATGTTCAAGCGCAATACAAAAGATGTTATGTGACGTTTTGTAACTGTCGACGAAACGTAGATAAATCACTACACTCCGGAAACCAAAGAACAATCAAAACATTAAAATAGAATAGCACGCAGTAAATCAACTCCGAAGAAGGCCAAGATGATGCCATCAGCTGGTAAGGTTATAGCTACCGTCTTTTGGGATTCCCGAGAAATAATTATCGACTGCTTGCAACATGGAAGAACAATATTAGGCCAGTATTATACATCGTTATTAGACAGATTTAACAAAGAAATCAAATCCAGAAGACCTCATTTGGCAAAGAAAAGTCTTGTTCCACCAAGATAACGCACCTTCTCACAAATCGGTAAATGCGATAGCGAAACTGCATGAATTACGATTCGAATTAATCGGATATGCGCCGTATTCGCCAGACTTGGCTCCATACGATTTCTTTCTGTTTCCAAAACTCAAAAAATGGTAGAACTGAAAGGAGACTATGTAGAAAAATAAATAGAATTTTGCCTCAAATAGTTGTTTTCATTCTCGTTCTAGAAATTTTCCTATCACCCCTCGTATCTTTGGAACTACTGAAGATATTTTAAAATACTTTCAATTTTGATTAGTGTATAAATCGTACATTATACCAACTTTGCCGCTTACGAAACTTATGTTATCACTGATAATTTCAAGAAAATGCCTTAAATATGAACGAAAAACATGAATTTCATTTTATCCTCGCTCACAAATATCATTATAACTTTGAAGCTACCGAAGTGATTTTATTAAAACAAAACTGAAAAGCTCACCAAATGTTGTAGATACAGAAAGAGGAGGAGTGAAAAGAGCACATATGGACAGACAGACAAACAGACAGAGATACGTTACGAAAAGACAATGGCACAGGTGTGTAATTGCTGAACGTTACTAGGTGTATAAAAGTTTAACGGTGTTAACACAGATATTTTTATTAAATCCTGTACACTTTAAACGCGATATTTTATTTCTTGTAGAAAACTTAAATTCTGAAATATGTTTATTCGTAGCCGTTGGTAAATGGGTTAGCAAGAAGCTAAACATTTAAATTTATCAAAACAAGGAATCTACATATTATCGTTTTTGTTTGTTGACTGACCTACTTATTAAAAAGCTTTTCAGAAGTTGGCTGTATGGCCCGGAGAGGCGCTAGCCCATTTAATTTCCAAACTCTCAGCCAAATTTCAGACCTATAAATCTATCCACTGAAACTGATGCGACTGAAATACGCACTTTGTGTTTTACAATTTTTGTTTGTTATTTGTGACACATTTTTCTTTCACTGTGAATGGAAATTTGTAATAAATTGTCATTTTTTGTTTCAAAGATAATTTTATTGTTCATGCTTTTTTTGTCTGAATATTCGTTCAAAATCAGTGATATATATCGTTATAGGCGACAACTAGAGTTGAAATTTAGCATACATATAAAGTTCTCTGAAAGTATTAATAATTTGTAGTCACAGATTCTCGTTAAAACATATATTATTTTTCCAAAGCGCTTTAAATTTTCAAGAGACATTTTTTATTTCAGTTAATGTCTAAAAAATCGGCTATGGCCACCACAAAATCGACCGTCACCATAAGGTGCTTAATCAAAATATATTCTAACAGAGAAATTCTTATTGAAAATGATAATGTGTTATATTATGTTGGCAATTACATGATACGTATTTATAATTTACCAAAATCAGAGAAACGCACCCACTTATATGTACTCACATTATAATTTAAAAATTGACTTGTCCAATATTATGTATATGATCTATTGGACTAATAAATTATTATTATGACAAGATGCAGATATAGATACTTAGAAAAAATATCTCAAAAATATGAAAAGTACTAAAAAGTTTAAAAATCGGATCAAAAAATGTCTCAAATAAAAGTTAGTTATTTCTTTTATTGCAACTTTTGTTAAATAAATGTTTTCATTCAGTAGACGGATCTATACCAAAAGTTGATCAAATTAAGATATTTACGTCCAAAGTTTAAATATGAAATTTCTTAAAAATCTGTTCAATTGAATTTGCTCTACACGTGTCCACAGACCAATAGAGGAACATCACTTTAAAAACAGTTGACAAAAAGTGTTACAAAAAGCCTAATTCGTGCATATTTATAAAAATCTCGAAAAGTCAAAATTGGTATGACTAAAATATATCCCTTTCTATATGTGACGGTTGCTAGGACAGAACCGGACAAGAACCGATCCATATTCAAATTCGCCGTAGAAAATGGAGTTGGAATGGGCACATCTTCAAACGACCAAGCACCAACATTGCTAGGAAGGCTCTCAAATGAAAACGACGAGGATATCGGCGCTAAAGCCGCTCACTCAATACCTGGCGGCACTCAACACTCAAGAAAACCGAAACATCTGACTTGACATGGAAACAAGCCAAAAAGCTCTCATCTAACCGAATCTAATTGTGAAATTTGGTAGACACCCTCTGATTCCCCTAGAAGTTCATGAAACTATACATATAAGTATATATATGGTTTACGAAGAATCTTTCTTACAATTGTATACTATACGCAGACGATACGAACCTAATTGTCAACAACAGGTACAAGAATATTTTGAAAAATTAGATAAATACAGTCGACAATGAAGCAAAAGAATAGTTTGAAAAGCTTACCCTGAATACGGATAAAACAAAAAATATATTATTCACCACGAACAGAAGTAATATTGGGTGGATAACGCCTGGACTACAAACCAACATAGAAATAAGATACCATGTAGATAAGATAAGTAACCAGCTCCTCAAAACTATCTATGCTACTAGGCGATATAGAAAAGTGGCAAACCAAGATCTGACCCAAACAGCATATCATTCTTTCTTCCACTCTATTATAACATACGACTTAATAGTTTGGGGACACTCACCTCAGGCAGAAAGAATATTCCTTCTCCAGAAGAAAGCAATGAGGGCCATTATAAATGCATCAAAAGCTACCTTGTGAAACCTATCTTTTCATCACTTAAAATCTTCACACTTCATACCCAGTTATCTTATTACAGAGCTTGGAAGTGAAGAAAAATACAGGTGATCTCAACAGTCGCAGATTCCTATACCTAAAATACACGCTCGAAAGAAGATCTAACGGTGCCAAGGTCGCGACTCGAAGTATCATTAAGGATAAACGTCGGCTTCCATATATGCTGCATACAGCAGTAAAGAACATTACTATATATAGTATGGTGTTAAATATTATGTGATTGTTTTCCTCAGAGACTTTGATCCCACAACAAACTACTTAAAAGTGGTATAGTTTTTATTTATACTCCGCGTTTATTGTTCCTGGTTCGCTTTGTCTTACGTTCCATATTGAGTGATTTTCAATCACAAATATTTATATTATTTGCAGTATCGAATGCATAGTACTGTTACTAAATTAAGGTATTGTATTTCGAATATAAACGTATGTGCCGTTATATTTGAAAGTCGAATTTTGAAAAAACATAGTTAAAGCTAGTTTCAAGTAAACATGGATGTTCTCTTCATATATTTATAATAACAAAGTTAGCTCCTCAATATCACCATGAATTGAACAAAAGAAATATATCTGTTAAATACCATGGTATAACTGTTATTTTTGAAAGTGGCGTAAGTCCATCTGCAATGCTTATGTGTAATTTCCAAATCGGATTATGAATGTGTAAATGCGGTGTCAGGTATGACAAGTTTCTTCAATATGAAATGAAACGTGAAGATTTTGTTTGAAGGAAATCATTGGAAGCGGCAATAACCAGGAGCAAATGAAATACAGATGGAGAAACCATAAATTGTCTAAAGTATTTCTGGATGAGATTTAAAAGAGATGAACCTTACAAGATGTTTTACAAAACATCAATGATTCATCATGATTTTCATGATTTCAAGGGTTATCGGTGCATTATGTTGTACAGGGTGGGACACTGTCAACTCTGTTGATTTGTGCGTACCAGGTTGTCAGGGGGGATAGTGTCGCAGCCTGTCATATTGATGCGTTGATAAAACTTGATATCATTGTATTTATGAATAAGTTAATATTGGACAGTTGTATAGTTTATTTAGTCTCGTTTTGAATTGTAAAATTTATATAATAGTTTCTATTTTTGATCATTATATTACAATATTTAATTGAAATTTAAGTCCTGTTTTCCTATGGTCTGTTTTCTTCAAGTACACATTATTGTCAATGAATTTCTGCAATTCACCGTCCTTGGAGATGATTGATGTACAGTCTGTTATAGCTACGTTTAATTAACATAGCACCTGAAGAAGCCAACAATGTTGTTGGCGAAACGTTGTGTTTTGTTAAAATAAACGCTTCTTGTCCAAAAAGCTGAGTGAAATTATTTCCTATTTCAAAACATCAATATAAGAAAATGCACAATTTGGAGAACTGGAACGAGGAAAAATTTCAGAAAAGTACCCTTGTTACCGCTGTATACAAATTTAAGACCAATAACAAAAGATAAATACAACGATATTATTAGTTTGTTACCCTATATACCTTCTGTACACCATGAATATTATAAGAGTTAGTTGGTTAGTTAAAATTCTGACGAACAGCAACAAAGGCTATTTGCGCCTAACGCAGCCCATCTAAATAACTACACTACATATTAAAAACAATAAATAAATAAATAAAATCAATAAAATTGCGCATACTCAATAAAAGAAATCTTGCACAGAAAAACACAAATAAATAAGATAAAAGTCTTAAAAATAACGAAAAATTGAACAAACTCAGGGTGATGGTAAGAGGTTGTAAAGGCGCCAATTACCATGGAATATGAGAGTCTATAAATAGAACACATTAAAATAAGGTGCAAGAATTCACAAATAAAACAGTAAGTTCGATTCTCTCAGGAAGAGTATCAGCCTGTCCATGAGTACTCTGCCGTCACCTAAAGCAACTGACAGGTCACAGCACAGGCCTTACTCCCTGACATCCACGAACTGTACACACTCAGTTAAAAAGTGTAATACAGACAAATGTGTGTTACACGTCTCACAGATAGGGGACTCTTCACCTCGAAGGAGGTGGCCATGGGTACACCAACAGTGGCCTATACGGAGGCGTGTGATGGCGGTTTCCTCCCTGCGGTTAATCCTGCAGGAAGAACCCCATGGTTTAACGTCTCCCTTAATCTGTCTCAACTTGACGTTCTGTATGCTGCTCCATTCATGCTGCCACATGGATAAAACCAGATGTTTCAGATGACTCTTTGCGTCATCTGGAAATATGAAGCTAACATCAATCATAGGTCTGTGGGCGACGGCTTTTGCAGCTTCATCAGCCGCTTCGTTGCCTTTAATACCAACATGTCCCGGTATCCAGAACAGCTCTACCCTCACATTCTTAGCATTCGGATTGTGGAGTAGCAACCGGATCTTTAGTACAAGAGGATGCACTGAAACTGGATCTTGGATACTGTTCAGAGTACTCAGCGAGTCCGTCAAGATAACACTTGACCGACTTTGCTCTGACGAAACAAAACACAGGGCCTTGAAAATAGCGTACAGCTCAGCAGTGTTCACACTCGTTATGGAGTGAAGACGGTACTGAAACTGTTGGCGTGGATTTTACGCACACCCAACCCTGGTTCCGGATTTTGATCCGTCAGTAAAAATGACAGTATCCTCGTGAATATTATAAGACATTTAATACAAAAGAACATTAAATGAATATTAGGAATAATATTATTAGTATTAATTGTTTTAATAAAATAATTTAATTCATTGCAGCTGATTTACATAATCTCAAAAAAAAGTTTCAATAAAGATATATTTTTTTAAATTTATATGTTTTTGTTATTATTTATAATAATAAATCTACACTCGAGAAAAGGCCTCTTCGCTTAATATATACATTCAAGATTGTCATTGTTCATGTTTCAGTTCATTATAATTGAAAGTGGCATGTCCATTTTCAATTACAAAAACAATGTTTCAATTTAACTACATTAATAATTTAATAATCAGTACTTTTAAATTTTAAATGTCCAAAATCTCGGAAAAGGAAATAATTATCTATTACGGGTTGTCATTATTTTTAAATATCGTAAAATGCTAAAACTTAAATATCTCGAAATGAAGATAAAATGATGTGATGTGTGAATTTTCACATATTTCAGAGTTTCGCAGGTATTTAGTAAGTAAATGATGATTATTTGAGATGCCAAAATAAATTTTGTTAAAATATTTTTTTATTAATTGTAATACGAATGCCTAATACCATTATTTGGGTTTCTAAATATTTGCAGTATTTTATTTTTTTATAGCATGGTTCATTAATATTTTGAAAATTGCGCCTACGCCTTCCATTGGTTGTTTAAGTCATAAATTCCGCCCCTCTGATTTCGTATACATACAAACATAGAATTAAATTATAATTTCCACACTTCCCACTGGTTATTAAATTTATGATTTTAAAAATTAAATGCAACATTTGCCAAAATATAACTAGAATTTTGACAAAATAATCTAAACAAAATAAAAATGCAAAAAAAAAACAGAAAAAATAAAAATTGATGGGAATCGAACAATAGTTTGCAACTTACGAAGCGAGAACGTTACCACTGGACTACGGACGTTTACTGCGTTAAATAGCGGATTAAATATTTTACATATTTTAGTTAAAAACACAAAAAATACGTTATTTTGCGAAAACATAATCTGATCAAAAATTCCTGTTGTACTATTCCGGTTCACACCAATGTACATTACTTAGAATTTTTCCAGATTTTTAGTTTAAACCATCTGGGCTTCAGGGTGTGGGACAAAAATTTGTTTACACAATTTTGGCAAAAATCGCGTAAATATAATTTATTTTGCAAAAATAAAATTTTAATCGTTAATCCACGTACCAAGGGCTTTCATTTGGTATCCTACACAGAATTGTAAAAAAATATTATTTTTTTCGATGAGCAATTATTTGTTTATATTTTTAGAGGGATATGTTTTTCAGATGTTTTAGTATTTTTCCTATGTGCGGGTCAAAGAGTTGCATAAGCATGTCAAATTTCAACTCTCTAGGTTTAGCCGTTTGGCTACAATTTTTACCGAACAGACAGACAGACGACAAAATGACGGTATAAGGGTTTTTTGGTCATACCTACGAATCCTTAAAAATGAACATACGCCATTTTCAAATATAACTAATCATATATTCTGTTTTGTTAATAGTAACTTCTAGTCCAGATTTTTGTTATTTCAAAATTATTTTACGAGAAGTTCGGCGCCAGCTCTTTATTTAGCTGTTCGTGAAATGATTATTTTCCTTCCCTTAACCGTATTATTAATGCAGTGTTTCGTGTCTAATATACATTTCACACTCAATAAAAACACTCGTGACCTTCCTTCATCAGACTATTGATTCTGCAACTCCCAGACATTCGGACTAATTAACTCACAGTGTGGAAACAACAAAAACAAAAAAACCAACAAAAATAAACATAACTTTTCATACCCTTAAAGTTACGACATGTGCATACGAAATACATAGAACGTAAAAAAAACAGACATACAACTTTTGTTGATATTAAACATCAGGTGAATAAAATGTAAATATTTACTTTAAAATTTCATATCTGGTCCATGATTTGGGCGTGCAGTTATTCGTTTTTTTGATAAAGTATATCCGGAAATAAGTTTTGATGATATTTGTACGTAAACATGATAGCTATGACGGGGAAGTGAACTCATATCGTTTTAAAAATAACTGTACAGTAGCTTTGTAACTGACAAGAAGTAGTTTATTTTGTTTTATTCTTTTGTTTGGGTTGATGACACGCTGTAATACAACTTTGAATGAGAAATGCTATAGTGAGATAATTTCAAATTTATATGTTATAATCGGTTCTACCTAAAGGCAGGTAATGCTTATGATAGAAACAATTACAGACCAGTCAGCTTAATCTCAAATATATACCAATTATTTGCTAATATACTGTATTGAAGATTAGAAAATGTCGTGGATACAACAATCTTAGTAGAACAAGCTGGATTTCGCAAAAAAATCTCAACATCCGATCGTCTACAAACAATAAATCAGATAATTGAAAAATGCAATGAATATAATATAAAAATTTATATTGCATTCAGGCATTTGATTATCTAGAACATACATTTATGGTACAGGATTTGAAGACACAATTAAATACATAAATCTAATCAAGAAAGCATACGAGAAGAATAAAGCTCATATAAAACAAGAAAAAGTAGGTAGCATTTTAGAAATCGAAGGAGGTGTAACACAAGGAGATCCTCTTTCTTCTCCTCTTTTTGCTAATTCTCTAGAGCAGTGTTTCTCAACATTTTCTGGCATGGGGCCCCCCGAAATTATGTACATATTGTCGGCGGCCCCCTATATATCATCCGCTTAATACTACAACCACGTAACTTGAAATTAGTAGTTTCTCAGAAAATCAATTTTAAGTTTTGAAAAGCAATAAACTGCAATGGAGTTATTTATTTGTTTTACTGGTTTCTTGTACTTACGACATATTGCAGCTCTTATTTAGATTTATCATAACAAAGATAATACATAATTGTATAGGTAGGTGCAAATAGCTCAAAATACCCAAAATTCGAGTTACCCAGTTGTAGTATTAATGGCCGGTTGCTAACGTAAGAGTTTTCTCTAACTCAAGTTAAAATCATTTGTTTTTGTATGTTGTAGCATACATAAAACTGTATTCTCTATGATTTGAAAATAAAGTATTTTAAATTAAGTGTTCAAAGTGCCTTCCATTTTGATTTAAACACTTATCCTTCGTATCCATAGTATAGAATTATCTGTAGCTCGGATCATAATAAAAAAAAATCATGCTTCGATCTTGTATGACTTTGCGGCCCCCCGACGAAGCTTTCACAGCCCCCCGGTTGAGAAACGCTGCTCTAGAGCACATCTTCCACAAACTTGATTGGTCAAAATTTGTTATTAGAAACTTGTGGGATTATTATGACTGCAGGATTTTAAATGAAATATGCCAGTGTTAGAGTCTTTAATAATTGTGTATCATAAGAGATAAGAGATGTGAACTGCTCGAAGATGTACCGATAACTGTCTTGTGTTACTGAGCCAGAGGCTGAGTAACCGTAGCGGCCAGATGTTTTAGGACCCTTTGGAGCAGATAGTTTCTAGGAAAGGAAAGTACAAAGGCCCAAACAACTAACGAACAATACTATTCTGACTTTCTTAACCATTTGTTGAATGAAAATCACAAAAAATATCCTGTGATGGGCTAAAGCTGCGTTCAAAGCTCTAAAATTAGTTGACTATACGCTGTACGTTGTGAATAAATTTAATAGACAGTTTTAACGTTTAATGACAGTGTTCACAGCTATGAAAATTAATGCGTAACGAATGTTGTGACATCTATGTTCTTTTCAAACCAACTACGAAGGAATAAATGCATTTATGTGACTTTACGAACCCCCCCATCAGCGAGATCGTGATTTCTTACTAAATTTTAATAACAAAATCATAGTCGCAACTACAACAATTCTTTTTGGTTCACGATTTCCGAAATATGTTGAAATGCGGGTCATATGCTGGACATCAATGGTATAGCTGTTTCTGATTATACCCAGGAAATCCTAAAAAGCCGCTCAATGCGTGTCGTTTAAAAATTAGTAGTAGACCGGATACGGCCCGCGGTCCTAATGCTGGACATCAATGGTATAGCTGTTTCTGATCATACCTAGGAAATCCTAAAAAGCCGCACAATGTGTGTCGTTTAAAAATTAGTATCAGGCCGGGTACGGCCCGCGGGCATAACATTAATTGACGCAACATTCTTTAATCAAGCCAAGGTATATACCGACTGGAGAGCTAAAAGCTATATTCTCGCTAAGTGAGCTGCTTGGTGGAGGTACGTCTTTCTCACCTCCCACCACTCAGTTCGTGACCGCCCGCATACCGCAAGACCCGCTAGCACCCAGGAACTTAGCGTTACGGTCTGACACACAGGAATTAGGGCTTTTATATATATATAATATCTATCTGAATAAATGATTATTTTAAGAGCCACGCAAAAAAAAAACACTCTAAGGAGAGCATACAAATGTTTTAGCATCGCTGGACTAATTAATAGAATTAAGAGGTGATTATGTAGAACAATAAAAATTAAATTAATTTAAAGAAAAAATGCTTTCATTTTCATTAACACATGTTTAATCTCCCCTTCGTATTCTTATCCAGTTACACACAAATTTTGTTCGCATCACGGTGTTCGATTGTAGTATTGTCAATTCCAAAGAAAAAATGTAGTTTTATTTCTTTTCCGAAAAACCTCGTAGTTAGGAGTATATTCAATAAAATACCTCAAATCCAGTTTTCCTGGTATTGTATCAAGGCATCATAAAAATATACAACATAAAATTTGTCATATAAGATGCGATAAATGTGACAAAAAAAATCAAATAACCGCCATATTCGGGGATTATCTAATCGGGAGTTTAAATTTTAAATAAAATACACGGTAAACTGTGGTTTTAGAAACAAATTTCTATTTACTTACGGCCACACGTTTCTGATAACTTAAATCAGGAACAATTAGAAGATGCCACATACCTGAAACAAAATAGCAATAATATAACATAAATTTAATACAAAATACATTGCGCATAGCAAATAACCCTTCAACCAATCTAAACGAATATACACCGCAAAGAAATTATCACATCATTATGTTTTTCTGCTAAAATAACTAAAATTAATCTAAAAGATCATGTTATCTGGTTAACTAGTAATTTATTAAGGAAAAATATTCATCTAGACACATTCCCGAACAGCCAATTTGTTTAAAAACATTTTTTTACAAGATTTGTTAGTTATCATAATTTTTATAATTATCCTATGTCTAATTATAATAGTCAACAGTAATCAGTAGGGTCCGGCAAAAATATGCAACTGTACTTAGTTAGGTGTTTTTCGATGAAAAGCTGCACATGTGTTATCTGTAGAAATAAAATGTAATTATATATATTTGTAATGTGCCCTGCTGTCAAATAGTGTAGTGTATAAAAATTTAATATCTTTTGAAATACCGACCAATGGCAAAGGAGTGACCGGAATTACCTATCTCGGATATAATCCCAAAATAATGAGGTGTCGTTATTAAGATAAGAATTCATTGCGGTACAAGAGTTTTATTCTTTTGTTTCTTGTTGGTTTTTTGTTAAAATAAAGTTTAAAATAGCACGCCTATGGCAAAAGTACCGTTGCATATTTTTACCTGTCTCTAGTAATCAGAGACATTTAAGTCACGATAAAATTACAGAAATCGAAGTTTAACAATCGATTATTTCTGGAGTAAAGAACCCCGAACAAAGTCGTAAGAAAGCAACTAATGCCGCAGATGACCGATTTATAATTTTATCAGCATTGAGAACACAATATTGTATTGTTCAGCAAGATTGCTGCAAATCGACCTGCGATTTACGAAATGTGCAAATAACCAGACCAGAGATGGGTCGTTCATGAACGAACCGGCTCACTGAGACGGCAAATGAGCCAGCTCACGGCTTACTGCATAGTTTCAAGTTTCAAGGATGCGATTGATCAGGCGATTGTAAGCAGTGACCGAAGTGATCCGGATCTAGATCGATGTCTAGAGCCCTGCGCGGATAAGCTTTTCTGTATCCGCATCCGCAGCTTTTGTAAATAATAAATCCGCATCCGCAAAAATATCCGCACAATCCGCACAACAGGTTTTGCTATCAGTTTGGAATGAATTAACATGTTTCGCCTTATTAGGTAATCGCTGCTCTGAAACTCTGCTGAAAATTTTTGGATTTAAACTAAAACTAACCTAAGGGATACAAAGAGTTTTGGGGCCTAGATGCGCTAGTAATTATGAAACCTAGAGAGAAAAAAAAAAATTTGGGGGACCTAGGCATACTTTTTCGTAGGCAGCAGGTGGCGTGCTGCTCATGAAATACGTGTTGATAGTACTGTCAAGTATCATATTAATGTTAACTAACATCTCACATCATTTTTACCTTTTGAAAGGTGAGGAAAAAGTAATGCAACGTGTCTATGTATCTTTTTTTATTATTGAATAAAAAAAAAAAAATAGAGAAAAGTTACTTGGTAGAAGGTGCTTCATATTTTTTCAAATAGCAACATGTGTCATTTTTCAATTTTTGTCAATTTCAATTTTTGGAATCAGCAAAAATTTTTACTTCGGGTAGTATAAAACAATTGGCAGGTTACATAATATTTTAATTAAATTTTTTGCAATGATTTTTTTAAGGAAAAAGTGAAATTATGAAAAATATAAGTATATAAAATACAATAAAAATTTATAAAAACTAATATATTCGAAAATTTGTATTCAAAATGACACAGAAAGTCAAGATGAAATGAAAATGACTTATTTATAAAAACAGCTCACCTCAACCCAAGATATATTTATATAATATAAGGATAGTCTGTTTCTTCAGTTTCATCGGAACTAATTATTGAAATTTACTAACTTTTAACAATTGAATTAGGCTTTTTATAATTTTATTTAACCCAAAAAAAGCCCAGTTCGATCGTTAAAAAGTGATCTTAAGTGATAACTTTTAGTAAAATACATTTAGTCCCGTCTACACTTATGGAACAGACCTTACGATTTACGAGTGAAAGGAGTCAGGAGTCGGAGTCTGAGTCGGAGTCGAAGTCAGAGTTGGGAGTCGGAGTCGGTAATTTTTCTGCCGACTCCCCATCCCTGGTTATAACAATGCGTTCCATTGTGACGTTCGTCGTCTGTTATGAAAATCAGACTTTAGTACCGTTTGTCTCTTTTATCCGACCAAATTTTAGTCAGATGATTATTGAAAAAGGCAGAAATAAAAAATAAAACTTTTTACATCATTTACATAAGGCTATGTACGTAAGCCGCATATTTTATTTATTATTATTTTTTTAGGACATTTTTAGTTTTTTTTTTTTTCTCAAGGATGCCGCGAAATTTTTTGAGATTTTAGGTCGCCGCTAACAAAAAAGTTTGGGAACCACTGTTAAAATCTGATCTAAAAGTGAAAACCCACTGAACTCTAACATGCTACATTTACCACCTTCTTATTCTCGTAATTTCATCAAATATTTCTCACCCAAACCTTCGAATAATATATCCAATTCAGAAAACAATTTCTTTTTCCTCGTCATAAAACAAGAACCGGAGATTTCCTGGACACATATTTAATCTTCAAGAGACTTCATCAACTCAAAACGAAATATTTCATTAACAATTTCCACGAAAAAGGAAGATAATTTCACGAGATTTCTTGACTGCTTCATAAAAAAAATCCTTTTTCACAAACCTAATGAAATTTTTATGCCAGATTTACACCTAACTGTTACTACGTCTTCAACCAGAACAAAAAAAAAAATCTAATTTTCTAAAGAGGAAAATTTATGATGACCCGCCCAAACGTTTTTATTAAATTAAGTGAAGAGTGAGTTAAACAGTGGTTCTCAATCTTTATGAGATGGTAACCAGTGGCAACCAGCCAGGTTAGTCCAATCACTGTCATTCGGGATACTCGGAAGTGAGCGTCATATTCCAGGATTTCGTAAGTATTTAGTAACTGTCAACAAGTTTAGTTAATTAGTTAATTAAAATGGCAACAAAGGCTCTTTGCGCCTAACGCAGCCCATCTAAATGAGACTACACTACATATTAAAAACATTAAATTAAACAATAAATAAGTAAAATCAATAAAAATACGCATATTCAATAAAAGAAATCTTGCACAGACAAACAATAAATAAGATAAAAAGTCTGTTCGAAAAATTGAACAGACGCAGAGTGATGGGAAGAGGCTGTTAGGGGGACAATAACCTTCGAATATCACAGTCTATAAATAGAACACATTAAAATAAGGTGCAAGACTTCACATATAAAACGTAAAAGTTCGATTCACGAAGAGTATCAGCCTGTCCATGAGTACTTTGTCGTCAACTAAAGCAATTGACATCCTAAAACTGTACACACAAGTTAATGACAACAAGTTTTGGATACAATTTTGTCTGCCATAGCATCAAATACTTTTTACATCCATTTACGTATTTAAGAGCTTCAATTTATTGCCTCATACGAAAATTATTGTTTTCGAAAATTCATATATATATTTTTTTTTTCTTTGGAAATAGTATGATTAAAAATTCTATGTATTCGATTGAACCATCTTTTTCACGTCAAATATGCTGTTCGCGCCACCGCGTTTAAATACTTATCTTTATATTTAGTTTAGGAGGAGAGTTTTGGTAGGAGAAACCACATGTTTTATTTGAGTAAGTAATGAATAGCTTCTCGATAGACAGTTTCGATACCAGTCTAGTTTTTTTTTTGCACTTCCTGCATTATTGCAGCCACAACCGTTGACTTCGGTCAGTTTGTCGTCTCGTCATATTTATAATGTTACTACTACGCGAGCAGGAGCGCCTTTAAGGCTCAGCTGTGTTGTATGAGTTGTTCTGTATCTAACCCACCCATAGCCACTTGGTGTAGCAGCAGACGACAAAAATGGCCCTTTCCGACGCAACAAGGCAGTATTAAGAGATAAGTCGCATTGTGCCATTTTTTACTTTTATTTTACACCCGTTTATCCGAACGAACACTGCCAGCTTACAATTCACTACTTAAGAGTTTTTCCTGACTTACATCAGGAACAACGCTACATTTGCATTACCCTGGATTTTATTAAATTTTTAGATCAATCCCTCTGACTTAAAAAGTGTAGATAGCATTTATTTTTTTTTGCAAAACCGCTTTGAAATAATAAGTTTTTTTCAATTACTTTCCCATCCCTTACTCTACGATTCAATAGATTTTATTTGATACCTACAATCATTTTTAAAAAATTATTAATTTTCTTAATAATTAATAGTTTAAAAAAATCAATTATTTTGAAATTTTGCAGATAAAATCACAACAAAAATTGCAGTTCCGGTTCACAACAATATGCACTGATCCTATATTTTTTCATATATTTAGACCAGAGAGCCCAAAACTTTTTTGACCGTCGACTCCTACACGAATTTAAACCAAGGGGAGGGGAGAAGAAATCCAAGTTATGACCGGAGAGGAGGAATCCAAACTTTTCCAATGATAACCAGGTAGAAACAAAATTTTTCATGTACTAACGAAGGGAGGAACCAAAATTTTCAAGTGATTCACTAGGGGACGGGTAAGCATAGTATTCAAATAATGACCAGAGAAGACGAGAAATCCAAAAGAATAGCAAATATGCCGACTAAAGCCTTAACAACAGCCCACCGACCCTCGGACAATAAAGGCCCACCTTTATTTCATCGACCCCTATCGACACCCGAGCCCGATTCGACCCTTGGAGTCCATATCTTTCACTTTGGATGCCCCTGATTTGGACGAACACCCATAGATTACAAGGTACAGGACAAATTGTTGAAAACATTTTCATCAAACTGAAGAATTTAAAAAAATAATTTATCGTTTATTAATCTATGCTTTAAGTGCTTTATTTTGATACTCCAAAATTAATTTTATATAATAATTAACGTTTACAACGATCAAAAACTTTTTTTTTTACCTCTCTAAGTTCAGTCTTTGACCACAATATCTACCGTACTGACGTGGTGATACAAGGGTTTCATGGTTGTACCTAATACACCCTAACATTAATAAAAAACAGTCATTTTTGCCACGTTTATGACATACCAATGTATCGTGGCATATTATTTGAGAAGCACTGGTTACAGCATCAGAACGTTGACGCATGGAACAGTTGAAATTTATTATCATCACTTCACTTCATATTACTTGTCCAAGTGTGGTTAGGTGAAGAAGAGAGAGAGAATATTCAGCGAGAATGATTTGTGAAGAATGAACAAGTAGATGAGTTGCGAAAAAATGAATTTTGAATAGGTTATGAATGAGCTTTAAACGATACTTGACACGTTTAAGTGAAATTTGTTACTTGATGCATACAAATTGAAATTATTTTGGCGTAACATGAAGGGGGAAATGCGACGGTATTTTAATAAAACTTCTGATTTATTTAATAATAACAATATTCATTGAATATTTCCTGGCGATGCTCACAACACAACAGAGGAAGTTTCAGAAGAACTGTCCTTACAAAAATATCCTGAATATACGCTCTATGATTAAAGCCTCGTTTATAATACTTCCATAACTTAATCCATAGCATATCCATAAGGATGAGATAATACGGTGTCACAGTTCTGAACATCTGTTTCTAATAAACAGAACAAAGAGAGTAGGTGATTTTTATGCTATGGATACATAGGACCAGGCGCCCACGGGCTTGAGCCGCCCCCATGAGTTGTAAAAACGTGCTTTTTAAGTTTTTTTTTTTTTTTTTTGTCAAAATATGAATAAGTACCTTGTTTTTAGGTCATCACTTGTATTTTAGAAGTGAGGACCTCCTTTTCTTATACCACTTGTATTTTAGAAATGAGAAGTCTAAAAAATATCAAAAACTTTTTTTTAAAATTAATTTTGTTGAAAAGGGATTGGTCGGAAATTTGCACTATTATGAAGTATGAGTTCCTACGTGGAACTATGGCATCGCAAACCGCGCGAAACTTTAATAGTGTATTTGGCTCTAGTGTTACTACGCAGCAAACAATATCAAATTGGTTCGCAAAATTTCGTACAGATAACTTAGACCAAACAAAAAAAAAAAAAAAACTGGCTCATCGATCACAGCAGAAATATACTGCAACCAACTGGACGAAATGATGCAAAACTTAAAGAAAAACAGCCTAGATTGGTCAACAGATCGATTCCTATCTTATTGTATGATAACGCTAGACCACACACTGCACAAATGACTGTGGCAAAACTACAGAAATTGGAGTTGGAACTTCTTCATCATCCTCCATAATCACCAGACTTAGCCCCCACTGACTACCACTTCTTCCGCAATTTGGACAACTGCTTAATAGGAAAACAGTTTAATTCCGACAATGTTGTAAAACAGGCCTTCCAAGAATTCATTGACTGTCGTCCACCAGGGCTTTATACCACCGGCCTGATCAACATGCCGCTTAAATGGCAAAAGTGTATAGACAATATGGGTGTATACTTTGATGAATAAAATAATTCCTTATATTTGTAAGTTATCAACCAACTTTGCCTTTTTTTCTACAAATTTCATCTTTGACGACCTAATATTTTGAAAAATAAAGTGCATTTGACCAGCACATATTTCTGAGTTATTTCGCGATACCTACCCTTTAAAAGAATTTCGTCTTCTGAGATACCCCCCCCCCCCACAAGAAACATTTCTGGGTGCGCGCCTGCATAGTACATCTTTTATAAACGCGGCTTAATAACTAAAATGTCTTTAGATATTCTATGTTCTGATTCGGACTCCATTTTTCAGATATGCCCTTTGATCTTTGACAATTAACACAAATGGTACGCAACAGTGTAATTACCTCTACATAGAACGTGTTTGATCTAGCATTCAACACAAAGCACATTCGATTCCAATTTGTGCATATTTGTTTGTACATACGATTATTGAAATTCTTTGTATTTAAAAAATGAAAAACAGTTCATTTTACTTCGCACTCTTCAAAATAAGGCTTCTCTTTAGTAAAACCGATATAAGTACCTCCACAACAAGGCATGGCTTCGAAACATGGAATTTTACGAAAAGAGAACGACAACACTATACCGCCTTTGAAAAAAATCAATGCTGAATTATTGGTTTTATCCAAATCATTAATAAATTAAAAGTCGCAAAAATGAAGATATCCCACCACTGGACTCAAAATCAATATCACACATGAAATGAGAAGCCGGCATTACGTGGATAGAAAAAGAAAAAACCTATGTTTGAATCGTGGGAAAAGCATCCAAAATAATAGATCTAACGAAAATAGATATAAAGGGTGGTTTTGGGAACTGTTTAAGCATTGCATACTTCTTTATTATAAGAGATAAGAAGGAGGTTAAATTACGAAGGATCAAATATTTTACTCTACAAATAAGAACATTAAATTGAAAAATAATTGAAAACAAATAATCGAGTTATTAAAAAAAAAATACATTTTTTTCAATAAATCATAAGGACACTATGGACCTAAACCCAATATAAAAACAGTTATGATTAAACAAGTATATTCCAAGTATAATAAGTATAATCTCCACATTTCATAGCCACCTATTTTACTAAGATGAATTAAATCTTAAAAGTCAAGTAAATACATTTTTTATTTATTTTTAAATAAATAAAAATAATATGTTCCCAACCGCCTAGATAGGCGCATAGGGCAGAAAAGGCAAGTTCTCCGTTTCTAGACCGCCGGTCATAGATATGAAAGCCACGTAGTCAGTGTGACGTTTAGACCGGTCCTATTATCCCTGTATGAACAGGTACACATTTTTAAGTATTAAATACTTGAGGCTGAGTCGACCCCAGAGCTGATTGTACAATATCGGAAGATAAAAATGTGAGGTACTTGTGGCGGATATGAACCAGAGTACATAAAATTGGACGCTTTTACAACATTTGGCAACACCAATACCATTTGTCATAAGAGCAATACTGCATTCTAATGTTTGAACAGACTATAAAATAATAAACAAACAAACTTTTTTTTTTAATTTTTGGTCTGAGCTACGATGGCCATTAACCAGGATATCTTTATTTTTATTATGGATACATTAGAAATTTTATAACAAATACAAACATCCATGCCATCACCGGGATTCGAAAACGAGCCCCCATGGTTAGCAGTGAAATGAGCTGACCACTACGCAATAGCGACCGGCACAAACAAACTTGTAATATCTCTTATTAAAACTGGTTGCTAACGTAAGAGTTTTCTCTAACTCAAGTTAAAATCATTTGTTTTCATATCTTACAACTTACAAAAACAAATGATTTTAACTCGAGTTAGGGATAATTCTTACTTTAGCATCCGGCCATTAATAAATTAAATTATTAGCAATCAGTTTTCCAATTACTATTGAGCTGTTTATTACTGATTGAAAATTGAATTGTATTGAAATACAATTAAGTGTAGAGAAATAAATAAACCAATTATATCTCGCAACTTAGACTACAAAAATAGAAACAATTACTATTACAGATCTATTTACCGTTTAAAGCTATAAATATCAAAATTTAGGAACGAAGGTCGCAAATGTGACCTCTAATTATAGCGATAAATTAGAAAGTAATTGTTGATATATTGATAATAATAGCAGAGTGAATGGTTGACTGATTAAAAAAATCAAAAAACTTAATAAATACTTAATGATAAAAAAGCATAAATTATATCTTAATCATTTTCTCACAGGATATAGAATTATACTTTTAAAGAACGTAACGGTAGAGTAAACAATTTTTAATTTTTAAATTATTCAATAGTTAACTAATTATATAGGTAGTTAGAAACTGGATTAAGTTTATAGAAACTTAGTTTATGAGGAAACGTAAATTATATATTGTTAAGTAATTAGGGTAGAAAATTTCTAGGAGGAAGATCTAGGAATGAATTTGAAATTAACTTTTCCTAACAAGTCGGCCTCGCAGTGGAGATGCAACTATTCTACTTCGCTGACCAAGGATTCCAGGTACGTATCCCAATCAGGGCATGGATGTTTGCATTATGACCTCATTTCATTAAAACGTCGAAATAAAGTAATACTGAGTGTATGCAAAAGTTATTTTTTTTCAGCGCTTTGGTACAATTATTTAAAATTAAATAAATATCCACCTTTTCCGGGTTTTAAGGGTTGGCATCGAAGTTTGTCAAACGTCAGATGTGTTCCGGATGTTGGCGTTCATTATGGCTATTTTGACCCTGCTGACTGCATCCCTAACAGTTCAGTTGTTGTTTTATTGAACCACATACTTAAATTCTTCACCAAGATATACGTCTTCTAAACATTCTACCTCAGGGGTTCTTAAACTTATGTAGTCCGAGGACCCCCTCTTGAACAACATTTTTTTTGCGGACCCCATCCCTACCCTAGGCATTTTACGTCGTTCTTGAGACTTAATTTCTGGCTCAATAATCTCATAGGAACTACATTATAATAAATATTGGTAAAAATGTATCGCTGGTTATTTTAATAAATGGTCTTGCGCATTTATAGAGATGAACATTTTTATTAGCATTACAAATAAAAATGAATAAAAATAGTAGTAAAAAGAATTATAAAAGTTACAAATTATAATACGTTAAGCTCATACAAACATTTCTTGGTCAAATATTGGTCAAAATAGATCTTATTATAATATGTTTTCTGTAAATAATTTGCAGTTGAATAAAAATAATTAATTTTTTTCTAATTATTGTTTAGTTATGTCAATAACTAGTTAGGTAACAACAAATACAAAAAGTCCTGACCATGTAGAATTTTAATTAAATAAGTTTTGAATTTGAATAAACGCGAAAAGTTGGGGGATGTAAAGTTAATGTCAAAATTGTTTCGCGGACCCCCGGTAATGGCTACGCGGACCCCCAGGGGTCCGCGGACCACAGTTTAAAAACCGCTGTTCTACCTAGTATAACTAGTTCGAGAAGGTCGTATCTTTCTTCGTTTCTCATTATATGGCCCAAGTACTCTTAACTTTGTTTTTTTTTTATAGTGAACTTTAACTCCAAGCCTTTCCTCATCACGCCAGGATATGCACAGGATGCGGTTATAAATCCACATTTCAAAAACTACGATTTTCTTAGATGAAGCATCCGTCAATGTCCAAGAATCGACACCATATGAGAGAGTAGAAAAAACATAGCATATTACAAGTCTAATCTTTATTTCCAAATTTAAACCATGGCTTGGTAATATTTTAATCATTTTTGTAAATGCTGTCCTAGCAATTTCTATGCACGATCTAATGTCTCTGGTTGAATCCCATTGGTCGTTAATAGTAGCGCCTAAGTAAGTATGAGTTTGGTCTCTTATAATATAAACATAACCTCACTAAACAGTACTAAACACGTTTGGCGACGAAATTCCCTATATTCGACACAGTATTCGATAAGAGTTTCAACAAGGCAAAAACGTCGCTAAAGCCTGAGAATTTGCTATAATCTTGGTGAAAAGTGGTTTAAAATGAAGAAACGATTATTTTCTGTTCAATGTAGATTTTAACAAAATTAATATTTGGGGGACCATAGGGAGCGCTACCTATACACTTGAAATATACATATAAGTTATCATAACCACTTGAAAAAAATTAGAACAAAAATTAACAGAAACAGTACGGGCACGTCAGCTAGTATATAAGTAGTTTAAATAAGATGTCCGAAAAATAATTTAAACAAAAATTTGCGATATAATCATTTATTTTCCACATTTTTCAATTTTTGTACTTAAGAAAGGGGGGGGGGCTCGTTATCCATGTGAAAAGTGACCATCCATGGTAACAATGTTCCCTACCCCTACCCTAACCCTTCGGGAGTAATCGAAATGAGAAAGAACAATTTTGAAACACATTGTATAATTTACGAAAACTGCTTATGACTTTATAGTAATTTGAGAGAAGAGAAATATCACTGTAAATTACAGTTTCATAGTGTTCAGAAATAATTTGAAAAGTTAAAATCTGAAAACCTTAGTTCTTAACAAATAAATGGCTGAAAATGCATAGCACAGTTAATAATGCTGTAGTTTTGAAAGTGCAATATAAGTAGTTCACAACACTTTGTTTGAAACTCAGTAAAACAGGGATTTATCTTTCACTAAACCCAAAGATTTGTTTAAAACAAACTCAAGTCTATCTAAACATCCATTACTGCTTTTTAGCTAATTCGCAAACCGCTTAAAATTCTCAAACTAACCACATTTCGGAAGAGACTTTAGTTACTAATAGGTCAGTTAGTAAATTTTACCAAATGTCCAGATAGAAGTGAACAAACTACTCTAAAGGGATATACATGGGATACGTTAATCCTTAGAGCTTGGATAATCTAATTTGATGTAAGATAGGAGTGGACAGTTCAAACATTAATGTGCTGTAGCTCTTTTCAGTGGTTTTTGCTGCTTGTGAACCAGTCCAGATAATCCCAAAGGATTACTTTAAAATCTAATTGAAAATGCTGGAGTTTGCAGATATTCTTAAAAAATTTATACAATATAATTTATGAGTAGGGCCCGGACATACTTAGGAGATAATTATATTTAATTGATTAACCAGAAATGTAGTAAATTATCGATATACAATTTAGCTTTCCATACTTTTCCTATACATTTATTCATATTCTTCAAACTTCTTAATAAAAACTAATAAGATCGATTTTGCTTTGCCGCCTTGCAAACGTTATTTGACAAAACTTACTAATGCAAAAGCCGTAATACTTGTGCCGTCTGTTTTATAATTGCATTGTTTACAATCATTTTTGTGTCTGACTTGCTTTTCTTTGTACGTTTTTTTTAAAGTATTTTTCTGAAAGTTTAAATATTGTTTCTATATGTAAGTCAACTGTATATGCATGCCATACTTCAACTCTCTCGGTCCAGCCGTTTGGCCAAAATTTCAGAACAGACACATAAGTGACGGTATAACGGTTTCTTGGTTATACCTACAATCAGGGCCGTAACTAGCTTTTTTCGAGCCCTGAGCAAGATTTTATAATTGGCACCCCCTAAACACAATATAATACAAGTGATGTTCTAAAAAAGGTCCTCACTAAAATCCAATTATTATGCCAATATTTTCCTTTCTGCCCCCCCCCCCCTTCGATCTGGGCCCCTGGCATGTGCCCCTGCCTAGTTACGGCACTGCCTACAATCCCTCAAAATTGAAATTCTTATAATATAGATAATAAGCTACATAAAGATTTTTTTATTTTAATTAACTTTTATAATTTTTATTTTAGTTTTAGAAGGTCACATCCTAGATATACGTCAAACGACCAAATTGAAGTTAATTGTATTTTAATAAGCAAACATTCTTGCCAGCAATTTTAATGCAACGAGCGGATCGTCGGTTTTTTGCAAAAATAAATTCACTGTCTGATGTCATGCTACGTCGTCTATATCAGAGGTCGGTAACTACGTTTCGCAGGTCACATCCGGCCCAATTTTGAACGGCCCGTAACACGTGTTTTCGTAACGAAAAAGAAGTTAGATTTATTTTTTATTTTTGTATATGGACTTAATATCCATTTAACTATGCAAGTGAGAACTTCCGTCAAACATTCAACGAGAAATTGTTAATCTTCAATGTGAAATGTTAAAAGCCAAATATGAAGGAATGACCCAACTTATTAATTGATTTTTATAAATGTTTACCAAAGCTTCTTTTAAAATATATAAGCCTCTCTTAGAAATTTCCAATTTTCTCTGTCCTGAGCTTCTTGTAGCCAATTCATACATATACTCTTTAGGTCATCAGTCCAGCAAGTAAGTTTCCTCGGCTACGTTTATCTCTCCATGGTCTTTACTCGAGAATCCGTTTGGTCCATCTGTCGTCTGTTATTGTAGCTAGATAGCCTTTTTTTATACAGGAGAAATTTTTGATAGGCACTGGTTGGGCTCTTGATTTACTCCCCGGTAGTGTCGGATTCTCTCCAAGTGGCCTACCGACTAAAAACCCTGTTTGGCTCCTACAAAGTTACCACGGTACTGTCCATAGGATTTGCTTCGTGGTAACGAGCCTACTAACACCCTCTGGTCAACTTCAGCCTATCAAGCCCTCGCTTCCGCAGTTCCCTGTAGCTGATCACTTGCGCTCTTCTGTCGCGAGCGCTCCTCCCCCTCTTTTTTCCCCTTCTTTCGGCATGCGCCGATCTTTTTGATGTTTCCGGACAGCAGGCTCCACAGTTCCCTGCTTGAGACATCCGGACCCAAACCCCTCCGGCGGCCAGGTACATTTCGCACCTCTGTTCGACCCATCGAGGGCATTCGAAAACTGTGTGCTCCGGAGTGTCTGCACACATCTTTCGTCGACGTCCTTCCCGATACGATGTGTGTACGCCTTATATAATCCGTGCCCCGTGAGGAATTGAGTCAGGAAGTAGTCAAGAGAACGTACCTTTGTCTTCAGCCACAGCTCTAAGCGCGGTATTAGCCTTTTGGTCCACCTGTCCTTCTCAGTGTCCAGCTCCCACTCGCTCTGCCACGCAGCGATAGTCGCGCTCTTGGCTTAGGGTTTTGCCTCTGAGGTGGACCCATTTAGATAGCCTGCTCATTTCCATTTAATTCCAGCTACTTTTACAAGGATGCCAGTTAGTTTCGTCTGTTGACGAATTTCGACATTTGGTATCTCGGCGTTATACCGAGCATAGCTCGTTCCATGGCCCTTCCGAGCTTAAAGCTTTCTAGCAGAAGTTTTAGCCAATGTTAGGGTTTCCGCCCCATAGGTTATGACGGACATAGCACATTGTTCGAAAGCTTTCTTTTTAAGGCACATTGGGATATTATTTTTGTATCCTTGTGATGTTCCCCTAAATATTTCGCACGTTTGATTGTATCTGTAAATTCGTATTTCATGCCCAAGATACTTGTAAGCATCAACCTGATCAATATTAACATCGTCGATTTTCAGCGCCTCGCTCAATACCAACAAGTAAAATCATATGCTCGTAGATTTGTGTCTGTATTTAGCAGTACCTATTTTTGTGAAAATACTTTTTACATACCTATTAATCTATATTGCCCGCGCGGCTTGCATAATTTCTGAAAATTTACTATTAAGACTTTCACAAAAAAAAGTTTTCAAACCCCTGGTCTATGTAGTTCCATAGTTTAAGTAATATAGATCTATGGCGGGTCAGACACGAATACAGCGACCATGAACTAGTTCTAATGAATATATCTATCTCGCAAAAGCTATTGGGATAGAAGATATCAAAATTTGGAAGGAAACAGTAGGAAGACCAGGTCTACTCAAGTTGGCATATTAAGATTGTTGCTATTCGGCTTTACTTTTAAATAGTTCTAACGTAGATTTAAAAACCTTAAAAGTCCCTAAAATTTTAAAAATTTTAAAATGAAAAAAAAAAACACAATTTTTTTTATGAATAAATTTTATTTACTGAACATATATATCCTTCATAAAAACCATTTCGGGCCCAAAAGTGCATAGTGTGGGTCGAGAAATAAAAGAAATTCATAAAAAATATTCATTTTGTCTCGTACCTCGCTTGAATCATCGTAGCTGTCTTTTGTCTCGCTTCCACATACCATGAATCGTATTTATTTTCGCCCGAAAACATTCGGGAGTGATCTTTTCTGCAGGTAAAGCTTGCCCGAGTTATCTCGGGAGTGGGAATTTTCGCACATAATAGCCGCCTGAGTATACTCGGGCGTAGTCCTTAAGCGCTTAATACGAATAGGCTTCTCATCTTTTCTTTAGCATCGACAAAAACATAAATTTGTTATCTTTGTCTTCTTGTCCTCGGGGTAATCTCAGAAACTACCGAAAACATTTGAAAAAATCTTTCAATGATGTATAGCTTAGACCTTGCAGAGTGTTATAGTCTATATCAGTGTTTTTCAACCGGGGAGACAAGATCCCTTGGTGTCAGGAGGCCCTAAACTGAAAAATTTTTGGAGGCCCTTTTTGTATTAGTTTTATTTAAGATCGTACGTTTATGCAATTATATGCCCGTCCAAAAGTGTGGCCGTAAGCTAGAGCTTGTTTAGCTTAATGGTAAATCCGGCCATGCTTGGTGTGCCGAAAAAACAAATTAATAAACCGATTTAAAAAATTCTATGATGTATATCTTAGACCTGCTTCAGTGATATAGTCTATGTTAGTGTAGGGTGACCATCCGTCCCGCATTTTGATTTGGTGTCCCCAGGGCCGAATTTTGCTCTGTACTAATATTTGGGAGGTGAAGATCTTTTTTTTGTTTGCTCTTCACTTATATTTCGGAAGTGACGACCTTTTTTTGCTCCGTCCCGCATTGCCTTCTCCAATAAAATGGTCACCCTATATTAGTGCTTCCCAACCAAAGAGGCGCAACTTCCTTGTGTACCGCAAAAGCAAATTAATGAACAGATTTGAAAAAAATGTTTCAGTAGTGTATAGCTTAGACCAGTGTTTCCCAATCTTTTTTCATGGCGGACCGGCAAGCGTCCCAGAAAAAATTCGCGGACCTGGAACTTTAGAAAGTAATGTGTATAGCAAAAGTTTTATATTTTTGATTGCACAGATTACAAACACAAAAAAACAACAAATAATAAATCACATACAATTAGTGAAAAAAGAAACAAATTGTTACTTACGCAATTAACAGATTAAAGACCGAGATTTTCATCTCAAAATTAAGTGGGTTATAACTTATTAGGCAAATAGTAGCATAGTAAAAAAATCTCGCGGACCGGTGGTTGGGAAACACTGGCTTAGACCTTCCTGAATTTCAGTTCTATCAGTGTATTTCAACTGAGAGAGCAGGACCCCCTGATGTACCGCGAAAACAAACTACTGAACCGATTTGTAAAATTCTTTCTGCATTTTATAGCTTAGACCTTTTTGACTAACATAGGCTATATCAATCTTTCTCAATTGAGGGAGGTAGCAACCCCCTTGTAATTTATAATTTTACTTTTACATACAAAATTATAATTACATACACATTACCGAGTCAATTTTGTACAACCCGTAACGCGTTCTGTACGCTATCTATAATCGTTAGGGGTACCTATAGACTATAGGCACTTGGTTAACTTTGCGCGCACCCGTAATAATTACAGGTAACAATGCAGGCGCGCGCAGAATCAACCAATTGCCTATAAGTACCAGTAACGCTTACAGATTGCTTAAGGAACGCGTTACGGGATGCACAAATTTGACCCGTATATTTCTGTTTTAATATAATAAAACAATCAACTTTTTTTGTATCTTTCCTTCAGATGTGGTGGGCCTTTGGGACCCACGGTACTCTAGTTGTTATATAAATTGGACTTTTATTAAAATACTCTCACCTATTCCTTCACGTAACGCTAAAATACTAAAAGCAAAATGTGACAGTGCCAGAAATTTTTAAATCCCCATGATGATGGGGATTAACAGATCCTGATAGATCGCGACCAACATATTGAGAAACCCTACCTTATATGTCTATGAGATCCAAAGGTCGGAACAAACACGTGACAGCTTTTGCAATCAACAAAAAACATATTAAAATTAACATAACAATAATAATACGTAAATTAAATAAATACTATTCCTTGAACTATAAAAAACAAAGAACCTGTTCTGCTCTGGCCATGACTCACAATGTATTGCAATATCACTCCAATTTTTTACGCCAAATTTAATATAAAACATAAAAACTGAACTTTCTAACTAAAATCTTAAACAATTAAGCTATTGTCAATCAACAAGAAAATTTCTACCAAAATGAATAGAATAATTAAATATTGTCAGACTTAACAATTGGTCTCAAATTTGTCAACTTAATTTATTACTTTCACCGGTTTTTGAAAGTATTACGAAAATAAGTTTTAACTAAATATAAATGATATACTTTTAAGAAAATAAAGTTAATTTAAAGGTAGATAGGTTACTAATGAAAACGTAAATGATAACATTTGCATTAATGATAGCTGTGAATAATTTAATACGGGTGAAATTAAAATTGTACGAAGGAAGTTGTAATGTTTATAGGTTTACAGGTTAGGATGAAAAAAGTAAACCAAGGATATTTAAAAGTAAAAAATTTATAAAGGAAATACGGTTGGATGGGCGTGTCTAAGTATGTCAGAAAATTGTTCGATATATGGATTTACAATAATAAAAACAAGTTTATTAACTTTACGTCAGTATTTGTCATTGTTGTACAAGAAACAGTTGCCGGGTTTTGACATATGTAGTAAGTACATCGTTCATAGGAAAGGGTACAAGAGGGCTACATGAGAAGGATATTGGGGGTAGACAGAACGACAACAGGATATAATGTGAGAGAGGGAATGAAGAGAGAAAAGTTGAGAGTGGGTTCCGGAGCGAGGGCAGTGCATTATAAGGAGAAAGTCGGGAGGGAAGAGAATAGAAAAATAGAGGCAAAAAGGCAAATTATCGGCATGGGGAGAGACAAGAAATGAGTACTTTTGGAGGTGTGGAATGGATATAAGAGAAGCAGAGAGAAAGAGAAACGGAGGAACATATAGTAGAAGAATTGAGAAGGATAGATAGGGAGGTACAGCTAAAAATATTTCTATACTGAACAAACAAAATTGTGAACAGAATATTCTTAGTCATAACAACTAGGTTCACGAATGAATCTCTGACAGGTTAGAACATAACGCGCGTGCACATTAAGGCTGCTCGTCCTTTGGACGCGTTTTCATCCGATCCGATCCGATCAGATTTCAGACGACAAGCTGCGATCCCATCACAGCAAAATGTATTGAATCGCGTCCTTTGGATGTGTTTTCATCCGATCCTAACAGAACAGATTTCGGACGAAAAACAGCGACCGATCCCATCACAGCAAAATAAATTGAAGGTCGTCCAGTGGATGCGAAGTTATCGGTCCGATTTTGTACGAACACAGCCGACGTGCCAACGATCCCATTTTGATGGGATTTTACATGCGAATTCATGCGAATGAGGGGAATTTCAGACATATTTATCATATACAGTGCACGCCGCTTAATGTGATTACATCGGGACTCGGGGTTTTTGATTACAATAACCGATTGATAATAATATCCGAAAAAAACATGAACACAAAAGGTTATAAAACGAAAACAAAAAAAAAAATATATTAAAATCCAGCATACCTTAAATTTCCTTGGCCCGCTGGGAGTATTGTTTATGAACAAGACGTTCTTCTGGTAAAATAGTTTCACGAAAATTAGAAATTTTCCTTATTGTTGGTCTGATAGCATCCAAAATCTTTTGGAAAGTGTCTTGATTCAATCGGTGATAATCAAACATTTTTTATTATTAATATATGATTGGTCCAACGTTCTTTTTTCTTTCTTTGAAGTCGGCGTCTAACTAAATAAGAGATCTCCAAAAAAATACGGTTATCCATTGCACAACTTGTTTTCAGAGCTTGTTGAAACAAATGAATTCTCCCACTCGCGTCACATCTGACGCATTCCGCATCCAGTGGACGATAAGCGAAATCGTTTGGATCGGATCGGATGAAAACTCATCCATAGGACGAGCTATCTTGTCGTCCGAAATGTGTTCGGATCGGATCGGATCGGATCTGATCTGATCTGATCGGATAAAAATGCATCCAAAGGACGAGCAGCCTAAAGCTTCCGAACAACAAACATCTAATCCCAACCATAATAGCGCAAGCAATAATGAGCAGATGTGTCGGACTCCAACTTGTTAGGAATTACATCCGCGAATGCTAATATTTAGAGCTAGGTTATTACCCGTCAACAATGACGGATTTATAATATAAAAATTTCAATTGTTTGTATATGTATTTGGTTTTATTTTTTAACATATGTTAATTTCGTCGCCGGTCAGCTAATCACAAGACAGGATACAACCAGTTAGCTAATCACGGGAGAGGGTGTCACCTAGCTATTTCAATAAGTTGTTTTATCCGCAGATTTTTAAATAATAAATCTGCAAATTATTTTTAATATCAATCAAAGGATATAGAAGTGTCTACAGTTTCTTGTTTATGCCTACGAAACTCTAAACATTTCTATAGGTTGTTTTATCTGCAGATTCTTAGATAATAAATCTGCAAAATATGTTTCATATCAATCGTAGGACATAGGAGTGTCTATAGTTTCTTGTTTATGCCTACGAAATCCTAGAAATTTCTGTATGATATTTTATCAGCAGATTTTTAGAAAATAAATCTGCAAAATATTTTTCATATCGATCATAGGATATAGGCACTTGTTTATGCCTAGGCTGTCTAGGGTTTCTTGTTTATGCCTACGAAAGGCTAGACATTTCTATATGTTATTTTATTCGCAGTTTCTTAGAGAATAAAACTGCATAATATTGTTGATATCACTCAAAAGATATAGGAGTATCTAGAATTTCTTGTTTATGCCTACGAAATCCTACACATTTCTATATGTAATTATATTCGTAGATTCTTAGAGAACAAATCTGTCAAATACATATATAATTATGTACGATGGCATCATTCGGAAAGTTGTCCAATATTACTCGAACCACGAAGGATTCCTTTCTTTTTAGCAGTTTTTACATACTCCAAAAATCAACTAAAACTTTATATCGACAAAAATTTTATAAACTGGAGCATTATTTAACATAATAAATTAAATGATTAATTAAAACGACGATGATGATTTTCTTCAATTTATTATAGTTACATAAGAAGTTGTTTTTGAATGTTTTTATGCAGGTCAAAAAGTGAAGGTGTTTAAATAATAGTGTATTATGAATCAGTGCAAGTGGTTTTAGGAACCAGGTGATAGTAAACACAATATACTACGAAATGATGAGCCTTGTATTGAATCACTGAAACAAGTTGTCACTTTCAATAGTTCCAGTTGTTAGAAATTTGTTTCATTTCCGTAAAAACTATCTAATGATTACAAAACGAGCAGTTTATAGATATGTGAGAAAGTTGATAGGCCGTTAAAATTAAAAGAAATTTATCAAACTGAACATTATTTTTTTATAAGGTGTGACAAGTGAAAAGTTAATTCGCAGGTAGACTGGATTTTCAGTTTGGGAATTTTAATTTATTATTAGAACTAGTTTATTTCTATGACGTTGTGCTTTTTTTAAACGTTGTTGTTGGAAAGTTAACTCTATTACCACCTGCGCAAAAATACATGATTTAATCTTAGTTCCCTAAAACATATACCACTTAAATCTGAATTATTTATAGCAATATAATCTGAATTCTTATTGTTAGCATATTTAATGTTATTATTTGTCATGCCATTTACGATGATGCCTGTGGCCTCTCAATACTGAAGAGCTTTTCTAAAGATTGCTTCCGTTACGAAAAAGGCAAATTTGTTATAGTTTATTAATATTTTAATTAATAATAACATTGGTAAATAGTACTTTATTTAACAAGAATATAATGGAGGCTATATACGAGAATGAAGTTTACCACCCGGATCGTAGGCGAGGGTTGTAATCATCCGAGTGAAATATAGCCATTATATGCGAGTCAAATACAATATTTTATCTACAACTATATGGTTTTATCATTAAAAAATTAGATAATTTAATTCAACTTCAGAACTTCAAACTTCAGAATCTACGTCATCAAGATGGTTCACTAACAATCAGCTGACAGTATTATATAACAATGTTTAAAATACTACTCCCTTTGTTCCAAAATAAGTGTCCAATTTCACAAAATATATGCAAAGGGATATATAACGTATATTTTCACACTAAATGTGAGGAAGCTTGTAATCGTTCCCTCCTCTATGAAGCATGGTCAATTCCATACACTTGCAGTGTAATGTAACAATTGTCTAGTTTTTCCGCGGTTATTCATCCCCTGTTTTATGCACGGCCGCAATGAGTTCATCAATACTGAACGGGGAATCTTTGTGTTGTAATGATTGAATGGCGTTAAAGAAACCCAAATCGAGGACTAATTTAAATAAATAACTACTGATACATTTTATTTCATTATTTCAATAATCCATTAAAAAAACTAAAATCGGACACTTATTTTAGAACGGAATTATAAAGATGAGTTGTATGAGGTGCTAACAGCCATCGTTGCTGAACGACAAACATTTTAAGTAACTAACTAACTTACTAAGTAAAAACTTTTAGTGTAAAAAAACGTTCATTTTTCAGAGGTGAGCACGCATGCGCGCCACTTTATTACACTGCGTGCAATATTAACTATATGCATGAACTGTATTTACAGTTGGACACATAATGCATTCATTATTTAATGGTCGTAGATAATAGTATATTGTGTAACAAGGTTGGAATGTGAAAATTACCGACCCTAATTTCTGCACGACCACCAGAAAAACCACATCGGCCACTATTTTATAACTTTCTAGTAAGTTATGGTAGTTTTCGTATTTTGTAAACAAACGTTATAATTGTTTATAGTATTCATACGTGCATAGATACCGTCCGCACTACTTATCAGAGCGGAGGAATACATACATCATAGTGAACAATAACATCTTACAAAGAGCATAGAATAATTCTTCCCTCACTAGTGAAGATTTCTTCACTAGTAGATATACACATAAATGCATAAGAAGATAAGTGCTTTAGAATAACATTCCAACTCTTATCTTAGAATATTAACTTTCTATAGTCAAAATTGATTTTAGAATTGGAAGTTCTATAGTGGTCTTTTACTATATGTATGTATTAGGTCTTCAAGGATGAAATTTGTAGAAAAAAAGGCAAAGTTGGTTGATAACTTACAAATATAAGGAATTATTTTATTCATCAAAGTATGCACCCATATTGTCTATACACTTTTGCCATTTAAGCGGCAAGTTGTTCAGGCCGGTGGTATAACATCCTGGCGGACGAGAGTCAATGAATTCCTGGCAGACCTGTTTTACAGCATTGTCGGAAATAAACTGTTTTCCTATTAAAAAGTCCAAATTGCGGAAGAAGTGGTAGTCAGTGGAGGCTAGGTCTGATGAGTATGAAGGATGATGAAGAAGTTCCAACTACAATTCCTGTAGTTTTGCCACAGTCATTTGTGCAGTGTGTGGTCTAACGTTATCATGCAATAAGATAGGAGTCGATCTGTTGACCAATCTAGGCTGTTTTTCTTTAAGTTTTTGCATCATTTCGTCCAGTTGGTTGTAGTAAATTTCTGCTGTGATCGACGAGCAATTTTTTGTTTTGTTTTTTGTTTGTTTGTTGTTTGTTTATTAAGTTACCTGTACGAAATTTGGCGAACCAATTTGATATTGTCTGCAGCATAGTAACACTAGAGCCAAATACACTATTAATGTTTCGCGCGGTCTGCGATGCCGTAGTTCCACATTAGAACTCATACTTCATAATAGTACGAATTTCCGAACGTTCCATTTTCAACAAAATTAATTTTTAAAAACGTTTTTGATTTTTTTAGAGCATACAATGATTTCTTTAAACAGGCGAGATGTGTAACTTTACAACAAAAAAAAAAAAAAAAATACAGAGCGGTAAATATTAAGCTAATGTCAAATAATAAGTTATTACAGTTGGCAATATTATTAACTACAAATTTCATCCTTGATGACCTGATAATATTTGATGTATCGATATCGGTTCGCGGACCGTTGACTGGGAAACACTGATTTATAGGACAATCAGCCAGATCGAAATTAAACCGAAATAACTCTTCTGTGACAACTAGTATACGCCTCTCGAAACTAGATTAATTGACCTATTGCTATAATTTGATTATATCCTCCGTTAACGATACTCTTTTCTTCTTGGCGCATGCCTCTATTTGAAACTACCATGAACGATAAACTTCTAAACAGAAACATGTGTCAAAGTATCACACTAAATACTAATAATCCACTTATTTTCTTTATTTAAATCAAAGCTTTACTACATAAACTACTGAACATTTCAAAAGCATTAAATCATACACGAGAATCTACTTAGTATTTCAAAGTCAACACACACAAAAATATATTCACCCTCACATTCAGAGGTCCATCTAAAGAAATTTAAATGAGTTCCAACCACGCACACAACGTCTCGTTTGTTTTTTTCTTGTTTTTAAATAAGGGTTCTTTGAGACCCCTGTAGACCTGCAGGTCAGTTCTTGTGTTCAGGTCACGTTTCGTTTAGTTCTTGCGTCCGCCGCTTCTTGTTATCTGATTACGATAACAATTCACTTGGTATATAGTGAGAGATTTCACAGGATTGTGACTGTTGGTAGTGTGTGGAAGAAGATTTACATTATTTTATTTCTTGTAAAGAATTATCGGAAATGCCACTGATTAAATTGGCTTTGATATAAGAAGTTTATATCAAAAGCAATGTATAAAGCAGTGCCGTGCCGAGTCATTTTAATACCTGAAGAAGGAATGACAAATTCCTTTGTCACAGCTGTTCATGATTAACACCGAAACTATACCAAGCATAATGAACAAACCAGTGAATCTTTACCCGTGTTTTATTTAATAAACTATTACATGTTAAACTATTAAATTGTTAACAATTAAATACAGTCAAAGCTGTTTATGCATGGGGTCATGTTTCGTGGGTTCGCTATTCGGGGTTTCGGTATTCACAGAGAATATATTTGTGACGACTTTCTTTATTCACGGCTGATAAATTTCGTTATTCGCGGATCGCGTAAACTACAATCTAGTTATTGAAATATATCTACATGTTTAAAAAATATGAAAATAAGTCTCATTTTCAAAAGAATAAATGACGAAGCAACTTCTGAATATTAATCCCAGTTAAAGGATCTATTAAAGCAGTGGCGGATTTAGGTCAGTTAAGGCCCCGGGCGCAATAAGAATATTGGGCCCCTCAATTAGAAAAAAGTGTAAAGTTAGGTTTTTTGTTAAATCCACTTCTGTATTAAAGGATCAATTAAGATTAAAGGCGGTGCAAAAAGAGAAATTAACTATACGTTAATTCATTAAGCCAGTGCCTAAACCTGATAATAACTAAGTTTTGGTTTGTTAAAGTAGGTCTAATTAAAGGTTTTTTGTTATCATTTATCTTTTTCTTTCGTAATCTTGAGACTTATCTTCTATAATCTTGTACATTTTACCATCTCCTTATTCACAGCGCATCGGCTGAACGTATCTCCCGTGAATAAGACGCGTTGACTGTATATTCAAATTGTGAATAAAATTTTGGTTCAAACAATATTAAAATATATCAAGCGTTTAATAATGACTTCTATACACGTTGTGTTTTTTTCTTCACTTACGAAAAAAAGGTAGTAGATACGCCATAACATACCTGAAACAAATTCAAAATATTAGACTCAATGTAGAATTAAAAAACAAAGGCGTAGTTCAAGTTTTTTTCACACTTGTCATGGTATAAAATTTATGGTTACCTTTTATGTTTTTACAAACGACCCCTAGATGGCAATTTTGAAATGTTTCATTACTATATTCGTAAAATTTGACATTTGTTATTGTGAAACCAGTAGCAGATTATAAATTTACCGAGTAGTTTGTTGATAGTGAGCGTTTAAAAAAAAAGAAGTTTGTGAAAAATTGGATATTACTCGTGAAGGTTTGCGTTGAATGATTTTTTATGATTTTAGTAAAGGCATAACTCAACAACAATGCATAGGCATCCTTTGGCATATCGCAGAATGCAATACATTCGATTTTGCATGAACATTTAGCTGTGAAAAAGTTCTGTTCCCGGTAGATTCCGCATAATTTGACCGAAGCTCAAAAAAAGGCTCGTGTAGGGTTTGCAATCCCAGGATCTTCAAACCCAAAATCACGGGATCCCGTACAAATTACAATCCTGAAATTTGGTATGTTGATACAGTAGAACTAGGATTCAAAAATAGGCTATAAAGTATCTAAAACAAATTATTCTAAAGGGGTATTTCGGGGTTAAAACTATTTAATAAAAACAAAATATCTCCCTTATAATTAATTCAATGCGGAGTCGATAGAAAAATTTACGACTCTCGACACACAAGTCGGCATTTTTGAAAACCGACTCATACTCCCGACTACTTTCACTCGTAAATCGTAAAATATATTCCAAATGCTTAAGCGGAACTAAATGGACTTTTTATTTTCTTAAGTTGTCACGATCTATTTATTAACTATGGGAATGGGATTGGGATTTTGTTAAACAAAATGATGAAAGCTTGATTCAATCGTTTAAATTTAAAAAAAATTATGAGAAGTGTGAATTTTCACACATTTCAGGGTTCGCAGGTATATAATAAGTGAAGGCGGCATGCTGAGTGTGTAGGACAAATTTTGCTTTGTAGAAATCACGGCAAAATGAAAGATATTTTTAAAATAATTTATCGTCTGTTAATCTAAGAGATTTAAAAAGAAATTTTATGTTAAAATATTTTTTGTTAATTTTAATTCGAATACCTAATAACCATTATTTAGGTTTCTAAATATGTGCAGTATTTTTTTTTATATAGCAAGGTTCATTATGATTTTTAAAATTGCGCCTATGGCTTCTATTGGTTGTTTTAAGACATAGAATGAAAATATAATGCCAACAATGCCAATTTGTTATTAAATTTACGCTCTTAAAAATTAAATGCAACATTTGCCAAAATATAACTAGAATCTTGACAAAATAACGAAAATAGCGAACTCTAGTATGCTGGGTAGCAAGCGAGAAAGCTAACCATTAGACCAGGATACGCCTTCTAATATAGTGTGTTACATAACTATAATTTTTGTGCATCGTCAACAACAAAACACAAAAAATGCGTTATTTTCCGAAAATATAATCTGATCAAAAATTCCTGTTGTACTATTCCGGATCACACCAATGTACATTACTTAGAATTTTTTCAGATTTTTAGTTTAAAACCATCTGGGCTACAGGGTGTGGGACAAAAAATTTTTTGCACAATTTTGGTAAAAATCGTATCAAAATAATTTATTTTGCAAAAATAAAATTTTGATCATTAATCCACGTACTATGGGCTTTTATTTGATACCCTACTCAGAATTTAAAAAAAAATATTTTATTTTTCGATGAGCACATATTTGTTTATATTTTTAGAGGGATATGTTTTTTAGATGTTTTAGTATTTTTCCTATGTGCGGGTCAAAGAGTTGTATAAGCATGCCAAATTTCAACTCTCTAGTTTTAGCAGTTTGGCTACAATTTTTACCGAACAGACAGACGACAAAATGACGGTATAACGGTTTTTTGGTCATACCTACAAAACTCTAAAAAGTGGTTTAAAATGAAGACACGATTTATTTCTGTTTAATGTAGTTTTTAATAAGATTAATATTAGGAGGGGGAGGGGCATGGAGAGCTCTCCCTATACACTGGAAATATCTCAGTTATCATAAGCACTTATCAACAAAAATGTATTTAACAAAAACTATACCAAAATGAGGGGAACGATATTATGTTTTTAGTTTTGAGACATCAACGCGATCCCTTTAATATAATTGTTGAAACCATTGTACATAAAATTAGCGCATACATCATCTCTAAGTATATTTAATTAACACTTCTACAATTCCACATTATTTCAGAGTTTTCATTTTTCTGGGCAATCCTTCCATTGTTCTATTGTCTGCTTATTTAAACTTCCTATAAAATTTAATGTCACTGTTTTCATTTTCAACCAGCAATTGTTTCATTAAAGGTCTATAAACGAACATTTTTTAAAGAATATTTCAATTGTTTTAAAGGTTTTTAACCCGAAAACGTTTAACTAATTATTGCTTTTAATGGGCGTAACAGTGGGCCGTTGTTTGTAAGATTGTTTATGATATCCATGTTAATTACTTCAAGTTCCGTTTTTGTTGTCTTTATTTACCCTACGTACCAGAGTTAATTTAATACGACAATATTATAGTTAAGAGACCGAAGCAAAACTCGAGATAGTCAGGCGTTGTTGGTAGAACAGTAATATTCATAGACCGTGGGTATTTGTAAATTAATGTAAACCACTAATTTTAACTACAGAGCTTCTCAAAATGATTGAAGCTTTATGATTATCGCCAACTGTCGCTTTGCCGAATTTTGCAGCTTGTTAGAAATGCAAAAGTATTTAGTGCAGGGTCGGCCTTAGAAAACACGGGGCCCTATTAAAATTATCATATGTGGGACCGGCCCAGATATCGGTAGTGAATTTATTTACGTGAATTTTTACGTTTATTAATTTTTGTATTAAGTTTTTATGCTGTATAGTTCTAAAGCGGCGTTCAGAGCCCTTTAAATGAATTGAATGTACATTGTGCGCTGTGAATAAGTTTAGTAGATAGTTTTAACATTCAAGGCAGCGTTTACAGCTAAGGAAATTAGTTAGTTATGAATAGTGCGACATCTGTGTATCTTTAAACCAACTACGGTGGTTTCGTAAATTATTTATAATCTATTATCATTTTCCTAATTCTACTATCCTAGATTTTTACCAACTAAACCTAACCTAATTACCTAAATTGATCATATTTACTGTTTATCTTTGTATTTCTGGGCGAGATTTGATATAATAGGCGCGATGACTTTTTGTTAAGTTATGTAAAGGCACACAATGTGAACGTTCTCCGATGTAGACTGAGATAGCCAATGTGTTTATATGTCTGTCAGACTAAAACAAGTTACTAATTATAAGTTTAGAAAACTATCCACAATCGACAACGCATAATCTATCAAATTTGGAGTTCTGAACGGTTGCTCGCCTTACAATATAACAAACTGGTAGTGGCAATCAACAGTGCACAAGTCATAGTCTACTAATTTAAGAGGTGTGAACGCAGCTTAATTTGATAATATGGGAAACCGTGTTGTACAAATGTTTTTGGTTGTACGAGGGCTGTTTAATAAGTCAGTGAAATCAAAATGAAAGATTTTTTTTTCAAAATAGGACTTATTTTACTCGATACATTTTGCTCAACGATATTCCTACTTTTTTAGGCCATCCAAAAAATATGATTTCTCGAACTTTGCAAAATATGCAAACTTTTTGCCAATGAGATATTTCTTCATGTTTGGAAAGAGAATGGTATCGCAAGGGGGCAAACCTGGGGAATAGGAATTCGACCAATTTAGCCGTTGCAATTGCGGACAAGTGAGCTGATATATTGTCATAGGAGAAGAGAAATTTTTACTTTACCAAATGAAGCCGATTTTCTGTTAATTCAGTGTGTAATCGGTCAAATAAAGCGGCATATTACTGTCTTGTGACCGTTTTTCCCTTTTCTAAATAATCGATGAAAATTATGCCTTTCGAATCCCAGAAAATCGTGGCCATGATCCTTTTTGCCTTCTTCGGAGCACGAGCACCAGGAGAAATCTACTGTTTTGACTGTTCTTTCATTTCTGGTGTTTATTGGTGGATCCATTTTTCATCAACGGTTATGAAACGCAAACAAAATCCACTTGGATTGTGCTTATACATGTCCCAACATTACTTCGAAATGGTGATGTGATTCCGGATTTGATCCACATTGCGCATGCGCGGTACACATCTTGCCGATAACTTTTTCATGATCAAATGTTTGTGCAAGATATGAAACACACATTCGTCTGATATACTAACCATCTTAGTTGTCTCCCGTATTTTCATTCAGCAATGCACTATTTTACAGATCTATTTGAATCTTAGTGTGTATGCCTAAAAAGAATGGCATATGTCAGAAATAATATCAAACTTGCGATCTAAGCGCGATCTCTTATCAAAGTTACTGTCATATCAAACACCCCTCGTGTTATTTCATTGCTAGACTAACGAAATATACAAATTGCAGTATTTTAGAGTTGAAGAAAAGAGATTAGATGCACAGCATAGGAAAATTATAGCAAGTACTGATGAGCTGCCGAAGGCGACAAAGGAAGGCATGTGCGAAACATCAAAACTGCACTGGCACATTGTATCCTTGCTCTAACGCGGTGCCGTTTGACAACTATATCCGATTTATTATAGTGTAATATGTATCATCTTTATATTCAAAATCTGTAATTCTTTTATTCAAATTATTAAATGAGACAAGTTTTATTGATTTTGTAGAATATATCGTATGTCTATACTCTATACACTATATTCAAAATCAAGAAGTAGTAATCATGTAATGTTCACGTGATAATTTTGTCGAACTCTCGTCATTCGTTGGCTGTTGAGCAGTTAAATATATGCGGCAGCCAATAGGGTACCGACTTCAATCTTTCACATGATTTTATTACTACTTCTTTGATATATATATACGACCGTCAGAAGTCAACTAGAGTTCGCTACAATATGTTGGTCGCCCCAGTACTATGTGTATATTAAACGGCTGGAATCGATTCAGCACAAATTTATAAATTATTTAAACTATAAATTTCCACACAACTCAGTTACTCTTAATTCATTAAAAAAAAGAAGAGAGACTAAAGACATTATGTTCTTATATAAAATAATAAATAATAATTTTGACTGTCCATCACTTTTACATCAATTACAGATTCGCGTACCATCGCATAACACAAGACTTAATGAGCTATTTGCTTTGCCTCATAATCGAACGAATTCCGCCTACAATTCCCCTATTAATAGAATTTGCCTAAAATTTAACCATTTTAACGTACGACAATTGTCCTGATATTTATTCATCTAATATTAATAAATTTAAGAACTGCACAATGAATCTACTCTAAAACAAATGTTTTTTTTTTTTTTTTTTTCACTATTATGTAATGTATAATATTATGTAGGTACATTTATCATTATTATTATGTTTTGTTTATTTAATTTTTTTGCTTTTATATGTTAGCAGCTGTCACAGACAATGATAATTAAGTTAAAATGTATGAAATCTGTGCCATACTGTAATTGGGTTTTACCTGTTGTGTGGCCAAACTTGTATAAATAAATAAATAAATAAATAAATAGTCAAATTTCGAATATGAAATTAAAAACAAAAATTATTCAAAAAAGCATTTACATATGATTCGCCTTTTCATCACTACTTCTCACGGAACCCTTAGCAATTCTAGCGGAACCATAGGGTTCAGGGAAACTCTGGTTAAGAAATGCTGGTCTTATTTATATTATACACTAGCAGTATACCCGCTGCATCGCTATCGGAAAAAAGTAGTCGTATAGCCCGCTTAGATCGGGCCCATTTCGAAATCGGTTTAAGATTGATTTCTGCGAATCGTTTTACATTCAAATATATTTATTTGTGTTAATCTACCATTTTATTAATATGTGCTTCTTATACAAATAATTTAAGTAAGAACTTCTTTGTAAACATTGGCAGTACAGAAAATTGGTAACAACACGTATAAGTATCCCGTTGTGCTAACCCAGCAAAATGCCACATAAAATGCCCGTGAGAGAATTACTCATCGCCAAAGGCGGCGCCGATCACGTGAAGTTTTTTATCTTGCACCTTACGAAATTATTTACTATAATTTTTATGATATTTATTATAATTACTCCGTGATTATTCCTAATTTATAAATCGTACCTATATAGGTCAGAGCCCTTTTTTTCGTTAGTAAATATTTTTGCCACCGAAGTAAGTTTTGTTCGTATAGCTTTAGGGGGTTACAATAATGTTCAACAGTGAATTAACGTCATAATTGTTGTCAAAAATGAAAATAAAACAATTTGTGATATATATCCTCGGGTACATTTTTGAGCAATATTAAACCCTAAAATTCGTAAATATACATTTTGAATATGTGTATCTTTTATAGTTTTTTATAACATTGGAGATTTTTCCGACTTTTTTCTAAATATTTCTTAATTGATCTGAAGCCTGGTATAATATAGCTTAAAATCTTTCCAGAAAAACTTTCAATACGCTGTTGCAAACAGCATTAAAATCAGTTGAGCCGTTTTTGAGTTTTAATACCTGTAAAGATTCGAAAAAGACGCCTATGTGCCAAAAAGAAATGAAACACGAAGGGTGGCCTCTTCTAACACCGCAGTATCCATCTCAGTTATCATCTCTTTCGGCGACAGCTATCTTTTTAACTTGTGTATAACGTAAAAAAAAATTGTAAAACTATTTTATTTATTTTGACTATTTATTTATTGTTTATTTCTAACATATTTATTTATATTTTAATTACTAACTTATTGTTTTTACATTATGATTTTCCACTCAATTTTTATTATCTTACAATGACCGTACGTTCTTTAGATCAGGTATGACTTGACACAAGCCATTTTAACGTAGTCTAAATTGCATCCGCACGAAATATTATGAATATTTGGAAAAATATTGTACGGGTTGCGGACATAAATCTACTGCTAGATCTAGCTGACCAGTTTCGAAATAGTTTATTTAATCAGAGCTACACAAAATATAAAATATGAAGCACAAGAGGTAGTTAATAAAAAAATTTAAAACTATTTAATTTATTTTGACTATTTATTTATTATATTTATTTATATTTTAATTACTGACTTATTCTTTTTACATTATGATAATAGATCAGGTATGTTTTAACACTATTAACTACTTCATATTTTATATATTGTGTAGCTCTGATGAAGAAATAAACTATTTCGAAACTGGTCAGCTAGATCTAGTTGCATTATTTATGTCCGCAACCCATACACCTTTTTCCACATTTACTCATTTACGGACACGACCAACTTCACAAATAATATGACTATAAATAGCAATTTATTAGTAAAATCTCTAACTACAAAATAAAAATATTACAATATGTTATTACAGCCGTGTAAGACTTTGAATGTGGACGAAAAAATACTACGATCAGCGAAAATCAAAAACTCGGATAATACAGACAACTACGTATAATTATAGGATTTATATTTAACTAAATAAATTAAATATATTTATTATTAAATCATCTTAATATTTATGATTCGGCTCGAATAATACGAACACTCGGATAATCGGGGTTCTACGTTTCGTAGAAAGTGCAAGTCGTTCTTTTAAAAAAATAAAATTATTCCGCGTCTGTAACCTTTATTTATATTTATTTAAATCACTTTAATTCGTGGAAACTTACCATTACCGTGAATACAATGCAAAGTGAATCTTGGTGCATTTAAATGAAAGTGCAAACCGGTCAGAATTTCATAAATTCCATTAAATCTTACTTCATGCCTTATTCATTTGTTTGGCGTCATTGATTGCACTTCTATGGTAATGTCATCTTCAATGGAGCTGCATCAATGCACTATTATAAACGCACAATTTCAAATAATAAATGAGATACAATGATTCAGTATGACAGTGTTTCTTTCTTAAACTTTACAACATTAAATACACATACGATTTGACTTTTGAATAAACATTTGAATATGTTGTTTAGCAGATACATGTACGTTCATTGCAACTGTTATTCCTGAATTAACAAACAGTGGGAGAAATAAATAGGGAGAGAGAGAGGCCACATAAAAGTGTTTGGAAATATTATACAGAGTGGCTAAATATTCAGATCAATTCTGTAAAAAGTTACTGTGTAGTAACGTTAGGAAAAGATAAAATATTATAATAAGTATAATGACTTTCATTCATGCTAGTAACTGACCTTGCTCATAGTGACAAATTTAGTTACTATGATCATAGTAACTGAGTTACAGAATTGGTCTGATTATCTTTACAACTTTCATTTCAAATAATTCCTATAATAAACACAAACCATCTATATTAATAAATTTGGAGGCTATATATATATTATTTTTTTTCGGCCTCATATTTTGTTTCTACACCTATGAGCAGTGGCGGATCAAGCCTTCGCCGGGCCTACGACATTTTTGATTTACCTTGGCCCTCAAATAAAAAAAAGGTTCTCACCTCCCAAATCCAAGTGAAGAGCAAAAAAAAGGTTCTCACCTCCCAAATCCGGGCCCAAGACAAATGTCTTTTTTGTCTCTGCGAAAGTCCGCCACTGCCTGTGAGGTGTTTATAAGACAATATCCCCAAAAAATCAATTTTTGCCTGTCTGTCCGGAATTCACGCAAAAACGGCTGGACATATTTTAAGGAAATTTGGTATGATCATATAGTCTAGTGCCTACGCACCATATTTTACGTTGATGATAATAGAATGCCATTTGGCACACGTGTTCTTTATAAAAATTAAATAATTTTGACCCGCAGCACCTATCTGTGAAAGGAAACAGATTCAAGATGGCGGCGAAATAACGCGCCGATTACGATAACGATAACTAATTATGATAGAGTAAAATCGCTAAATATTTAGCTACAATTTGCCGCGTTGTACGCGAATATACGTCACTTAGTTTACAAGATACCGTTCATAATTCATTCTCAGACGCAAAAAAGTTAGAAATTCAGAAATGGCTAACGAATTTCGTATGATATGGCTCGTTTTCTATTAACTTAATGTCTTAGATTACGAATCAGTTATCAAAATAGCGAAAATTTTAAATTTTGATAGATTTTTTCCTAAATTCGAAATATGATGGTATACTATATCACTGCAAATCCGTGGCCTAATATTTTCTAACAGAGATATTATTTATCATAACCATGGAAACGTAACATATAAGTAAAAAAAATAGATACTTAGAAAAAAAATTTCAAATTTTTCAAATTTTTTTCGTTTTACCAAATAATGTCTCAAATCATGCTAAAAATAGTCAAAAAGTTATGTAGGGACCTCAATTCGTGGAGATCCATCGAAATCCCGAAATGTCAAAATCGGTATGATCACAATACCTCCCTTATATATGTTGGCGGTCGGTAAAAAGGCATATGACCTGTTATTATTCGAGTTTTGCCCGAAATGAAATAAAACAATTTACATATGCGGCCGGAACGGCTGTAAATTATGACATTTAAATGAGATGATCCATGCATATACGGAATGTATCTATTTTCTTAGGTTTGTCCGCAGCACCTGGTCTCAAATAAAGCCGCTTTCAATATACGCTCGAAAATTGAATTTTGCTATTTACATCAAATTTGTTGAGTTGTATATCAATTTCGGGTTTATAGAAGTCGTAGATTTCTAAAATGGAGTCAATTTAAAGATTTGCTGCATAAAAGATTGTATTTTGTCCGCAAAAAATAATTACATGTATTCTTTACATAACAGTGAAATTCATTACACGACAGTTAAGTGCCTCCCCATCCAAAAGAGTAGTATATAGCAGTTCTGACAAAATAATATATACTACTACCCACTAAATACGATTCTAATGGTGGCCGAAAACTATTAATTGTTAAAATATTCTCTGATATTTTTACTAGTTATCTGGACAACATTGTTCTGGCGCATATAGAGGAACTATCAACACATTACAATGCTGTCCTGAAAACTAGTAAAAATATCAGAGAATATTGTTAAACTTTTTCGAAAATGGTTAAAATACTTCCCAGTCCGCATCTGCCAGTTTAGCAATATTCTCTGTTATTTTTACTAGTTATCAGTTATCAGTTATATTCACTAGTTATTTAACAGAAAATATTGCTAAACTGGCAGAGGCGGACTGGGAAGTCCGCCTCTGCCAGTTTAGTACCACAGAAAACATACTTTACTAATTAACTTAATTTCATTGTGAAAGACTTTGACATTACCACAATATTATGTGTCAATATTTTTAGTAATTTTCTAAAGGGTAATTTTCTTGAACTGTAATACCAATTAAAGTAAACAGCGTGAACTTAAGTTGTTTAAAACCACGCATTCAGGTATATATTTTAGTAATTTTATTTAGCACCTGACAAAATGTCACCTGTAAATTATTCCGGCAGAAACCATTTGATAATTAGACGCCACGCAAACAATTCCATTTATTTAATATGAATTTAAAATATTTGGCGTGTTACCATGACCCTAACATGCTAGCATGTGACGTTGAATCGATTCGTATCAGACAGCTGCTTCATTTAAATAATGAGATACACATCCTTTTATTTTTTAAACAGATTTTAAACATGCAAGGTGTCCCACATGGCTCTTACTCAACCCTTATTTCTTGGAACTAATATCTTGAAGTGATTTGGGTGAATAGCTTTTAGAAGGGTTGCTTTCTTTTCCATTTTTTATACTTTTACTTAACATCAACGAGTAAAATGTTATAACATTATAAAATACCTAACAAGTTTAAGGAAACATAAGTACACTAGTGGAGTTATAAACACACGTAACTGTGTGTTATATCATATATGATGTTAACTCGTCTACAGGCTGTAACAAAATAGAGGGAATACAATTTTTCTGTGATGTGTTCAAAGATGCAAAAAATAGATCAACTGAAATATGTAGTATTTTAGTAGGCTATATGTATCTTGATTAGAGACGGGAATTTCGGGTCAGTTTGCGGAACCGGATCAGTGGAGGTCGTTCAGTATGCTTAGCCGGCTCTTAATCCGGCTCAGTGATCCGGCTCATTGGTCCGGCTCATTGATCCGGCTCAGTGATCTGGCTCAGTGATCCGTGTAAGTAAACGTGTCCCCAAGAAACAGGTCGGTCAGTTGTCAGTTCTCCCACCTTTCAACACGGTTGTTGGTTTGCAATATGTAGGTAGAACGTCGCTCAGCCGGCTCTTGCATTATATGAACATACAGCGAAAAGCGGAATTGTTTAGTCGAGTGGAATAAATGTAATAAAAACGTCCGAGTATATGCCGCTTTATTACCTTTATTCTTGTTAATATTCTTAGTATGAATTCAAGACGTAAATTATGACTTATTGACAAATTCTTCTCTCTCTCTCTCTCTCTCTCTCTCTCTCTCTCTCTCTCTCTCTCTCTCTCTCTCTCTCTCTCTCTCTCTCTCTCACTCACTCACTCACTCACTCTGTCTTCCTCATTAACTTGTTATAAAGAAATAATGTTAAATAAATAAAAATCTATAGAAGTGAATTATATAAAAATTTTGCCGGGTTAATAGTAAACAAACAATTCACTTCATGTAGCTAGTGTATTTTAAACCAGATGTGTTAAGTTTATGGCGATGTTTATTGCCCTTATAAATCGGATATCTGAAATTTGGGCAATATTTTTATATAGTACGGTTGTAAGAAATTACAGACTAAGCCTATTAGTTTCAAATAGACTGTTCTAAAAACTGATGACAAAATACACTTTATGGTAATACATTACAAGCAGAGTTCTCGCGAAGTTCAACATGACATCGATCCAGATCCGGATCACTTCGGTCACTGCTCACAATCGCCCGATCAATCGTATCCTTGAAACTATCCAGTGAGCCGTGAGCCGGTTCATTTCAATTTGGTGAACCGTGTCACTTCGGTCAGTGTACTGAGCCGGCTCAGTGAGCCGGTTCGTTCATGAACGACCCACCTCTAGTCTTGACTAACATGAAGAGAAATTTTCAATTTTAAGGGATATATCAAATTTTACACTATTTTTAAATGGTTCACCCTACAGGTTATTTTCGCCAAACGTTTGTACGGAACTAACTGGAATTTTCATTTTTGTAAGTTGCCATGAACTCTCCTTTTAGGTCTGAAGTGGGATTTTGCTAAACAAAATGATCAAAAGTTACTAGAATTCAAAATCTAGTCCCGCTTAAACCAAAGAAACCGGCATATATATTATTATACAAAAATATACTAATATTGTTTGACTTGCAAAAAAGTTTTATACTTATCCCCCTCTAAAACTGAAAACCTTTTTAGGCTTTTGTAGGTATTACCTAAAAACACTTATAACGTCACTCGTGTGTCTGTCTGTACGGTAGCAATTGTGGCCAATCGGCTGGACCTAGCAAGTTGAAATTTGGCATGCTAATACAACTCTTTGATACACATATAGGAAAATTATTTAGAGTTCAAATAAAAAACATCACGGGAAAAATATAAACAAATATGTACATATACAAAGGAAAAATAATATATTTTTTTAAATTTATTGTGATATCAAATGAAAGCCCTCAAGACGTATATTAAGAAAAGATGGGTAGTTTTTTTTTTTCTTATTTCTTTATTTTAACACGACTTTTGCCAAAAATGTTCCAAAACTCGAAAATCTGAAAAAATCTGAGTAATGCACATTACTATGCACCAGAATGGTAGAACAGGAAGTATTGATCTAATAATTATTTCGAAAGTGCTTACAATATTTATTTGACTGACTGGTAATCGAAATTTAATAACTTCTTATAAATATAAAGATAAAAATGGCGGACATTTGATTTTAAGTGTAATTTTTAGATTAAATAGAAAATGAAGAAGATTAGTAAAGAAAATTAGATAAATTAAATATATATAAAATATGTATGTATGAGTGTAGGTAAATGTTTATATTGCTAGAGATGAAATATATTAAAGATCAAAAAATCTTTTCCAATTCCCCATTTTTAATATGAGTCTTTTTTTAAATTATTAAAAAAAAATGTTTTTTTTTTTTTTTAAATTAACAAAAGTTCTATTCAGTGACGCAAAAATAGTTTCATGAGGGGGGAGGGTTATAAAATGAGACGCATGAAAGTAATGACAAACCAAGGAAAATCATCGAAGTAATAAAAATCCAGTTTCATGGGAGGTTCTAACACCCAAATCCCACCCGACTGTGCCGCTGGTTCTATTGTCGAGAATTTGTCTTTTTTATAATTTCTTCACTCAATTTGTTTTTTTTTTTTTTATATTTTATAAATGTATATACCATAATATATATTATATAACAACAAAATAATGTAAGCAAAACAATATTTTGACATTTTTAACCTCAACTGTCATCCGTATACGTTCTTTTCAGTAACTGTCATTAAGATATAACTTTCATAGCGACGTCACTACAGTTGGATATTACACAATACGAAAATTGTTAAAGTTACTATTAAAGTCACTTTAAAAGTTATCTTGTAGTAACGTTACTACACGGTAACTATTATAGTAACTTTTTACAGAATTGATCTGATAAACACCAGCATTTAGTAGTTACTATGATAGGAACTTTTATAGTAACATGTTACTAAATATTGTAGTAACTTTTGTCTTACGGAATACGAAATACCCTAAAGTTACTATGATAGTAACTTGCTCATAGTGACAAATTTAGGTACTATGATCTAGTAACTGAGTTACAGAATTGGTCTGAAACAAACTACACAGCTGAACATTATTTTTAGGTTAAGGGTTACGCCGGTTATTTACCCAAGAATTGGTTTAGCGCCGTTTTTACGATCGTGTCGCCGAAGAAACACGAACTTCGGTCCGGTCAAGCTGGACAGTATTATCCGGCCTAAAAGTTAACTCCGGCCGGAGCCGGACATATTGTCTGGTACATCGGCCGAATATACTGTATCCGGGTATTTGGCGATTTGCAAATCCGCTCCAACTCTATTGAAAACCACTGAAATATAGTATCTATTTATACATTTTTCGCACTTAAAACCGTTTAACAAGTACTTCTACTTATAAGTACAGTTGCCTTGTAAATGTCTCATTCCTTTTGTCATTTAAAATGTTTTATCCATTTCAGTCACCAAGTACATTTATTCAATTGTTTTTATGAATCCTTCAACTGTTTTTTCTAACCTATAAAACATTCATTTGTCCAATAGTACAATCAATATTTGTTTCACGTACATTTTCCCTACAACAAAGATGTATTTCTGAAAACCGGATACTGACTAAGGTTTTTATAGTTACTCTGGTCGGTTAGATCCGTCTCTAGAGGTTCCTTAGATTGTTACATGTGCATTGAGAAATCTACTAAGTCGGTCACATTCTAACGTGAATAGTCTGTGCGACTGTTACGTCTGGCATACGTAAACAGCACTAAAATTCGTTTTGGGGTGTGGGTGAAGACCAGTAGCGCTACTAAAGTGGATTCAATTCAAGAGTGGATTAAAAGGTGTTTTTGTAGTGCTGGTAATGGAAAAAGTACAGTAGCAAAATAAAGTTCTTTTTATTTTATTAATAGGTACAAAAGAATTAAATAAAGTAAACATCCCACGCTAGTGCAAGGCGCAAGTCAGAACAACATAAAATTTTATTACAAACATTATAATAATAAATTTCAAATTTTCTTTATGACCTACAAACATGGACGCTTACAGTGGTGCAGTGCTTTGAATCGGAGCCCTGAGCCGTGGAGCGTTATTTAGCCCGGAACTTGGAGCAGATTTTTTAATTGCTTCATTACTCCGTTTTATTATTATTATTATTATTTCCTCTTTCCACAGAAATTTGATTTTGGTATCCAGACAACAAAGTATCCCTCAGTCCATACCGAGCATCTACCAGACGCCTAAAATATTATCTTTGAGGTTCGTTAGGTTTTGACAAGCGTCCACTAATCGCAAACTTCAGCAAACTTTTGAGCCTCAGCATACTAGAGACTAGTGGAGCTAAATAAACACAGCTGCATACAAAACCCTGGCGACATGAAGACGCGGAAATTACGCCAGATCCAGTACGCAGTGACCCGAACAACACTGCTCTCTGCATCCTGCAGATCAAATAGGTGGCAGAAGATCTGCAAGCAATGGGCTCGATTTCCCTTCGATAAGAGGCTTTCATACCACCCAAAATAGCAACTATCAGGACTACAACCTTAACTTTATACCCTGGATACAGCTTTTTAAGCTCGGACAAGAAATCCATATACTTTGACCTCTTTTCCTTCTCCTTGAGAGAAATATTCTTCTCAGCTGGACTTGAAAATTCGATCACAAACATCTGTTTGGTCTCGATATCCAGGAGGGTTATGTCCAGGTTAGTGGCTGTCAGTAATCTCGAGGTGGGGAAGGAGAAATTCCAATAAATGCGACACTTGGAATTTTCCACCACCGATACTATGTCAGAAAGAACGTAAGATATAACAGGTATTTGGTCAATACCATAGCCATGTCTAAGATGGTAGTACAGCACGCGGAGAGCAGCCTTATGTCGAGACAAAAAGTGTGTATACTTATATTTGTGCTTAAATAATTTATCCGATTATTTTCTTTGATCAACACTTGGAATTTCTCACAAAATAGTAACGGCGCCAAAACTAGAAATGTAAAGATTTGCTGCAATTTAAACAACTAAATTGACAAAGCAAATGAAACGGCAAATTTGTATTGTCCAAATGTGCCCCACCCTACCCTAAGTAAATTTTGCAAAAAGTGCGGGTAAAATCACCGAGCCAACTCAACAGTCCCAGTCTGCACATGGCTTGCTCAACGATTTTTCGCAACTGATACTGATTTTCTATTTTCCGTGTCTGTGAAGGGCAAAGGAACTGAACCCGGCTCTTTGTGCTTGGTAAACAACCATCTTACCACGGAGCCTTACTAATGAACTATTTATACATTATATAATATATTTTTTTGGAAAACTTTAAGGTATTTTATGTGCTCCATATTTTTATTGTTCAATATTTAAATAATGTTAGTTCTAACAGAAGGAAGCAAACTATTTCAAGAATGCTCCCGGCAACATTTTAAAATATAAATTCCTGTTAAAATGAAGTTTATTTTCATAAAGAGCAACGCATGGTGCACAAAATGAAAACCAAAGACAAAAACTACGTAAAAACTTCTTTTTTTCATATCTGAGACATGTTATCATTAAGAATATGTCCCGGAAAGTGACTTGAAAATAATATTGTACATCTAAATTTGAGTTTTAAATTACGATACTGTTTAGTAAGCGTAAATCTTCACACATTTCAGGATTCCGTAGACATTTAATAAGTGACGGCCAAAACGCTGTATGACGGTCAATATGTTTTTATGTAATCCTCAAACAAACACATGAGTGACAGTATAAAGGTTTCTTGTTTAATTGTTCAATTCTGTGCAACCCGTAGCGAACCCGTAATTCACCTTACAGGTGTAAGGCTTACAGTGCGTTTACAGGAAAAGGCCAATTCTAAATGCTTCCATAAACTTATAAGCTATACGTAAATCCGTAAAATTTATAGACAACGAAAGTCCGACGGGGAAAATCATGGTGTCTGCCATGTTGATAATCCTTTCTTGGTAAGAATTTTAGTTTAGTTTTGCCTTCGTTAATTTCTAGACCTTTATAATGTGCGGATTTTTAAAGAAAGATTTCAAAAATAAGTTTAAGTTCCTCTAGGCGCTTACATAGGATGGCAATGTCGTCTGAATATGCTAGAAACTGGTAGTTATATTTGTAGATCTATTGATAGGTATACTTCACCAGAATTTGCTTGACCGACGTCCGCCAGAAAAAGGGTATGGTTCAATCTAGAAAGTTATAAAAGTAAACGATGCTATTGGTTCGGATGTTGAGAAAGAACTATTTTCTTGTTTCACTTGCTCTACTGGCAGCCGCAATAATAGAAGCGCTCAATGTTTATTTGAATATATGCAAATATAACAAACGAAGATAAAAACTAAGGATGTACGTTGGATATAAGAAGTTCAAAAGCATCCCCGATTTTTTTTTTTTTTGTTTTTCACACTGTCCTATATGTGATATAGATATATATATTTATTTATCGGTTCTCTGGCGATCAATCGGCATGTAAAGTCTCGTGAATTATACCAACATCTCTCATGGCTCTTTCGATGATGATATTGAATAGAAGGGGTGCTAATGCGTCTCCCTGTTTTATACCGGTGTTTGAGGGGAAAGATGGAAATGTTGTTCTACCAATCTTAACTGTATTATCCGGCTTGTATAAACTTGTCGCATGATATTAATTAGTTTGTTTGGGAAACCTAGAGTTTTCATAACTTTCCAAAGTTTGTTTTATTAATAATAAATAAATACAATAGCAAAATACATTAATAATTAAAATTGTTAACAGAATTAACAAATATACACCTTTTTCTTGTGACTGTTAGCACTGTCTTCATGTCTTCAAGTTAGGCAACTTATTTGACTACAGTTAGAAATTTGTAAAATGTTGTAATTAAAAATATATATTAATTACTACAAATAAAAACAATTTGACGTATTGAGTACTTACAAGAATACAAAGGGCAAATTTTAATTCAGACGTTTAGTTAGAAAAATACTTCTTTTATAACAACGTTAACTACTTGTTAACAGTTTTGGTAAACTTTACTCTAGCTATCTATTATTATTATTATTATTATTATTATTATTATTAAGCCAGAAAAGTCCTTTTGGAGTATTCTCTCCTACTCTATACATACTAGTGATGTGCTGGATATTAGTTTTGCCAAGGCGGATCTTATTAAACGTATATCATATAGATAAATTCGAATTAGTTTTTGTATAATCTTGCGTTTAAAAATGCTCAAAGTGGAGTAAATTTTAATGTGCTGTTTAAATTGATGTTTAGTCGAGCATCACTTTATTTGCCGGTGATTTTCGAATGGTCTAGTGCAGTGGTGACCTACCCACGGCCCGCGAGCCGATAACACCTTTCGGTCCGACAATAATGTATCATTTTCATTCTGGTGTTGGAAGCGTGGAACAAGAAATTCAACCAATAGGATCGTTCTATTTTGAAAAAAACCGTACCGTGGTGTCGTAGGCGCGGTGTTACAAGCGCGGTGTCGCAAGTTCAGAAATTTCAACTCTAGCGCTGGCCGCACCGTCGTAACCATAGAAACAGATATATTTTTTCGAAATGGTGAGATCTTTAGCGAGACACTTATATTAATTTCCTAAAAAAAATTAAAAATACGTAAATTGATGAAGCGAAATAGCGACTTTTACAATATTGTCGGCTGTCATAAAGTTTATTATTATATATTCGGTTTCAAATATCTGGTCTGCAGAAATGTCATGCAGTGGGTATACTAAAAATACACCCCCAAGCAGGGGCCCATAGAATCTTTATTCTAAACTGTGATGTCAAGTAAAAAAGATTGTGTATTAAATTCTTTTCTTGTAATTGAAGTAACTGTCTGTGTTTTTTGTGTCTTATTTTTTGCAACAAGTTAAAATAATCTCCCTGTTGCCTTCTGTTTCTATGTATATATGGGACGTACCCACCATCGCTTTTCTTCATATCGCAATAAGTCTAAATATGCATAAAAAAGAGTTAGACATCTCTTTCGATTTGACGACATATTTAATGAAATTGAATAACTGTTTACTCCTAACACTTGTATAAACTTTTAGATTAGATTTGGGTTAGATACAAATATTGTCAAAACCATGAAATTCGAACTTGTAAATATAACACCACGCCTCTCACGCCTGTCGCGCCTTTGACACTACCATGAAAATGATGCATAAGTTTCAAACGGCCCGCACAAAATTTCTGTCCCTTCGTTCTTAAGTGATTTTTGAATTTACTACCCCACGTTCTCAAGTGATATTTGGAATTTCACTCCTGCTCCCGCCCTCTATCGATTTCCAGGATTTTTTCCCACTGTTCTCAAGTGATTTTCAGAATTTCTACCTCCAGTGATTAAGTGGTATCCGTATCCGCGGATCAGGACGTACATAATCCGTATCCGTATCCGCGGATCTGGCTTTTATGTGATCCGGCACATCACTAATACATACTATACATAGTAGAAATTAAATTAGCATCTTGCCATCTATTAGAGAGTTTTAAATAATTATACTAAAACTAATAATTAATGTTTGAGTCGTAGGTCTTGTTGAGTATGGTTGTGTGCGCAAAATACAAATAGGTGGCTAATTAAATATATCCGAAATTATGCAACTATCTGAAACAGGGGAAATCTGAATGTGACTACTTTTCTCTTCAAATAATTAAACAATGTTTTATTATGAGAAAATTATATTTTTCTTTATTTCCTTGTTTGCAAAATACAAAAAATTTAATATATTGTTGAAATAATTTTCAGACTTTTTGCTGCTGACCTTTAGAAAGTTTTGCCGTCCTCATGCGGACAAAAACTCGAGTATGTGAAATATTTGCTTCCCAAAAGCCATACTGAAATTACAATATTATCATCACAATAAGGGACATGTTGAAGGGTTAGAACGCTATAGATCTAAAAATATAATTCCATTTCATGAGAGTACCGTATTTTTCGGACCAGAAGACGCAGAAAAATCAACTTAAAATCGGGGGGCGTCTTATGGTCTGGAGATATAGGGTACGTTGTTGAAAAAGTGTGCGATGTTATTGTGGAATCAATTCAGAGCGCATAAAACAGAATCAACCAAGAAAATATAATAGAATTGAATACAGAATTAGCTGTCATTTCTGGAACCCTTCCAAGTCAACGACAACCCTTAGATGTGTCGATTAATAAACCATTTAATACTTTTATGCGGGAAGAGTGGAACGAACGAATGATAAGCCAAATCAAGATGTTACAGAAACAGGACTTATGAAACGGACGACAATTTCAAGAGTACCTGGGTAAAAATTCATGGGAAACTATAAAAGAAACGATTATAAATAGAATCTTTTAAGAAATGCGGTATAAGCAACGCATTGGATAGTACCGAAGATGACTTGGTTTTTGAAGAGATTGACATAGTTCAGACGAAAATAATACGAACAGTGACATTAACGAGACGAGTGTTAGTACAGAAAGTGAAGATGAACAGAATGTTGCTGGTACAAATTATCGTAATAATAAAATTTGGGTCTCATAAATTTGGGATCCGAAAAATACGGTATACATATATTTATACTTTTTAGGATTTCGTAGATATAACCAAGGAACTCTGACATCGTCCCTCAAGTGTCTGTACGGTAGATATTGTTGATATTAAGAGAGGGATATGATCGGTCGCTTGTGTTATTGCTATTGTAGCGAATATGACAAACATAATAAAACAAATGAAGTTCGAAACTAGGAACGTACGTTGGCTCGAGAAGTTCATGTACGTTATTGATAGGTTACATAGAATTGTGTGAAATAAATATGTATTTGTTTATCGGTTCTCTGTAGATCGATCGGCATCAGGATTCTCCTGAACTATTGAGAACTGACACGCTCGGATACGCAGTCTGGTGGTCAAATATTGTACTACGCGACTGTAGTACTATTTGAAATTATTACATATGTTCTGGTGTTGATTTTTTGTTAGAACGTCGATAGATACATTTTCATAAAATAAAAATGTACTGTGCTTAAATTAACCTGTTCTCTGTTAGCATATTGACAGCTGAATATTAGACAATTCAGCCATTTTGCCATGAATTACAGCGCCGCCAACGGTAATGTCACTTCTCAATACAATAATACCACACAAATGACATTTTGATACAAAATAAAGGCTCAAATAATAAATAATTAACAGTATTAAGTAGACAATGAATTTTTAAAAATAGATTACTCTTAATAGATTAGAACATATGTATCATAGCAATGTATCCATGTCATAAAAATCACAGTACTCTCTTTGTTCTGTTTATTAGAAACATTCAGAACAGTGACACCGTATTGTCCCATCCTTATTGATATGCTATGTAAGTTATGGAACTATTATAAACGAAGCTTGAAAGTCAAAGTGGGGTATGTCACACTAAAAAAATGACTACTGTAGCACAAACTGATGATACACATCTGTTAAATGCAAAGTTGCAACAAGTCATATCTCTTCTCCTGGTATTAAATGTAATAAGAATTTCACATAGAGTTACGTGTAATTTAATACAGCGAATCTAGTAAAACTGTTTGTTTCTCGAAGTGAACAAAATGTGACTTATACTAGTTTGGCTTTTACCCGCTCTTGAGAACTCTTTTGACCCTTCTTACATTCTGTGTTGCCGACCCCTGGATTAAGGGGTAACACCACAGTAACCGGTTCAAAAAATCCAATTTTTTTTATAGCTCTAAACGAACCTTTATATATTCAAAAACAGTATTCTACTAGTTATATAGCTGAAAAACATTTTTATAACGTCAAATAAGCACATAGCTTACCGCCCTCTGCGCGCTTGTTGTCATCTCTTATATATTAGTGTTACCGGTTGAAATGATGATTGGGCCTGTTACCTTTGGAGCTATAGGGCTCATAGTTTCACAGAAGATCACCAGGTAAGTTATAGATGTCTTAGTGAAATCTAAGTATTGTAAATCATGTGAATTTTGGCAGAAAAAATTCGATGGCTCCGAAATCAAGTTCTAGTGGGAAGAAAGTACTTGAGACTGCAGTATATATCGCCGTGGGCATTTATAATGATGGCTTATCGAGTATAATGAGGCTCATGGAGAATTTAGATATGAAAATTGGCTACAACTGCTACAATTTCTGCGTTGAGGCGGACGAGCGTCGTGTTCGATATTCTGAGATGTCACTGTCTGATGCTGCGAAAAAGGCTCGATTGTCAATAAAAGCATCTAGAAAGGAGGCGGAAGAGGCGAGCATCAACATGGATGGCCATATGTATGGTGCAGGCATCGCTGATTAAAGGTACATATAACATTTTTATGATTTAAATGCACATAAAACTTTTTTCGTTTACGTTTTTTCTCAAAAGTTATTCTTTTTTCAAGTTGGGCGAAATCATAACTCGAAAACTATTGCTCCGATCAGTCTCAATTTTTTTTTTTGTAGCTTTGTAAATGCAATATCTTGAGCATCACGTAGCCGTTTTTTGATTGGATGTAAACTTTTTTTTATAAACAATTATAAACAATTATAAACAACTATAAACAATTCAAAAGTGTGCCATTTCTACAAAAATCAGTTTAAATAAAAATGCCTACGTGATTCTATAGCTAATTATATGTGAATAATGAACTTTGTTTCCTTTTTGTTCCAGGTCTCATCGTTTGCGCTAAATCTTTTCGCCGGTTTATCAATAAAAAAAAAGGCTTATTTGAAGATCGGCGCTATCGCCGCCATTTTGTATGAAAATGATAATGAAAAATTTTTTTCTCATACTTCAATGTGTGCTCAATAAAGCCCTTTAACGGAAATTTCCTACTCCCGTTCCAGGTTTCCGAAAAAAATTGTCAAAAAGAGCCTTATTTTTCGACCGTTACTGTGGTGTTACCCCTTAAGCAGATGTATAAATTATAAGCAGGTCTTCCTAATATGAAGTTAGCCATTTCGTAGAGACGCCATCGAAGCCACCCAGTCGATGATTACAATATTTAACTAATAATGTTGTGGATAAACCATAATGAAAGCAATTAGCGATTTATTAATAATATTCCAGTGCACGTGGGCTGTAAACGACTCTATTTATTATCCTTATACCAAATAGATCACTAATAATCCATTTATATTCTGTCCGGCTATATGCAACCTGTACCGTGCCAGGGACGGATTTTAAGTCTGGAAAATATATTCTACACAAGGTCTGTGTATTGTCTCCATAACCAGTCGCCTATAATGCCATTATATTAAAAATTATTATGTGATGTACATACATATATTTACAAAGAAGTTTTTACGGAAATATTCTGATCAAAACCAGAGATAGTTGGGTAAGCGTTGAACTGGTAAGCAACCTAGAAAAAATTCGCGGATTGGCAAGTTTAGAGAGTAATGTGTATCGCAAAAGTTTTATATTTTTTATTGCACTGATTACAAACACAAAAAAAAAAACAACAAAGAAAAAATCACATATAATTAGTGAAAAAATTGATGTGAAGTGTGAATTTTCACACATTTCTGGGTTTTGCAGGTATTTAGTAACTGAACGATGATTATTTGGGATGCCAAAACAAATTTTATGTCAAAATATTTTTTTATGAATTTTAATTCGAATGCCTAATATCATTATTTAAGTAAAGTATTCTAAATATATGCAGTATTTTTTTTTTTTTTATACAGCAAAGTTCATTAAGATTTTGAAAATTGCACCTATGGCTTCCATTGGTTGCTTACATCATAGGTCCCGCCCTTTGATTTCGTCAAACATAGAATTAAATTATAATTGCAACACTTTCCACTGGTTATTAAATTTACGCTTTTAAAAATTAAATGCAACATTTACCAAATATAACTAGAATTTTAACAAAATAATTTAAACAAAATAAAAATGCAAAAAAAAAAACAAAAAATAAAATCAACAGGATTCGAACCCTAGTTTGCAAGTTAACTTATATTATTAAGCGTACGACAAATCCAACCACGCCACGAGAGCTACTGATGTGGTATGTTACACAACGTATTAAATAGTTAACATATTTTAGTTAAAAACACAAAAAATGCGTTATTTTCCGAAAACATAATCTGATCAAAAATTCCTGTTGTACTATTCCGGTTCACACCAATGTACATTACTTAGAATTTTTTCAGATTTTTAGTTTAAACCATCTGGGCTACAGGCTGTGGGACAAAAAATTTTTTGCACAATTTTGGCAAAAATCGCATCAAAATAATTTATTTTGCAAAAATAAAATTTTGATCGGTAATCTACGTACTAAGGGCTTTCATTTGATACCCTACTCAGAATTTTAAAAAAATATTTTTTTTTTTTTCGCTGAGCACATATTTGTTTATATTTTTAGAGGGATATGTTTAGATGTTTTAGTATTTTTCCTATGTACGGGTCAAAGAGTTGTATAAGCATGCCAAATTTCAACTCTCTAGGTTTAGCCGTTTGGCTACAATTTTTACCGAACAGACAGACAGACAGACAGACAGACAGACAGACAGACAGACAGACAGACAGACAGACAGACAGACAGACGACAAAATGACGGTATAAGGGTTTTTTGGTCATACCTACAAAACCCTAAAAAGAAACAAATTAATACTTAAGCAATTAACAGATTAAAGGCCGAAAATTTCATCTCAAAATTAAGTGGGTTATAACTTATTAGGCGGGATTTTTGCACAGTAAATAAAATCTCGGGGAGTGGCAAAAAATTCTCGCAGACCGATGCCGGTCCACGGACTAGCGGTTGGGAAACACTGGTCTAGGGACATATGTGACATGAGGCCACAGATTAAAATGACATTACAATATATTAAAATGAAATTAGTTCATAATTAAAATATTTTGAAAAGTTGATAGTATAAAATTCACTTACACAATATAAACAGTTTTCGGTCAGTATAGATCTCATTCTGAGTTTGAAGTTCTTTATGTTTAAAACCCTGATCTCCTGTAGTAAATGATTATACAGGATTGCGGCTAGATAGGTACCATTTTTTGATTTACTTAATCTTAGTTTTGGCAGCCTTAGATTGCATTTACTCCGGATATCGTAATTATGAGTAGTATAGATTTTTGCAAAGTTAGAGGGATTTTCCTTTACATATACCAAACATATGAATACAAATAAACTATAAACAGTCATTATATTCTATTTAGTGACCAATGAGCGGCAATGAGCCCTGTAGAGTGCATTGTTCACTATTCGTATTTTAAAGACGCTAAAGGAAACTGCTACCACCCCAGAGTAATATGTCATAAGACACACATGACTGGAAAGTGGCAGGGTAAAAAATGCGTAATGTATCGTATGAGACATACGATTTAAGTTTTCTGAACGCAAAATTGTTTATACTTAATGAAAATGCAAGAAAATCAATGTGCCATTCCCAATTTATATGGCCATCGATAATTAAGCCTAGGAATCTGACTGGTTCGCCAAAAGTGATGTCGGTGGCTATGTTCCGCTTTAGCGAAAATATTAAATCATAAGTTTTATTCTCATTTAGGTCTCAAGGAGGTTGGCAGCAAACCAATCTTTGGCTTTGCTCATCGATTGCATGGCTATTTGGTGTAGTTCTTTAGAAATAGGAATGTCTGGATAGTATAATCGAAGTAGGATCGAAAAGGATGATATCAGAACTGCCAGAGGAATCATATTTTGATAGATCGATTATAAATAATGTAAACAACAAAGGACCAATAATAGTTTCTTGGCCCACCCCATATTTAATGTTAGTTATCGATGAAGAAATGCCATTATTTGTTACAAAGTGCGATCTGTTTGATAAGTAGGATTCAGTGCATTTGCTACGCCACGAATGCTGTACGACTCAAGTTTTTAGGATTTTGTAGGTATGACCAAAAAACCCTTATACCGTCATTTTGTCGTCTGTCTGTCTGTCTGTTCGGTTAAAATTGTAGCCAAACGGCTAAACCTAGAGAGTTGAAATTTGGCATGCTTATACAACTCTTTACCCTCTAGCCCAGATGGTTTAAACTAAAAATCTGAAAAAATTCTAAGTAATGTACATTGGTGTGAACCGGAATAGTACAACAGGAATTTTTGATCAGATTATGTTTTCGGAAAATAACGCATTTTTTGTGTTTTTAACTAAAATATGTTAACTATTTAATACGGTGTGTAACATACCACATCAGTAGCTCTCGTGGCGTGGTTGGATTTGTCGTACGCTTAATAATATAACTTAACTTGCAAACTAGGGTTTCGAATCCTGTTGATTTTATTTTTTGTTTTTTTTTTTGCGTAAATTATTTTGTAAAAATTCTAGTTATATTTGGTAAATGTTGCATTTAATTTTTAAAAGCGTAAATTTAATAACCAGTGGAAAGTGTTGAAATTATAATTTAATTCTATGTTTGACGAAATCAAAGGGCGGGACTTATGATGTAAGCAACCAATGGAAGCCATAGGTGCAATTTTCAAAATCTTAATGAACTTTGCCATATAAAAAAAAATACTGCATATATTTAGAAACTTAAATAATGGTATTAGGCATTCGAATTAAAATTCTTAAAAAAATATTTTGACATAAAATTTGTTTTGGCATCCCAAATAATCATCGTTCAGTTACTAAATACCTGCAAAACCCAGAAATGTGTGAAAATTCACACTTCACATCAATTTTTTTAATAGTAACTTGTAAGGTACGCAGTCAAACGCTTTTGACAGATCGCATAGCGTTATTAAAATAAGTTGGGAATCGCTGGATTAGATGGTACAGGATAGATAACAGTACAGATAAAAAATCAAAAGATATCGTACAACGCTATATATTGATGTTAATAATAATAATGTGATTTATATAATTATAACTACGAATAAAGAGAATATGATTAATGCAACTGCTTAACGGCTCTGCTTTTAAAATTTTCAGTCCCTCTCTGGATTTGTTATAACAAAATCATATAAATTACAATATTAAAAATATAAACAAACTATATTTACCCCGATAAAAGCAATTAAAACAGATCATTATAAAAATATCTAAAAACAAAAATCATTATCTCTGCGCTTGGACTAAATAATTATGAACACTATTTCGCATTTCCGATATTTGTAATTTAACAGTTGCAATGACCCCAATGTTATCTGAATGTTAATTTTTCATCGTCTACGCGAGTTGTTTAACAACATAATAGACCTATACTTACTGGCTACCTCTTGGATCAAAATAAAAAAGTTGGGATCAAAGGATAAAAAACAGTGGCTATACATGCAAAGTAGATACATTCAAAATAAAAAATATATATACAAATGTAAATTTTATTTATGACTTGATTGTTATAAGCTTTTATAGGGCAGACGAAAGAAAGGTACACGATGTTTAAATGCGTCCACTTGATTACGGCCTGTCCCCTAAACTGAAGAATTTAGTGCAATATAAAAGTTTACCAACTTGAAATGTACAGTAGCCGTGACCCAAGCTTAAATACTCATTATAATAGATCCACAGCACAGGCATAATATAAGAATTAGGGTTGCACCGATTAATCGGCAAATAATCGGTAATCGGCCATTTAGCAGATTAATGTTGGTTAGTTAGTTAAAATTTCTAACGCACAGCAACATAGCAATTGCGCCCCGCTTTATGACTGATTATAATTGACTAATAATTAACAGACAAATCTGTGTTACGCGTCCCACAAATAGGAGGCTCTTCACATCGAAGGAGATGTCCATGGGTCTCCACTGTTGGTAGACACCAACAGTGGCCTATACGGCGATTTTCTCCCTGCGGTTAATGCTGCCGGAGGAACCTATAGTTTAAAGTCTCCCTTAATCTGTCTCAATTTCACATTTTGTATGCTATTCCATATATGTTGCCATTTGACACTAGGGGCCGGTTTCTGAAAGCTTAGTAAACTATAAGGTAATGGTCAACTATGGTAATAATATAACAATTCCATAAGTAACCATGGCAACCCTTTTCTATTTGGTTATAGTTAACTAAGGTTTCAGAAACCGGCCCTAAATGTTTCAGGTGTCTCTTTGCGTCACCTAAATAAGTCTGTACGGGGCGGCTTTTGCAGCTACGTCTGCCGCGTCATTACCTTTAATACCAACATGCCTCGGTATCCAAAACAGATCTACCCTCACATTCTGAGCATTCATATTGTGGACTAGCAATTGGATCTTTAGTGCTAGAGGATGCACTGGATCTGGATCTTGGATACTTTTCAAAGCGCTCAGCAAATACGTCATGATAACACTTTGCTCTGACGTATTTAGCAGATTAATCGGGTTTGATAGTCGACCATTATTATTTTTTATTATTTAGACACGTAAGACACATACGTTAGACACGTATGCTGGAGCAAGAAAACCATGGGTGACAGAAATTTGAAAACCATTGTATTCAAACGGAATAAATTATTAAAAAAAAAAAAAAAAAAAACTTAAAATTCTATTAAAGAACCATAATCCTCCAAAATATTTTCTATATGTATTTCCATCTAATCATATCAAACACAAGTGTCTGTCATGAGAGAAAATCATCTTATATTTAAAACAGGTAAAAACATTATAAATGAGTTTGTGAACAAATACTCATTTGTTCACAAACTGGCTCATATTATTTATTTAATTTGTCCAGTGACGGCTGGTACATAAGAGCTGCGGAGCTGGAGCACTACCAAAATTAAATTAATTTAAACATTTCAGACCTCTGTGAATTTTTCACTCTCTCTCTCTCTCTCTCCTAAAAATTTACTTAATTTTAAATTAAAAACCATCACTACAATTGTGCGTCGTGCGTAAAACAAATTTTTCGTCTACGTTATGATATACAGTGATCGATGTGTTGCATGCTTTGGCAGCACCATGTGTTTATTGTTTTTGCGGCGATTTTGGCGTTGAGTGGGGAGATCGACGGAATACACGAGGTACACCTCGAAGCTGCAGACGTTTGTAGTTAAAAGCTTGCGAAATGGATGTTTATCTACAGATATTTTTGTATTTTATTGCATTATTACTTGCCCGACCTTAATATATAAGGGGCAAGTATTGTAATCGCGAAAATTTTCGATGTCGAGATTTTGACGGATGACCACGTTTCATGGTCCAGGGAATTCAAAAAACCTATTTTCGAAGTGCCGTCCGTATGTGTGTGTGTCTGTGTGTATACACGATAACTCAAAAACGGTTTAACTTAAAGAGTTCGTTCTTGTACTAAAAAATTCTCCTAATAATTGGGAAGAACCCTATTGTTTTTTATGAAAATCCGAGACCGGAAACGGAAGTTATTAAACTTTAAAATTTAAAAAAATTCGTTACTAGTAAACCAAGCCTTGGACAAAAATTTATATAGAACATAATTTGATGTATTTTTGAAAATTTACCTAAAACTTTTTAAATTAAAAAAAAAAATTAAAAATATATTTTTTTTAATTATTATTTTTTTATGGGAGGGCAAGTCTAGCGAAGGTCTCTCTTCGCCACTGTTTTTTTTTATGGTGTTGTGTGCATGCAAAAAACAGTGGAATTCAAATTCTTTTAAAACTAAATTAATTTTTGAAAAATTTCAAAAACAGAAAATTGATATTACAAATGAAAAAATAAAAATGCAGGATAATGCAGGTTCTGTACAACAAATAAAAAGTTAATTTTCTTAACATTTTTGTAATAATATTTCTATATTTTATATAATTTTAATTGTAAACGCGTATGCAGTTAAAAAATGTAAATAAAAATGTCCATCTTAATAATGATTTTCGATCCCAAAAGAAAATCTCAGTTATACTTCTGGTTGCAGCACTTTAGAGGTTTCTTAGAGCCGCAACTGAATTTGTCATATTTGTTAATAAAACGAAAGTTTTAAACATATGTGGGCCGCATAAATTGCGGGTTATAGTTTGCCTACTCCTGGTATAAATCATACAATCGTATAAATAGTACAGAGGTACTACACATGTATTACTATCTGGTAGATTCTATATAAATCACAGAATCACAGTACTCTCTTTATTCTGTTTGTTAAAAACAGATGTTCAGAACAGTACCATTGTGCCCTTTGTATTCATTTTTATGCTCATGATATGCACTATGCTACGAACATATGTAAACCAGGATTAACTTCAATTAAAAATTAAGGGGCATTCAACACGAAAAACAACGTTGGACAACGGTTATATGCCATTGGAGGGAGGGACACTATTTTGGTTAATCGCACTATTTTACGTGTTCATAGTACCTACTACATAGCTTAAAAATATAACACTTTCAATTCACAATATTGTGTGCTTTTGAACTCAACTCAGAAAACAGGAACTAAACAGTTCAATTTTCAGTCGTTAGTCTACAGGAATTCAAAGAGCATCTATTACTTCCTGAGTTAAAAATAAAATTTTACTTTATTTTATTTTGCTTGTGTCTAGAATATTTTTCATTATCGTAAAGCATATTTTTAGAAAATAAAAAAATAAAAATATGTACATTTTTATTTTTTACTTTATATACGATATTGCAGCAAAGAAACGTGGGCAGACTTCTTCACCTAGGTCAGTGCTTCTTCAACTAAGGATCGCGACTCCTTAGGAATTCACTTAAATTTCTTGGGGTCGCGCTTGGGGTAAGAATTTGAAAAACATTTTTATCAAATCCGTAACACGATATTTCTTAGCGGAATCGCACGGGGTTTAGCCCCCTTCTAAGCACTCAAAAAAACACGTTTTTAAGGGACACAGTTGTCATTTAATAGGGGATACGCCTAAAATTTATATTTCTTTAAAACTACATTATTTTGATATGTTAATATTAGTTATGTCACCTAACAAAACAAAAATCACATTTTAATTAATATTATAGCCAAATTTTTTAATTAAAATATTGTAAATTTGAAATAAGCCGACCACGGTGCGAAGGTTGCCGAGTAAAAACGACTGAGTATGGCGTCAAACGATAGGGGTTTCACGTCACAGATACAGCTACAACATAATCTTTACACGTGTGTATATTGTATTGTTCGAGAGTTTTGTATTTGTTTTTAAACAATTTTTCACGCATTTATTATTAAAATGGCAGATAAAGATTTTGTTAGGGCTCAGAGTGATAATTTACCCAACATTGATGCATTTATGCTCACAAACATAAAATTTACTTTTTTCTGAAATATCGGTTTTATTTCGCCCCATAGCTTCCAGCCACAAATTTCACCTTTTCTGTTGTTTTTCACCATCAGGTAATGATATAAATTGTTTTTTTTGGATTTCTAGTTGAACTAATTGTGCACATCGGTACTGAACAATATTTTCGATTATGTTTCGAAGTACTGGGGCCTGGATCTTCCATATTTTATATATTTTAATATAAAATTTAATTCGGTAAACATGTATAAATTGTTTTTATAGAATTAAACTTTATTTTAATTAAAATCACTCTAACTTTAAATAACCTATAAAAGTTATACAAACAAATAAGTTCATAACAGACTATGTACGCTGGGTAGACTAGTAGTGTCATGCGTCAGTTAGAAGGGGTATGACGTCACACGTCGTTTTCGCGCGCTACATACATTTATGATTTTTTTAAGCCTTCAAATTAAAAAAAAACTGTTTTTATGTTTATATGCAACAAGAGGAATATGATTTGAAATTTAAAAAAATCATGCCTAGCCCCTATTGAACGTGAGCCCACCAGGCACGCAACGACTGAGTTGACTTATTCTGAGAGGGACTCAGTAGGCCAAAAATAATTTTTTGTCTTCTTGAAAACATCTTTACAAATTCAAAAATTTTAGGATTAAGATATGAAAGTCGGCAGCAAGTGACTCTTTGTTCCGGTTTCATTTCTGAAAGATGGTGAATTTTCTTGTTTAATGAAGTGAAAAGTTAAATTGAACAAAAAAAAATAGTGCTTCTTGGGGGGGGGCTTCAAGCCAGTGAGTCCTCCCTGGGTCCGGTATTGACCAATCACTGTCAAGGTAAAAGTCTTTTTAATTGAAATGCAGTATAGTATACAATACTTTATATCTTTCTGAGACATCTCATTTTTCTACATTTTATTATATTTCGCATTGATTCTGTTTTCCAAGTCTCAAGATCAGTAAGTCTGTATTGGTAAAGTTATTTTATATTTTATTTTTTAATAGGTATGTACCTTGGCCTTTTTACGTATTTCTCTTTGTGCTATGAAAGATATTTTTATTGTGTTGAATAGTTTGCCGGCAGCAATTTTCTCTAATTTCGGCGTAAAGTTTACTGTCTCATGAGAATACAAAATCCAGTAACCGTAAAACGGGATGAACTTGGTCAGTTTTTAGGAACACATTATCATATCTTTGTGAACGTTAAAAATTGTTATATTTTTTCATACTAGGACATAAAGGACGTTTAGGCGGAACTAGATTTTCAATTTTAGTAACATTTACCGAATAAGTGAGGCAAACCATAAAAGAAGAGCTAATGACAACTTACAAAAATTAAAATTTCAGTTAGTTCCGCCTAAACGTTTGGAATAGCCAATAGATATTGTAGCCCTCAAATAGCAATTTCGGTCTTTTATTTTTCGGGATTTGAGATCAAAAACTATTATTTATCAACAAAAGTGGCTTTATTGTTTTTCAAAATATTCTCCATGAAGATCAATACACTTTTGCATGCGTTTGAATCAATTTTCAAAGCACTTTTTCCACTCCGATTGAAGCATTTCCACTGCCAAATTATGTGGGGTCCAACGCGAACAAACCTTTTTGACGGCCAAATGTTCCTGCAATACTGAATGTATGCTGGTCCCACTAATACCCAAGGATACCTCAATCTCACGATAAGCCACATGGCGATCTTGCAGTATCAGTTCACGCACAGCATCAATATTTTCCGGAACAACAACTCATTTTGGACGACCTTCACGAAATTCGTCCTTAAGCGAACTACGGCCACGATTGAAGTCGGCAAACCATAGTAGTCTTTGACGGTGTTTCATCACCAAAAGTTAAGTTCATCGATGCACTGTTGTTGGGTTAATCCGCGTCGAAATTTGTAAAAAATAATCGCTCGAAAATGTTCACGATTTAATTCCATTTTTAACCGAGATGAATTTTTTCAAGTTACTGTAAACAACACAAATAACGCTCGTACATAAAAACGTTCTGAGTACGTATACTGTCAAAAATGCCAAACTTAACGATAGAAGCGTCAGTTGCCAGATGTCAGCACTAGTGGGTTTTACACGATTCAATTAATTGATCAATTAATTGAAAAAGATGGCCTTCAATTAATTGATGTGTGTAAAGTGTAAAAATTTCGTCAATTAATTGATCAATTAATTGACAAAAAATTTGATCAATTTATTTTGAAAATAGAACAAGTTCTATTTTTCGTCAATTTTTCATCAATTTTTTAGGGAATTCTAGGTATATTTTTATCTGTTAAGATATTGCCAACTGTTTAGTTGTAGCATAACCTCGAAACATATTATTTGTGTTTCAGTTTCAAATCTAACATAACCTTAAACGATGGATTTGTTCACAGCTCGTAATTTTGTGAATATTTTTTCAATATTTTCATTTTGATAAATATGTCAACATGTTTTACAGTTGGTAATGTAAAAATTTTCAAAAAAATTGATAAATAAATGATGTGTGTAAAGTGAAGTTTTTGTTCCCAAGGTTACCAATAAATTTTTCAATTAATTGACAAAAAAAACTTGATCAATTTGTTGATCAATTAATTGAACTGTGTAAAACTAACTTATGGTGTTGGTGAATACGGACATAAGAACCGTAATTCAATATTAGTGAAGTTATTTTCCTAAATATGGGTATAATATATACCTTCGCCTTTCTAGATATTTCTTTTTTAGCTAGGAAGGACATTTTTATTGTGTTGAATAGTTTGCCAGCAGCAAGACGCTCTAATTTCGGCATGAAGTTTGTCACCTAATGAGAATACAGAATCCAAACTTGAAATTTTCACCCATTTTCACCCATTCTACAAGATATTCCAAACGTTTAGGCGGAACTAAATGAGAATTTCGTTCTATTAGGTTGTCACGAGAAGGGACCTTGCTTGGATTATTTCATGTTAGACGTTTGGTATGTGAAAATTTAAAATTCCAACAGTGAAACCATGGAAACGAATGACTTATGTCAAAAATAAAATAATTTCTACAAATATTTTAATAACAAAAATATAAGTAAATGGGAAATTTGTATTAAAAATGACACAAAAAAGCAAAATATAAAGAAAATTACATTTTAAAATGATATTAACCTTAACCAAAATATGTTTATTGTAAGTATGATTTACAAAGCTTAAACAAAACGGTCAAAAAGAACGATACAAACGATGAAAGAAACTAGATTGCAAAAACTAGTTTAATTTTAACAAAAGTTTGTTGTTTCTAGTTTAACAAAATCGCCTAATCTGTATTCTTACCAGTAACTTTTTATAATATATTATTTTTTAAATTCAGTATTTTTTCTTTAAATATTTAAATATCAACTTATTACATCAGCATGAATGTGATAAATATGTGTTGCCACGTAAAAAAATAAAGCTAGAGGTGACGGTGCATGCAAACGATTTTAATGTGTGATAATGCTCCACTCTTTTAAAAACACATGGGTTTTCGTTAACGAAAAAACAATGACGTCTTTAAGAACGTTCACAACATTTGGTGGAACTCATAAGAAAAGTATCGGTGACAGCTATACTTTTTTGTTTACTTTTTTAACAACAAAAGTTCCGTTAAAAATTCAAGAACTGTGGGTTTGATAAATGTTATTCTTTGCAACAATTTTATTACAGGAAAAAATGTTACGTAGGTATCTAAAAATAAATTTGTGAAATGATGTTTTGAAATAGTTGTTAAAAACTAATGTGAAATGTGAATTTTCACCAATTTCAAGATGTCGTAGTATGAAACAACGTGTTTTGGATAATTCTTAACTATAATCACATAATAATCTTTTCATTTCCTTTTGACACTTCTAGTTATTTAAGTATTAAAAACTTTAATTTAGCCTTATAGGGGAAAAATTTTAAGATCGTAGCGCCACGCGGATTTTTTTGAAACCATTCTAAATCAGATACCACTTGACATTTACTAGTAAATAATAGCGAAAAGTGTATCAAAAAACGACAAAAAATAAATAATTGTTTGGGATTTTCTGATTTTGTGAAGTGACTTTACTTGTAAACATCTAAAATACTACATTTTGTGATCTGGTTTTAAGTTATGGCGGTTTTCCATTGTCGATTATTTTAACTATATTGGGGGAAATAATAATTCCCGTGTTGTTTACCAAGGGGTAGAAATCTACAATGCTGGGCATATAATATTGTGTGGAGTCACTGAAAAAAACAGAGAGTTCATAAAGATTTATGCATTATGCCTACAAACTTTATTACAAACCCACACACAATAACAGGAATTTTCAAGATATGCGATAATAAATACAAAATTGAAAATATTTTTTGTAGTCACTATCATTAAAATGTAATGAGCAAACTTTGATACAAGGGCTCACTTTTTTTCCAATTTTTAAATTGTTTATCTAAACATCGCGTCGATTCCTAACCTCTTGCTTTCCCAATTTTGTTTCGAACCATACGGTGTCTGATATTAGTGGAAACAAATGAAACGATATTTCCGGGTTTCTTCTTTTCAATGAATTGCACATAGGCACACAACAATATGTATTATACATTTTTCAATGATTATAATAAAACTTTAAAAACAAACTTCATACAAAACCAATACACAAAACGAAATGTTATATGATGTACACAAGTTCATGAAACGCTCACCAGATGGTAGGGTGCTTAGCTGCAAATCCCTACACCGCAAGGTAGAAAGGCGTCAGGGTTAAGTCAGGGTTAAATTATGTAATAGAACAAAAAAAAAACACATTTCAGGATTTTGTAGGTATTTAAAAGCAGGGCTTCGAACCGTTATTTTTTTCGTTTCGGTTTTTGTTCCGGTTCAATTAAAAAAAATATCAGTTCGGTTCCGGCAAAAATAACGGATTTTTTCGGTTCAGTTCCGAGTGATACATTTTTAAATGCTTTTATTTGTATTAGAAATGTATTTTCTACTATAATTTAGAAGAACATTTTATTTCTTATTTTGTAATAAACATAACAAGACCGCTGCCAGGGGGGGGTCTGGGCGTTTAATCGCGTCCCCCCGAAATAATATAAGCGTATTTTTTTTTTTAATTTATCATTTAAAAAAAATACGATTTTTTTCTGCTCATCAGTTTAAAAAATATTCTAAAATAAAATGTATTTTATATTTACTCCCATAAACATTATCTGAACCGAAATAAACCGATTTTTTTTTCGGTTCAGCTCCGATTTTCGTTCCGACAAAAATAACTGTTTTTTTCGGTTTTCGGTTCAGTTCCGGTTCGAATCCCTGTTTGAATGTGTAAGATGCCAACAGAATGCTGGATATCTAGGACAATATTTCTTCTATAATCACTTCAAAATCAACAGTCTTTTGATAATCATTTTTGTTCGTTATTTGAGTACTAGGAACTTTCCCAATTTGGGAAAATTTCGTCACAATAAAATTTTAGTTATAAAATCCCAGGGAATTTTTCAACATTTGCTTCATATCTAATAATAAGGAATAAAATAATTCAAACAATAGGTTGAATCATAACGTATAATAGTAGGCGAAGCTTACACACATGAACTCGATTCTCAGCTGTTAAATTTTTTATATTATATTTTTAATTTCGAAAGAAGCTATACTTTACCTTAAGTTTAGCCTGACTTTATTTTTCAGATTTTTATGCCAAACTCTGGGTTATAGGTTGGCGAAAAAAAAAAATCATATTTTTGCACATTTTTAGGATACAGACAGACACACAAAACAGACCCGTTCCGAAACAGGGTGAAATTGGTGCAATGAACTCGGGCTTTATAATTAAACTGGTGTTCAGAGAAAATTGGAAATATCAATATTGACAACATTTTTTTACTACTCTTCAAGTGTTTATCAGTTAACTTTTTATATTTACATAAATCCTATACCTCGGGCCCGTAAGTTGTTAAGAAATACAATAGTTTAAATACACAATTTTATTGTTCTTTCATACAAATTCTGATAAATTTGTTTAAGAACCGTATATGTGATATACAGAGACAGATCAATGTTAGGTAAGGCGGAATAAGTACAATAAAGGCAAATTATATTTGATATTTGTTTAATAATATGCATCTTTTATTGTACTTATTCCACCTCACCAAACATTGTCACAATAAAATAAAATAGGTATATCGGTTATTGAATTTATATTTGAATATATTATGAATAATATTTTAATTTATTATAATAGTAAAAACTAGAACATGCTTGTAACAAATTAATAAAGTATATTTGATAAATCTTTTCTTTTTTTTTTAATTTTTATCAAATTCCTTCTTATGGGGACGCATAACCATATGGTTTTTTATACAAAACAATCTAAAACAAAATTAGTAGCAAGCTATACATCAGAATTTGCAGCGAATTTTCATCTATCTAATAGGATATTTGTTACAAATATGTTTGTAGCTATTTTGTTTTATTGTGAAAAGTACTTGTAGTTATTGTACTTAGGCCCGGCATTTCCAACCATAGATAAAATTGATTTTCAATGGGATAAGTAGTTATCAAGGGAATAAACGATTTTTTGCGTATTTCCAATTATTTATCTATATAGTAACTAGATTATCCACAGGATAAGTTATTCCCACCGTGTAGGTACTGAAAATGTTATCCATTGGATAAAAATGACAGATTTTGACAGATAGGTGTAAAAAACATTTTATTGATAAATATATGTACATAACATAAGGAGATATACGTAAAATATATAACAGGTATTATGTACATACAGTCTGTTCCAAACGGTTAAGCGGAACTAGATTTTGCAATCTAGTTACTTTCATCGTTTAAATCGTGCCTTTCGGCCGTTTTGTTTAAGCTTTGTAAATCATACTTACAATAAACATTTTTTGGTTAAGGTTAATATCATTTTTAAATGTCATTTTCTTTATATTTTGATTTTTTGTGTCATTCTTAATACAAATTTCCCATTTATTTATTTTTTTGTCATTAAAATATCTAAAAAAAATTTTTAATTTTGACATATATCATTCGTTTCCATGGTTTCATTGTTGGAATTTAAAATTTTGACATCCCAACGTGAAAAATGAAATAACCCAAGCAAGGTCCCTTCTCTTGACAACCTAAAAGAACTAAATTCCCATTTAGTTCCGCTTAACCGTTTGGAAAAGACTGTATTAGACATACCTATACTTTTAAAACATATTGCATACACCTGTTTCCATTATGTAATATAAAAATAAATTCTAAATAATTTAGTAATCTACTTTAATTTATACTGAAATAAAACAAATTGTGTCGATTATTTTTAGATAAATGTATACATTTATTGTTAAAGAAGGAAATCATGGATTCTGATTTTGAAGATTTGCTAGCAGACGATGATGAAGAAATTGTAGACTATTTGGAACGTTCGTGTTCGCTTAGCGAAAAATGTATTTAATATCCTGTTCCACCAAATATTCCACCAAATACTCCAACAAATTTTTTTAACCGTATTTCATTTTCAGTGTTTTTGCATTTCTATTCTGTCCGCAGGATGCAATGAACATAATACTTTTTTTTTCCAGGCCTCTTGTTTATCGTTTAGATCTACAGCGTCAGTAGCTCTATTTTCTATAACATTTTTACATTTCAACACAAGAAATTACAAGTTGCATTGTTTCCGAAATATTGAAATTTGCGTTTCTTGGGCGTTTGTCGCATATTTTTCTGTACAAAATTCAACAAAACTTCGATGTTTTTAGATTATATCTACTTATTTTGACAGTTGTACCTATTTCTCTTTTATTTGTGCGAGTCGCGTATATGTCTCCTATGTTTAACACAACGCTGCTAATACCAACATAGAAAAACATCGTAAAATATTATTATTTATTATCAATTAAAATAGTTATCTACGTGATAACTAGAGTTGGAAATACAGAAAGCAATTTTTCCTAGTGAATATCAAGAGGATACTATTATCTCATTGATAGTTAACTGCAGGACGGAAATACAGGGCATTAGAAGTCTAATTTTTGTCACCATTTTGAATCTGCCGGGATTCTCAATGTAGGTGCTGCGGGTAAAAATGATTTATTTTTCGTATAGAACACGTGCACCAATTGGCATTCCATTATCAAGTATAATATTTTTCGACAATGATTCGAAACTAATCGTATTGAATTTTTTTTTACGTAGTATTTGAACATTTCTACAAAAAACTATATAAATATAAAAGGTATTTAAAACTCTTTAAAGGTATTCAAAAATTACAGAACATTGTTGTCTGATATCTATTATTAAGCTACTGAGCGAAACCATTTTTATTAAAAATAATTCTACAATTAAAAATAATAAATTCTGTATAGATTGTTACTAATTATATTTCAGATTGTTAGTTTTGTATAAGAAATCTCTGGGGCTTATACGTAGCATTAAAGAGCAGTAACATATAGTTTCCTGACGCATTATTGTATTTTTGGATTTTTTAAATTTTAATGATAGACGGCACAAAAATTTTGCACCCGAGCGGCGATAACCCAGGAAACAGACCTGACACAAAGTTAGAATTTTTTGTGCACCGCAATAATAGATATTTGCATCAGACGGAAGCTAGACAGACACATAAGGGACGGTAGGTATAAGAGTTTCTTAATTTTACCTATAAAATCCTAAAAACAGTTGAATATCCGTTGTTAAATTAAAGTTCTAACAAAGCTGGCAATGAAAAACACGTAGTCTAGTGCAATAACCGATTTTTTATTCATTTTGTCGCTTATGTTTTTTTACCAAAACAAAACAAGACTTGAAGTTTAACGGCCAACAACTGCAGCAGACGGGCTAACGTCGCCGGGATGTTATTTCCGTGTCTCGCCTACTACCAATTCTAAATAAGTTAAGTTTATCATTAAAATTGCCATTACCAAATGCTTCAACATTATCAACCAACAGTCAACAAAAGCTGTTAAGCACATAAACAAAACACATGTCAATAACGTACAAAGGATTGTTTTGTTTCATTGTTTATTTGTTTTCAAACATTATCATTGCCACTTTTGCGTAACTATCAAATGGATAAAATAATGATTTTGGCATCTTACCAGAAATCCAAGTATTTCAACTGATACGAGTATTCAGTGTTCAGTGTCAAGATACCGGAAAAAAATCTTCCGCAACGTTTCAGTAACAAAGAAATTCAATAAACAGGTTTCGTGTACCAGAAACTTTAAATTTTGTCGTAGTTACCAAGTAAAATCAGTCTATGATACAATGTTTTGATTGACATATGACTAAACAAGAGTAGTACAAAAGTAAAAGTATATTACTTAACAGTAAATAAACATCTATGAATGAAAAATTAACACTTAGTGCTTCATCTTAGTAGAGGAAATGTCAGCGACAATTAACCTATTAGCAATTAGATTAAATTTAAGTGGTGATTTAAAATAAAAGGTTCACTGTCTTTTAACACACCAAATTGCTGACGAATAACATAACTCTATTTTAAACTAACAGTATATTATAAAAGAAACATATATTGATTTTCACTCACCTAAATTTTCAGCTATCGCAAAATCCACAAGGTAAACACAACACACGAAAAATAATAACACATTACACACATATACAACACATTCCGCCATTTTCAGAACAACACTGAAGAAAATTCTGAATTCTGTATAACATTGTATGGTTAGTAATGCAGGTTAGGTGGGGGAGAAATGTATAACCCAGAGCCATCTAACGGATAAAATCCACAGCAGTGGTCGGTAAAAAGTATTTCTATATTTTGAAATTCACCGCGTTTTTCAAAATTATTTAATTTATAATAAATAATTGACATACGTTGTTTTTGTAGTGTCAAAAGTAATTAATATATTATAATTTTATATATACATCTTTTTATAACAGTAAATTAAGCAAACCTATATTAATCATGCATGTTATTGATCCAACAAAGTTTATTCAGTTTAGAAAAATGGAAACATTTGATGAAATAGATAAATTATCAAGATTTATAGTATGTGCAATACAAAGAGAATGTAAAACATATGAGAAGATAATAGATGAAAATTTTTGTATTTATTATGTAAGTAGCAAATCAGATATAGTGTCAGACAAAAGTTAAACAACTAGTATTATGTTATAACTAGGGATTGCAATTCCAGGCAAGTATTACAATACCGGGATTTTGGGATTAAATATATTTCATCCCGGGATCCCGGGATCCCGAAATTATATATATTGTGTGATTTACGAGTATTTGCTTAAAAACGAATGCTAACGTGTATAAATATTTCAGTAATTATTTTTAGTCTTTCATATTTTTTTAAATTATAAAATAGGTAGTTTGGTTAATTAGTATATTCTGTCTCATTTTGTAATGCGTAACTAACAGGGAAAGTTCATTTTTTACCGACCGTCAACATATATAAGGGAGGTATTGTGATCATACCGATTTTGACATTTTGAGATTTCGATGGATCTCCACGAATTGAGGTCCCTACATAACGTTTTGACTATTTTTAGCATGATGTCTGTCTGTCTATCTGTCCGTCCGTCCGTCTGTCTGTCTGTCTGTCTGTCCGTCCGTCTGTCTGTGTACACGTGCAGAGCAAATTCGGCTGAAAGGATATTTATGAAACTTCATATTTAAGCTTCTGCCATCAATGGCACGAGTTGATCAACTTTTGGTAAAAATCGGTTAACTAAAAATGGGAGTTTACTCGTGTCGATTAAAGATTTTTGTGAATATTTCACAACAAAAAATATTTCGAAAAAATTTATTGAACAAAAGTTGTTATAAAAGCAATAATTAATAACTTTTATTTGAGACGATTTTTGCTAAAACGAAAAATTTTGAATAATTTTTGTAAAATTTTTGGAAACTATTCTGTCTCAATTTATTTCTTTATTTGTAACGTTTCCATGGTCATAATAAATAATATCTCTGTTAGAAAATATTGGGCCAAGTTATTTGTACTCTGCTGCGAGAATGTATTTTATATAAGTACTTTATGATGGCGGTCGGTCCTGTGGTGGCCACAGCTGATTTTTATGTTGTGTATTGACAATACCTTTATAATATTATCATAGCATTGGTTCACACGGATATGCCAAAGTTTGTTTACACCACAACAATTACCAAAGTAACCAGATCTAGTTTCGTATTACAAATTAAGACGGATAATATAACCAGTTCACTTTTGCAAGAACAAACTAAGAGGAAGTTTTGTTGAATAGTTTGCACCTTTGAAACTGTATGTCATGTTGGTATTAAAAAATGTCACTTTTTTAAAATGTCGATCCATAACCACATCTATAGCGCGTTCAAAGGTGAGTTTGCAGTATAGCTCTTATGGCAAATGGGAGCGGTGGTGCCAAATGTTGTAAAAGTGTCAAATGTGTCAATTATAATAATATGAAAAACTCGTATGATTTACAAAAATCAACTCTTATAAAACTCAAAATAACACTCAACAAAAACAAATGGCCATTTGTAGAATACTGCGTCTTCACAGATCAGCGCGCTTTAGAGCTGGCAACGTCGACAAGCAAGAAAAGGATAGCGTCATTGTGTAAACCCATTAGAGAGTATGGAAAAGAACTACTCCATGTGCCCTGTACTGCAAACTCACATTTGAACGCACTATAGTTTGTTCTTACAAAAGTGAACTGCTTATAGTATTATCTGTCTCATTTTATAATACGTAACTAACAGGGAAAGTTCATTTTTTATGTTGTATATTGACAATACATTTATAATATTATCATAGTATTGGTTAACACAGATACGGCAAAGTTTGTTTACACCACAACAGTTACCAAAGTAAGCAGATCTAGTTTCGTATTACAAATTGAGACGTATAATATGTAAATATTTTAAAATAATAAAAAATATATACCTACCCTATTGTGTTTTAATTATCTTATGTTCTTAATTATATTTAGCAATCATCAAGTTATAAATAAATATATAATAGACACTGTATTTTTTCTTCACTTCTTTTATTAATTACTAGATGTACATTTCGACAGCCAGTGGCGCACCCAAGAATTTTTGTTGGGGGGGGAGGGCGGAAGACAAAATTATTTAAATTATGAAAATATAAATTGATGATCTAAAAAAAGGTCCACCCTCTCTTCTGAAATACAAGTCTTAGAGGACACTCTGAAGCTTCGCCATGAAAAGTACAGAAAGCAACTACGACAGAATTTTCTGATCATCTTTCAATCGAGTATTCGACCCATAGAATGCCCTGCCCAAGAGCGCCGTGTCAGCATCGTCCATCAACTCCAAAGTCACGAATAGTCCTTTACTGAATTTGTAAACTCAGATATTATATGTAGTATGTCATCTACATATAATGTTTAAGTATGTTCTAATATATTTGTATTTCTATTGTACTCTTGAGCATTACAAAATTTTTAGCTTCTGCTCTTTATTTGTAATAATAATAATAAATTCGTGTTGCTTAGCTTTTGTCTGACACCATATATCATATTAGTAGCAAAATACTTATCGGATTATAATTTTAGACCCAACTCTTGATTCTAAATCCAAAATGGGGTATTCTTCCAGAAGGTGAACTCGATCGAGCAAAAATATTTACATTCATAAAGTCGTGCGTAGATAATTTAATGAAAGACCGCACATTTCACGAAACACTTCGATGTCAATTTGCATTTATGCTTCGAGCATCTGGTAAAACTGAAATGATACATTCTCAAAGAGAAGAAACATATAAATTATTAGCTCCACTTAAATCAGATATTATTGATGCAGAATTTAATGTAGAGGATAAATTGCTTGGACCAAGACTTTATAAAAAAATTATTATCTATTGCATAGTTTTATCCGGTTTGGGCAATCCGCTGGATCCAAATGTAATGAGAGAAGCTACATTAGCTTTAGAAAGTATAATGGATGAAGAGGATGTTTTCAAATTTATACAACGCACCAAAGAAGAAAAAGAAAATCACTTACATTACTTATCTACTGTAGTTGCTGGTATCCGAATTTTTAATATGATGTCTGGCCAACTATCTTTTGGAGTTGTAGATTGTAAGTAAAAAAAAAAAACTGTGAAGAAAATATGTAGTCCTTGTGTCAATTTCAGGGCCTTAAATCTCTTAGATAGAACCTGAAAAATATTTCATATATTAACATAAAAATTATTTAGTACTAACAATTTCAGATTTTTAGAGTTTTGTAGTAGAGATGGGCGTTATTTGTGTCACGTTCACGCTCACGAGGTTGAGTAATATCTCACGCACGCTGGATAAATAAATTTCACGTCACGCACCTTCTCGACTCATGATTATAAAATTTTTCTTTACGCACGTAATGTTTCTACAACGGGTCATATGGCGATTATATTCACGGAGGACCAAAAAGTGTTTTAACTAGAGATTGGAATTTCGGCTCAGTTTGCGGAACCGGATCAGTGGAGGTCGTTCAGTTTGTTGAGCCGGTTCATTGATCCGGTCAGTGATTCGGTTAAGTAAACATGTTTCCAAGACACAGGTCGGTCGTTAGTTCGTAGGTAGAACGTCGCTTAGAGCCGGCTCTTGCTTAGAGCCGGTTCTTGCAATATATGAACTGTAAACATGATCCCGAGACACAGGTCGGTCGGTCGTTCGGTCGTAGGTAGAACGTCGCAAGAGCCGGCTCTTGCTAGAGCCGGTTTTTGCAATATATGAACTGTAAACATGATCCCGAGACACAGGTCGGTCGGTCGTTCGGTCGCAGGTAGAACATCGCTTAAAGCCGGTTCTTGCTTAGAGCCAGTTCTTGCTTAGAGCCGGCTCTTGCTTAGAGCCGGTTCTTGCAATATATGAACTGTAAACATGATCCCGAGACACAGGTCAGTCAGTTGTTGGTCGTTCGCTCGTAGGTAGAACGTCGCTTAGCCCCGGCTCTTATCTAACATTATTGAAACAAACAATTCACTTTATGTAGCTACTGTATTTTAAACCAGATGTGTTAAGTTAATGGCGATGTTTATTGCCCTTCTAAATCGGACATCTGGGATTTGGGCAATATTTTTCATATTTTTATATAGTATGGTTGTAAGAAAATACAGACTAAGCCTATTAGTTTCAAATAAACTGCCCTACAAATTGATGACAAAATACACTTTATGATAATACATTACAAGCCGAGTTCTCGCGAAGTTCAACATGACATCGATCCAGATCCTTATCACTCCGGTCACAGCTCACAATAGCCCGACCAATCGTATCCTTGAAACTTGAAACTATACAGTGAGCCGTGAGCCGGCTCATTTCAATTTGGTGAACCGTGTCACTTCGGCCAGTGTACTGAACCGGCTCAGTGAGCCGGTTCGTTCAAGAAAGACCCATCTCTAGTTTTAACGAAACCCAAATTATATTTTAAAAAAACTGTGGTCACTACAGGACCGACCGCCATCACAACAAAGTGACGTTTAATTTATGTTGCTTTATCAAAAAAATTGATGTGAAGTGTGAATTTTCACACGTTTCAGGGTTTCGCAGGTATTTAATAAGTGAATGATTATTTGGGATGGCAAAACAATTTTTTTGTTAAAATAACTTTTTGTTAATTTTAATTCGAATGCCTAATACCAATATAACTAATATTTAGGTTTCTAAATATCTGCAGTATTTTTTTTTATATAGCAAGGTTCATTAAGATTTTAAAATTGCGCCTATGGCTTCCATTGGTTGTTTTAAGTGTTAAGTTCCGCCCTCTGATTTCGTATACATTGAAATATAGAATTAAATTATAATTTCAATACTTTCCACTGGTCATTAAATTTACGCATTTAATAATTAAATGCAACATTTGCCAAAACATAACTAGAATTTTGACACAATAATTTAAACAAAATAAAAATGCAAAAAAAAAGAACAGAAAAAATAAAATTGCGACAGAAAGCGAACCGTAGTTTGCAACTTGGGAAGCGAAATGTCTAACCACTACACCATGAAGGCATACTGGTTTATTATCTTACATAACATATTAAATATTTACATCCTCAACCAAAAAAACACAAAAAATGCGTTATTTTCCGAAAACATAATCTAATCAAAAATTCCTGCTGTACTATTCCGGTTCACACCAATGTACATTACTCAGAATTTTTTCAGATTTTAGTTTGAACCATCTGGGCTACAAACAATCGCGTCAAAATAATTTATTTTGCAAAAATAAAATTTTGATCGTTAATCCACGTACTAAGGGCTTTCATTTGATACCCTACTCAGAATTTAAAAAAAAAATTTTTTCGATGAGCACATATATGTTTATATTTTTATGGGGATATGTTTTCTAGATTTAGTATTTTTCCTATGTGCGGGTCAATGAGTTGTATAAGCATGCCAAATTTCAACTTTCTAGGTTTAGCCGTTTGGCTACAATTTTTACCGAACAGACAGACAGACAGACAGACGACAAAATGGCGGTATAAGGGTTTTTTGGTCATACCTACAAAACCTTAAAAATGTCTCAAATAAAAGCTGTTAGTTATTGCTTTTATAGCAACTAATTTTTTTGAAATATTTCTCCGTTGTAAATATTCGCAAAAATCTTAAAACCGAAACTCTGCTTTCTAGTAAACCGATTTTTACCAAAAGTTGATCAACTCGTGCCATTGATGTCAAAAACTTAAATATGAAGTTTCATAAAAATTCTTTTAGCCGAATTTGCTCTGCACGTGTACACGGACCGACAGACAGACAGACAGACCGACAGACATCATGCTAAAAATAGTCAAAACATTATGTAGGGACCTCAATTCGTGGAGACCCATCGAAATCTCGTAATGTCAAAATCGGTATGATCACAATACCTCCCATATATATGTTGGCGGTCGGTAAAAATTAATTTAAAAAATACGATTTACCCAGAAATTAACCAGAGTTAGCACCAGATGTTTTGGAATCGCCTCATTGTAGCCTCTACGTTCAAATGAAGCATCTTCATAGCAATTTAGAAGCTGACGGCGTGACTCCAGCGTTCACACGTGACGATGTCGGATGGGCTGGTTTGGTGTGTTGGCGCCAACTATATTTGGGACCTCCTCCGAGGTTGGAGACCCGTTGTGCTCAGCACGTCGGATATTCCTGTTATTGACATTTCTTCTTTCTAGTCGTTTTCCTCAATATTGAGAAGTCGTAACCCGTGTAGCTACAGAGTCAGCTTGTATGTACAATCTCGCACGATTTCTGCCGGTCTTCTGCATTTCTGAGGTTGACTTCTAGTTTAGTCTTATAGTCTTTTATTTGGTCTATTTGGTAATTTTAGCCTGGATGACTAGAATTTTTGGATTTTTTCTAGGTTGTTAAACGTCCTGCGTGACACATGACCAAAATACTGAAGGATTTTTTGCTGAACGCGCGTGATAAGCCTGCTTTGAATTTGATTTTCTTCTATAATTGAAGCATGAGTACGCTTTGCGATCCAAGGTATTCGCAACATACGCCTCCAGCACCATACCTCTAGCTTACTCTTTTCTGTTGCTTTCAATGTCCAGGATTCCACAGCATAGCGGGAAATTGGAAATACCAGAGATTGGACTAGTTTAATTTTTGTCTTCAACGTGATGTACTTGTCTTTTCATATACTCGTTAGTTTGGTCATAGCAGACTTGACTAGCGCAACACGATATTTTATTTCCTCTGTGCATCTACCCTGGTTTTAAATATCAAATCCCAGGTATGTGAAACACTCCACAATATTTATACTAAACAAATGAGTAACGTTAGTAGTGGGCCAGCGGTTAGTGATCATTAGCTTAGTTTTTGATTTGTTTATTCTCAGACCTAGTTTTTCGCTGGCCAACTCAACTTAGTATCATGTTTTTAATTTCTTCATCATCTTTAGTAAGAAACGTGGTGTCGTCCGCATAACGAAGGTTAGTTATTTTACGACCACCAATAACTACACCTCCATACCATTCATCTAGGGATTTTCTCATAACATATTCCCCGTAGATATTAAATAATAGTGAGGATAATAGTCACCCCTGTTGCATACCTTTGCTAATTGGATGAGATTCTGTCGTCAACCCTCACTCAGATGTGGCAGCTTCGTAGAGTTTTTCATTATCAAAATGAGATACTCAAACGTCCATTTCTCACAGTATAGTCCACAATTTGCTCCACTTAACACAATCGAAAGCTTTAGAATAATCAAGAAAGCACAAATAGGTGGGTACACTAAACTCCCTGGTTTTCTCAATAATTTGTCAGGGATTCATATTTTGCTCTCTCGTGCCTTTAGTTCGGGTGGTATTTGACATTCAAGGTAATTTTTCAGTCTTTCGTGAAGGATGTTAAGCATTATTTTGCTAGTGTGCGATATGAAAACTATCGTGTGATAATTCTCACATTTCCTTCTGGAACATTTTTTGTGGAAGTTGATGAATATTGAGTCCAGTCCATCGGCCATTTTCAAGTCAGTCACATTTTATAACGGGTGCCGTCATAATGGTGATTCCTTCTTCACCCAGTTCCTCGACCATTTCACTGGTTATGTGGCCATACCCACTGGTTATATGGGTATAATGAAGGAATAGGTTATTCTTAAATCGTCGTTTTTCCCCTAGTTTTAAATAAATCAAAAAGTGCAGGGACGTTTCTCGTTTAATAAGTTAACGCATCTTCAGCCCGTGACATATAGTCACATCCATAAAATGATGATGAAGAATAAAATTAAAAAAGTCAGGAAAATACAAAATAGCCACGTCAGCTGATAACATCGAACGTACAATGTATTCCACATCAAAATATAAAAATGTATGTCAAATTTAAAAATTAAATAAAGCCTTCTTATTTAACTGCCAAACTCAACAGATTGATTTTTTGTTGTTGTATTTTGTGTGTTATATTTGTTTTGTTGTGAGGAAAAAACCTATACTCCTCGATGTTTCCAAACATTTATCTTTTTGTGGATGTGACTCGGGCTGAAGATGTATTAACTTATTAAACGTGAAACGTCCCTGCATATTTTGTTTAATTTAAAACTCTTAAAAACGACGATTTAAGAATATTTAATGAAATTAGGTACTTGTACAGGGTGGGCAAAAAGTCCCTTTCCGATTTATAACTGTAATAACTTTTAAACGAAGTATAAAAATTAAAACAAAATAATTACCAATTAAAGTTTACTTCATTCATTTTTTTTTTTTACATTAGGTGTGAGAAATGATATCGGTTAAATGTCCACCATTCGAATAAATGCACGCGTCGGCTCTTTTTATTGCATTTTGCATCACTGTTTGCAGTGTGACCGGTGTAATTTGAGTAGTTTTCGTTCGAATGTTGTCTTTCAGCTCCTGTAGAGTCCTGCTTTGTTGAAATAGACCTTTTCCTTCAGGTAGCCCCACAGAAAAAAGTCTGGAGGCGTTAGATCAGACGATCGCGGCGGCCATCTCAAGTCACTGTTTTTTTGAGATGACACGATTCTGAAACTGTTCTCGCAACAAGTTCATTGTCTCACGAGCGGTGTGGGACGTAGCCCCATCTTGCTGAAACCATATGCCATTGTTGTTATCCTCTCGCAAGAGTGGAAAGACGAAGTCCTGAAGCATTGTTCTGTAGTGATCTCCATTGATTGTAACGGGTCATAAATCTTGCGCGAGGTTCTGCCACACCAAACGGTCACACGAAGTGGGTGTAATGAACGTTGGTGGAGGTTTTGGGGATTAGGTGTGCCCCGAAACCTGCAGTTTTGCTTGCTCACAAATCCGCTCAGATGAAAGTGTGCCTCGTCGGACATCATTAAATTTTCCAAAAAATGTTGGTCATCAATAATGTGACCATTTTCGTTCGATCTGCAATGGTGTATTGTTTCATATTGTAATCTCCCAAGTTTAATGTCTGAAATAAAAAAATAAATAAATAAATAAAATATAATGTTCACAAATAAAAAAGTTATTATTAAGTTATTATATATCTGCAAGAGACTTTTTGTCCAAGCTGTATTTAATTTATTGCTTTTGCTTTTAGCGATTTTGATTTGATGTTTGTCGAATAATGGGGGTTAATTCATCGGCGATCTTATATAAAGCGACCAGTTGTACAGACCGGTATATTTTTCCATAGTAATTCATCCATGGTTTAGCTGGATGGTGCTGAATTAAAATTTTTAATTATTATCCGTGAAGCAGGAGATATGTTCAACCAAGCTTGCATCCAGGAATATTTCTTGGAAGGGGGCTTAGAAGACAAAATCATTTTAAAGGGTAGTAATTGGGAATTACTCGGAAATCAAGAAGGCTATTGTACGGGTTGCGGACTGCAATAAAAAACAATCAAATCAGCTGACAAGTTTCGAATAAGTTTTATTCTTCATCAGAACTACAATAGATACATAAATACATAGTATAAGTAGCAGAAAAACAATAAAAATTGTAAGAAAAATGGAATTAACAAAAATAATGAAAAAATAATAATAACAACATAGAATATAAGCATACCTGAAGAAGAACATTAAAAGTCATAGTCAGACGTAAAAGAGTGCATGTTAAAAAATGTAGTCATAATTAATAAAAAAATAAATAAATAAATACAATATAAAAACAATGGTCACAATATAAAATAAATTAAAATACAATACTGAGCTACTACTAAGGTGCCTATACGTCCCGAATTTCCGCCTTGAGTTTAGAATTTTTTCAGAGGCAATAATTGTCCCGAATTCGGTATATTTGTCCCGAATTCGGTATTTTTGTCCCGAATTGTCCCGACTTTTAGAAAAGGTACTGATTTTAAATATTTATTTTTAATATACATATTTCAAATAAAATTATTTTTACAAAACTTGAACTAAAAAAAATCTACCGAAAGGGTATTTTCCTTGATGTACAGCTTTTGGACAAGTGACAAGACTCAACTTGATGTAGACACATTAAAAGCAATATTTCTGATTAAAGTAAATTATGAAGAAAACTGTGCGGAATTTTATAAAATGCTTCAATGCAAAAAAGACTTACTCATAAAGATCCATAGCTCGGAAAAATATAAAAAGTTTTCTACTGAGTAATATTAATGAATAAATTCCGATTTCATTTAAAAAATGCTGTGATTTTAATAATGTTCCTTTTAATAATATAAGTTAATTATCTGTGATTGGAAATTTTATTTATTATAAATTATAATTATTTATTATATATAATTGGTATTAAAAAATAAAAATGAATTAAACAATTATAATTGAATAATCAACCCCCCCCCCACTCCTCCGTCTATGAGCTTCAGTCCCGAATTGTGAACTAAAAAATATGGTCACCTTAGTACACTACACATACAATAAACACATTAAAAATTACAATTACAAAAGTAAAAAAGCAGTGCAATGAGTGGTATCGAAGATCGAATGATAAAAACGTATGATGTGGCAAAAGCTAAATCCTGTAGAGACGAGGTAAGGGATATACTTGGTTCAATGAACTGTGGAACAACCAAGGATATGCACAGAGAAATAAAATTCAAATGACAGAAAAAAGCGGTAGCTAGCTATCTATCAGGGTTGCCAGACGTCCCGAATTTCCCGGGACTTCCCGCTTTTTGAACAAAAATAGAATGTCCCGCGCGGGACAGTAAAAATCACGAATTAATCAAAAAAAATTGTCTTGCTCATCAATTGGGAGTGAGGACCTCTTTGCTCATCAGTTCTATTTTGGGAGTGAAGACCTTTTTTTTGCTCATCAGTTCTGTTTTGGGAGTCAAGACCTTTTTTTTATCACTTATATTTTGACAAAAACACGTATAAACCTCGTGTTTTAGTGCTCTTGAGAGTGGCTCAAGCCCATGCCTCCCCCCCCCCCCCTTTTCCTGCAACAGTTTTCCTTTTATGCCTGCAAATAATATCGATCAACAAAAAAACTATTTTTTTTGTATTTTTAGCTGTTTAACAATGTAAAAAACCAGTTAGCGTTTTGGTAAAAATAATTAAATAACAACCGGTTAGAGCGTACCGGTGTGAACCAACTCCAAGTCAAGCTCTAGTAATTCGCCATTATAAATACCTACCAAACCTTGAAATGTATGAAAATTCATACTTCATAAACAGTACGATCAATAATTCTTGAGCGTTAAATAATGGTACACAATGGGTTTTAAAATATCAAAACTGTTAGAGTACAGTTCATAGCTGAAAATCATAATTTAACAAAGAACCAATCATATTACTTCGTTGGCCCGAACTCACCCGAGGATCAACGAAAATCTGTTGCTAACTTAATATGTGTTATCAACTCATTGGCGTGTACAGAAGAACAGTGTTCATTTAATAATTAACTCGTATAAGGTAATAAAAATAGAATGTACACCTATATGACATGTCCTTGGAAATAAGTTTGATAACTTCATGTTTCTGTCAAGTATTACATGACTTTCAGGAATTAATGATCGCATTGTACATTATTTGCTATTTATTTCAGTGTTGGGTTCTATATATCAAGCACTGTTCATGACCGATACAGCATTACAAAAAGAATTAGTACAATTAATGGAAAAAGTCAATATCTTAACAACTGCTATTGAAAAATGTTATAAATTGGAAGGAGACGAAAACGATGGTTATAAGTTAACCCTTGTTAATAAAGATTTAAAAAATGATTGGGTTGAAAAATTAACATTTTTAAGACAATATGAATTATACATAAGGTAAGTATTTAGCTTAATATTGAACTCTTCAAAATGAAGTATCGGAATAGACCATATTAGTGTGTCATCACATACATGTGCTGCTATCTGAGAGCTGAGTCCTTTGGAAGTTTTTGACTGGTTTAAAATACATGTGACATTACTTTTGTTACCTTAATTTTATGAATATCTTCAATTTTGGAGCAAAAATTATGTTCTATTGATAAATAGATACTAATATATACAGTCCAGATACTTTATATTATAGAATAATGATTTTATAAATATATAAATAAGGATTCGAATATATATTTATAGGTTACGTTTTCAAATAATATGAAAATCGAAATAGTATTTATTTAATTAACAGTAAGCAATCATCAATATTTGATTTAAGAATGCATAATGGTGTATTGTTTTGCCCCAAATTGTAACCATTACAGCTACATTCTTAATTGCAAATTTTTTGACAGATGAAAATGGAAAAACAATAATGGATTAAATAAAAACAACATTGTTCCTTCAAACCATTTAGATATGGCATACACACTTGTTGCTATGTTACTTGCCATAATAACGATTATTAACGTAAAATTTTCAAAATTAACCAGCAAAATATAAGACTAAGTTTACACTAAGATCCGGTAAAGAAGTCCTCTATACTGAATGGGTTCACTATCGGTGAGGCGTCTTCCAAGGCGACTCATTGAGCCCATTGCTATTTTGCATCTCGCTATTGCCTCTATCCGTTGAGCTCAGTATTGTTAATGGGTACAGGTGCGGGCCGCCAGGCAGAAGGAGGCATAAGGTCACCCATTTGTTTTACATGGATGACCTGAAACTTTATGCCTCCAAATAGTACGATATACAAAGCGCTCTGGACACTGTCCAAAATTACAGCAATGCGGTCGGTATGAAATTCGAGGTCGAGGTGTAGGTAAAGGCGCTGATGTTCAGCTGGTCGACGGGAGCATCATCCATCATCTAGATGCTGGGAAGACGTACACGTTCCTGGGTATTGCTCAGAGCAGGCTCCGGGACGTCCACTCTGTAAAAAAGTTTCTCCGCAGTCTTCTCAGTTGTCTGGGCGGAATAAGATCTCCGCCACAAATATGCTTGCTGTCCCAATATTGTCCTATATCTTTGGCGTACTTAAGTGGAACGTCAAAGAATTACAGTCCTTGGACATTGAGACCAGGAAAATCATGAACATCCACCGTAGCTTACATAGAAAATCCTTCATCCAGCGTATTTATCTCCTCCGTCATCTGGGAGGTAGAGGACTGCTAAACCTAGAGTCTTCAAGGCAGAATTGTTCTGGGTACTACTATTCGTGCATTAAGAAGCGGTGATCTCCTCATGCAACTCGTCACCACCCATGAGTTTGCTGGAAAAGGAGCTTTTTTGTTTCAAGCGGCACGCAGAGCAGCAGACAATCTTGGATTGGCCGAATTAGCGCCGAACCGAAGATTCGCTGGTATTCCAATGTTAAATGAGGAGACAGGCAAATCAGCGAATATATTAAGAAGGCAGAGCAACACATGCTCTTGGAAGAACATATCAGTAAACATCTACACTCGACGTTCTTCCTAGTAATCCGGGACTAATCTTCGTCCCGGAAATTGACCTTTGCCTTCCTGTGTTCGGCAGGCCTAAGATCCGAGATAAAAGGGTTTATATTTGCATGTCAGGATGGGGTTTTAAGCACGCTTGCATATCGCAAAAACATCCTGCAGGAAGATATTTCGCATACCTGCAGAGCGTGCAAAATACACTCTGAAACCCTGACGCACTTATTATCAGCATGCCCCTTCTACGCCGTTACATACTACATTTACCGGCACAATGCTGCTCTACGCGTGGAGAAAAACATGTCTCTAAAGGAGGTCGAAAAGCAAAAGAAATACTCCGACCTTTTGTCTGAGCTTCGTCAAATGTACCCGGAACACAGAATCAAGCTTGTGGTTCTCATTATGGGCGTTCTAGGCGGGAAAGGCGTCCTTCGCGCAGGAACTTAACATCATTCCTGCCTGCAGATCAGTTTCCAGCTTTTTGGTGTACAGAATGCAAAAATCATGTTTGCTTGGTTCCTTACGCACATTGAAGGCGCACGGCGTAGTACACTAGCCACTGCCGCACATCTCCAGGGTCTGGGATGCGGTAGTGTGTATTCACCTTGTCAGGTATTCGCGTATGACGTACTACTTTGTGGTAAGCCTGAAGTAGGGTTGTACATCGAAGGCAAAACATCGATGTTTAACATCGATGTTAACATCGGCGCCTAACTATCGATGTTGAAAAAACATCGAAGAAAAAACATCGATGTATCGGAAACATCGATGTTTTATTAATATTAAAAAAAGCTATTTATATAAAGTAACACGTAATACACAAAAAGCATTTATTAGATTTTGAAATAGAAATATTCCTTTTTTTTAATAGTAATTAATTTCACATTAATAATAATAATAATTTAATAATAATAAATTTAATACTAATTTGTACCTACAATCTATTCCAGACGATAAGGTGGAACTAACCGCAATTTTCATTTTTGTAATTTGTCATTAGATATTATTTTATATATTGAAGTTGGCTTTTCCTGAACAAAATGATCAAAAGCTTCAATCAATCGATAAAAGTAACTAGAATTGAAAATCTAGTTCCGCCTAAACCAAAGGAACAGACCTTTTTACTATTTTTACATTTCTAAAATGGAATATTGAAATAATGTTAATTTTATATTATTTAACATAAAAATAACACTGTCATACACAATTATTTTTATACTTTTTTAAGTTGAAATAAAGTCTGTTCCTTTGTTTTCGGCGGAACTAGATTTTTAATTCTAATTACTTTTACCGATTAATTGAAGCTTTTGGTCATTTTGTTCAGGAAAAGCCAACTTCAATATATAAAAAAATAGCTAATTACAACTTCCATCCAAAATCCAGGGATTGGAGGAATAACAACTGGGAAAGTGTCAACAAGACAGTGTCAAAAAGAAAAAGAGTGTTGGTCGTTCGCATTGTTTGCAAAAATTAGAAGTTTCTTCTTATTTTTTCGTATTCTGCTAACTGCTAAGAAGAATAAAAACTAACACTATTAGTATTGTTATATCACAATCGATGGCGCTTATATTTTGTGTACTAATTTTAATAAAAATTAATTTTTTAAGATTCCAGCGCCTCTAGCGGTAGTTTCTGAATTTCAAAGTTTAAACATCGACATCGGTAGTAGACATCGATGTTTTATCGATACTATCGCCAGCTGACCATCGATGGTAAAAACATCGATGTTTTCGATACATCGATGTTTTTTTCCCATCCCTAGCCTGAAGTGCAATGCCTGGCAGCGGATGGTTTAGACCTAAACCAATACCACCTATATATATGGAGTTTAAATCCAGTTTATTTATATTGTTCGGTCGCTGTTCTAAGAATTACTTTAATACTGATATCAAATAACATCATTATAAAAGCAATTCTTAGAATTATATAGAAGTACATAGAAATAACACATTCATAATTTTATTATGAAGCTTCAAATTATTTATTATTAATAATCAAATTTACCATTTATTTCCGCATAAACCAAAGAAATGAGTTTTAGTTCCGCACGATCTTAAGAAATGAAGTATAATAGTCTAGTGTCTACGCACCATATTTTACGTTGATACTGCACTTGATGTTAATGGAATGCCATTTGGCACCCGTGTTCTTTATAAAAATTAAATACTTTTTACCCGCAGCACCTATTTTTGAAAGGAGGCATATTCAAGATGGCGGCGAAAATAGCGCGCCAATTACGATAACGATAACTAATTTTTAGGATATAATTTTTATAACTGTAAAGTTTCAATTTCGTAT